>JAHTLZ010000379.1:42259605-42303755 GCA_023846285.1 Phrynocephalus versicolor
TTTATTTATTTATTTATTTATTTATTTATTTATTTATTTATTTATTTATTTATTTATTATTATTATTATTATTATTATTATTATTATTATTATTATTATTATTATTATTATTATTATTATTATTATTATTATTATTATTATTATACCATTTGCCATTTTAAATTACACTGCAAATGAGGCAGGTAGATTGTCTTTTCCTTTAATCTTTGACAGCATTATCCATTGAGCCTTTACGAGACTCACAATAAACAGCACTTTTTCTTTTAAAAATAGTGAAAATATGAATAGTAAACAATGCTCTAGAACTGGTTGTATATCTCTATAAATAGGTAGATGGACACAATATTTTTAGCAGTGGGCCCAGTCTGGATGTGGTCTTATTTCATTTCATGAAATTGTGTTTCCTCTTAGTAGGGAATTCTGCAGGTTTCAGAACATAGTTTTCTAACTTGTGGAGTGTAAGCTGGATGAAAAGTGGGCTGATGCCTCTGTGCCTGAAATGACCAATGCAGCAGTTCTACACTTGGAAAATAAACAGGAGGAAGGCATATAGAAGAATATATGTTGTACATCAAGGAACAAAGACAAATGGTAGACTAATATGCTTGGGGAGTAGGGAAGGACCAGTTAGCAGCCCTGAACCAGAAATGGGGTCAGTAGTAAAGAAAGCTGTGGTTCAGATTCCAAAGCCATGAAGAAACTAGTCTCAAACCACGATTAAGGGATCTTTCCCAAATTCTCATCTCATTTTATGCCACCTCTTTACTCTGGTTGCAGTTTTCACTCCTTCAATCTAGGAAGACTGAACACTGCAATTGTTTGATTTAATGATTGGTTTGAAATGCACCTGAATTGATTGAATGTGATGGTTGATTGCAATTGATTCAGTGCTGCAACTAAATTGTTTGAACATGAATTCTGACTTGAATCGCCTTCAACATGTGTGGCTAACCTGTTTTTGGAAATGCATCTATAACAACCCTGCACAACAACTAGACTGCGGGCTGCCAGTAGCCCGCGAAGGGTTCAAAAGTAGCCTGCCGGCCACCAATAAAAAACATGAGGATTTAAGTTCTCCACCCCTCCCTCCCCCGTCCCAAGGACCACTACTGTCCTAGCAAAGTTCTGGATCTGCCAGTCCACTGTCTCAGTCGAGCAGGGCAGTTCAAGGGCCATGGCATGGTCCCCTCCTTCCCCCATCAGCCGATGATTGATGCGCCACTGTCTCATGACCAGCTGAGTTGCTGGCATGGAGCGGCGGGAGGGGAGGGGAAAGTGAGAGACCCTCTCCGACCTGGCCGAGCATTCCACAGCAATGGAAGAGGGGAGGGGGAGGGGAGGGGGAGGGCCAGGCCAGGAGCTGTGTGTGCTCAGCCCTTTTCGGCCTGGCTGGGCAGCCACACGCGCACTCCTGTAAGTAGACCACGGGGGCCCTTGAGGAGATCAAAGTAGACCGCAGGGCTGTTTTGGAGAAAAAAGTAGACCACAGGCTGTTCAAAGTTGGACAGCCCTGATCTACAAAATGTGTCAGCTGTGTACAACAATAGTTCCTCTTGCTGTTCCCATTTAGTAGAGAAAGGCTTTGAGGTCTTCTGTGTTAGTTGCTCTGCTACAACTTGATCCCCTTTTACTACAGTAAAAGTAACAGCAAAACAGAAGAGTGCTATGAACCTGCTCTGGCCATGGTGACCCATGTCCCAGTGACGTCCCGACTGGACTACTGTAATGCGCTCTATGTGGGACTTCAGCAGCCAGTTTGCGGACTGGGGTGGGTTACAGAGATCACATTACACCCCTACATGACAGTTAGAGCTGTTCGGCAGTGGAATATGCTGCCACGGAGGGTGGTAGAGTCTCCTTCTTTGACGGTATTTAAGCAGAGGCTGGATGGCCATCTGTCGGAAATATTGTGAAGGGGTTCCTGCTTGGCAGGGGGTTGGACTCGATGGCCCATGAGGTCTCTTCCAACTCTATAATTCTATACTAAAGCAGCTCTACTGGCTGCCAATCAGCTATCGGGCACAATTCAAAGTGCTGTTCTTAACCTACAAAACACTATACGACCTGGATCCAAGCTACATCAAAGATCGAATCTCGCAGTATGAACCGACTAGGGTGTTAAGGTCATCGGGAGAGGTCTTTCTTACCATCCAACCACTCTCACACGGAATATGTGTTTCTCAAACGGAATATGTCTTAATTGTAATGGACTGTATATTGACTCTCCTTACTGTAAGCTCACTTGCATCCTTTTCAAGGAGAAAGTTGGGGTAAAAATACTAAAAATATTTATTTATTTATTTATTTATTTAATATACCGCTCCATCTAGCTACAGGGCAACTTTGGGCAGTTTGCAAAATTGAACAGATATAAAATAATCCAATAAGTAAAAACATATAATAGCTTAATAAGCAATATATATCAAAGCATCAAACAGGAGCAGGATGGGCTGGAGACAAAATGAAAAAATAAAATACATAATAGAAAATCATTAATAGAATAGATTAATACCCAGAGAAAGCCTTTTTAAATAGCCACATCTTTGGATGTTTCTTAAAGACCAGGAGGGAAGATGGCAGACAAATCTCAAGGGGAAGTTGGTTCCAGATACGAGGGGTTGCCACTGAGAACGCCCGATTTCTCATGAAAGAGTTACAGGCCTCATTTAGCAACAGCACCCTTAAATGCCCTGCCTGAGATACTTGAGTCTTATGGGCAGTATTTTGAGGCAGGAACCATTCTGCCAGATAGCAAAGTCCTAAACTGTTTAGGGCTTTGTATGTCATCATTAAAACCTTGAAATCAATGCAGAATCAAATTGGCAGCCAGTGGAGTGCAGCCAGTGTGGGGGAGATATATTTCCTTAACCCCATAACTAATCTAGCTGCAGAATTCTGCACTAGCTGGAGCCTCCACATTAACTAACAAGGCAGCCCCACATAGCAGTAGTCTAATCTTGAGACTACAAGTGTCTGGACCAATGCAGTGAGAGTGCTAGGGTCCAGGAAGGCATGCAGCTGAGCGATTAGCCTAAGATGAAAATGGGTGGCACAGACCACTGATGCCACCTGAGCTTCCACGGAAAGCATAGGGTCTAATTTTACTCCCAGACTTATGCACCTTATCCTGCACAGAGAGAGTCACCCCCACCCCCACCCAAAAAAAAACAAACCCTGAGGGATCTTCCCAAACCAAATGCATCCCCACCAAGAGGACTTCCATCTTGCCCAGGTTCAACCTCAGTCTATTTGCCGTCATCCATCCCAGTACAGTGTCCAAACAGGCACGAAGGGGGTGAAACGGCATCCACTGCAGATGGAAAAAAGGAAATATAGAGCTGGGTGTCATCGGCATATTGGTGACATGAAACACCATACCTCCTGTCGACCTCCCCCAGCGGTCTCATATAAATGTTAAAAAGCATGGGGGAGATTACTGACCCCTGTGGCACCCCACAATTAGGGAACTAAGGGGTAGAAGCAATCTCCTCCAGCTGTACTCTCTGAGGCCAGTCCTCCAAGAAGGAACGGAACCATCACATAGCAGTACATCCAGTTACTAACCCAGGAGGATACCATGGTCAACATTACCAAAGGCCACGGAGAGATCAGGGAGGATGAGCAAGGACAATTTTTGCTTGTCAGCCTCCCTCAAAAGGTCATCAAGCAGAGTGACCAATCCTGATTCAATTCCGGGATGTGGCCTGAACCCAGACTGAAATGGATCAAGAGAGTCAGTTTCAACCAGGAGCTCCTGAAGTTGGTTGGTCACCAGTCTCTCCACAACCTTGCTAATAAATGGTAAATTGGCGATGGGCCTATAATTGCTAATTTGATCAGCTGCCAGCTGTGCCTTCTTCAGAATGGGCCTAATAAGTGTCTCCTTAAGAGACCCATTAATTATTGTTGTGGCCCATTCAGTGGTAAATGGCCTGGCCTCTTTTATAAGCAAGGCCAGGCAAGGATCAAGCACGGAGGTGGTGATACAAAAATGATCAAGGACTTGGCCACTTGAAATGACATCACAGATTGAAAGGTGGTCAGATTGGCCAGGCAAGTTGGAGCACTGCATGTCTCTGCTCAATCTACTGCTGTCAACTGAAGGTCTAGGTCCTGGCAGATGGCCTCCACTCTAGGTTTTTAAAATGCTAGAAATTGGTTTCAGGAAATACTAGGGGGAGGCCTATTCAGGGCCGGCACGTCCATTAAGGTGAACTAGGCAGTTGTCTAGGGTGCCAAAATGGAGAGGGGGCACTGGCCAGCTTGCTGCCCCTGCCACCCCCCCACCGCTGGCCACCGCCGCCCATCGCGCCCGCCCGCTGCCCCCTGCGCCCATCGCTGCCCACCCCACGCCCGTCACCGTCCCCATCATCCGCTGCCCCACCCCCCCACCATCCCGCCCCCTGCTGCCCGCCCGCCCCTGCCCCCTGCCACCATGAGCATGTCAATTGCCCTAGAGGCAGTGGAGTACCACCCTTCTACCAGTGCATCGACAGGTGCGCCACCCAGTTCATCAGGAATCCCATACATGGCCTCCTGAAATCTCAAAGGATCCATAAACCTGCATGGGCAGACCATCTGAATGGGATAGAAAAAGTTTATGGTATAGAAAAAAAATCTTAAAATGCCCTGGAAAATAGCACTAAAAATGCAGATGGAAGCAGCAGGTTGGGATATGTGTTTGTGTTTGTGTGTGCTTGGTAAATGGAGTGCCACAATGGAGTAGCTTCATTAGCCTCATCTCATATGATGGCGGTACCTGGAGAAGGCTCTCAGATGGAGACTTCTGAGTCCAGGTATGAGACAATATGCTTCTACAAGTAATCAGCCCTCCGGTCTTAATGATAACAGATGCAAATAATGTGACCTTCTGGATGTCTTGCAATACACCAGGCCTGCCCAACAGGTAGACTGCGGGCTACTGGTAGCCTGTGAAGGGTTCAAAAGTAGCCCGACAGCCATCAATAAAAAAGTGAGGGAATAAGTTCTCCACCCCTCAATCCCCCATCCCAAGGACCACCACTGCCACAGCAAAGGTCTGGGTCTGCCAGCCCACTGTCTCAGCCAAACGGGGCAGTTCAAGGGCCATGCCGCATTTACATCTGTTCTCTCCTAAACAGATTAATTGATTTTCACTGCATTCCTATGGGAAACCGCTGCTCTACTTACAAAAGTTTTTACTTATGAGCATGTGCTCGGAACGGATAACATTTGTAAGTAGAGGTTTTAGTGTAGTAGCCCTCAGGCACTTTGGGCCGGATAAAGTAGACCTTGGTCTGTTCAAAGTTGAACAGCCCTGCAATACACCAATACAAGGTATCAAGGACACAATTCAGCTTTGTCTCCAGACCACATTGCTTGCAGCAGGCCTTTCATCACAAGCAAAACAGGTGCAAGCTTACACTGTGAACATGTAATCCAGAATACATTGCAGTATACAGAATGCAACAGAATGGACTCCAAATTCTGTTCGATGAGATTCACCCGAGGTATTCTCACTCCTGCATTATGCATTCTTCCCACCACCTGGCTTGGTTTCTTGCCTTCGTTGTTATTTTACTGCATTTGTTCTTCATTGCCATTAGCACCATGAGATCGAGTTTGTGAAAAGGTGGGATGTCAGTTCAGCCAACAACCATTACTTGGATAAGTTTCTCAGGACTTGGCATTTAACCCTGCAGATTTCCAGGAACTGGGGTAACAGATTGCACAATTAATATAATTAGTTTACAGAGGTGAGGTTGATGTGAAAATTAGGCACTTTTACATAGCTTCTAGGCACTAGGATTTAGGAAAATCAGTCAGAGGGGTCTGACTCATCCAGGAATCTGTTTTGGATCAAGCTGTACTAATGAGAAACATGCAAAGGGAAGGATTATGGCTGCCCTCAAAGTCCCATCAGGACAGAGTATTATAACATCTAATTCCCTGAAGCTCACACTGCTTTCTGAACTTGAATGGTTCTCATGTCATCTTTGGTTTTTCTAGAGGTCCAAATTACAAACCAGGCATAATGAAGCTTTTGGCATTTGAGTGACCTAAAAAGTCAAGGTGAGCTTGAAAGGTACCAGAAGCGAGGCATCTTATGCTTGTTAGATTTAGTAGGGGAGAAGTGAATTGTTCTCCAGTTATGAAACAAGCCAGTATTTCTGGTCTGTTTCTCTCCAGCACCTGTTTCAGAGCGGGTAGCTGGGGAAACAAGCCAGGCACAAACAATCATTGTGGATTCTCATGTAACACCAGACCACAGCTTAGGAAAGTGTAACCCAAGAAGAACCCATGAGGTTTTTGCAGTTTTCAGCTGGCTAACAAAGCATTGTTTGTTTGCAGGGACAGCTTTGGATGCAATATTAAATCAGAATGCAACAATTCCCAACTTTGCTTGCCATTATATGGAAACCAAGCAATGTGGGTCATATGGGGGTAACAAGGCTACTTATGCATAGGCAAGACTTACACTTATAGTACTCTCCGGTGTAGGCCAAAGACAACAGAAGGTGATCAAGCTTTGGTATGTGACTCTGTGCCTGGAGTGGTAGCCTCCATAATTAGCTGTAGCATTATGTGTAAAGCAACAGAAAATCACCATCTTTTATCTCCCACAGTTACTTGTCATAGCAGAACAGCTCTCTGAAAAAGCCCTTGTCAAGTGGCTAGAGAGTACTATGAATAGATATGGGGATACATTGAAAAATGAATCACATTTTCTGATGAATTAAGCCAATTTGTCAAAATTCATTGATTTGTATTTGTCATACATGGAATCCCCCAATGAATATGAATAGACGAATTTTAGCAAGTTTTGATTCATCAATTCATTGGCGCCTAAAATCACCTCTAGATACACCAGCACTGGGGGGAGTCATCCCCTGACTCTCTTCTACAATTCCCCTAAGTTTGAAAGAGATTGAGTTCCCCCAACCCAGTTTCTAAAGGACACTCTCCTAGGGGCCCCCATTTTGCAGATGTATAACTCAGATGCCTGAAACCCAGTATTCACCAAACTTAGAAGGACTGTAGAGTTTAGAGGAGCCTCTCTGCAACTTTGGTGTTTCTAGGTTTCTGGGGGACATTTTCCTATGGGGGCCTCTTCGGGAGTATATTGCTTGGACGTCTGTTTAATTAGACATCAGACTTGTAGAGAAGAAGTAAATGAATCATCCTTGAAATGTGGGGCTTCTAAATGCTCTGTGTGTGTGTGTGTGTGTGTGTGTGTGTGTGTGTGAGTGCGCGTGCACATGCGTGCACATGCTTGGGTGTGTGCATGCATCAGCATCAGAAAAAAATTGTGCCCTTTTGTGATTGGGAAGAGGTAACATGTCGTGTACATGGATGTGTATGCTTGTTTCTCAGTACCAGAAAACCTTTAACAGTGTCTAACATTTGACCAAACTCCGGGAGGCAGTGGAAGATAGGAAGGCCTGGCGAGCTCTGGTCCATGGGGTCACGAAGAGTCGGACACGACTGAACGATTGAACAACAACAACAAAAACGAAAACATTCCAAGCCGATGGAGTTATTGATAAACAAAGGTCTTAATTCAATACATATTCAACTACTTGGCAAGCTGTATTGGCAACCAAATACTGCAGTGGAACTGGATTAGGATGATAGGGGACCCAGCGTCACAGAAAGGAGTATGACAGAGATTATTTTAAAATAGTAGCCTCTGCCCTTATATGGGAGAATGATAAATTGTGTAGCCATTGCAGTTTCTCAATGATCAAGGGTGGGCCATTGTTGCTATCCAGAGTCCAGTATGGGTGTCCTACAACAAAAGGGAAAACATGCAGAACATATAGTCTGGCAAGGCAGTGAGAACTCACTCCCAGATTTGAACAGGAAGTTCGATGATCCCTTTAGTTCTGAAGACAGCTGAGGCACAAGTAATTATATACAAGGATTAGAGAGAATGAAAAAGAGTGAGGGAGTTCAGTTATTGAGGGAGACATGTCCTGCTGCTGCCTCTTTCTGGATTATCCTGGTAGCTTTCCACATCCAATGGGCAGGGAAAGGAAATAGCTACCTGCCCATCTGGAGGCTAGGCTAAAAAGAAATTTTTGGGGCTGCCCACCCAGCTGGCTTTGAGGGTTTTTTTTCTGCCATTGTTCTTGGCTTGGGCTGTCTGGTGTTCCTTTCACAACTGACGGACAGCAGGGGCAGCATATAAAGGCTTTTCCTCATGAGGTGTTTCAGTTAGGAAAACTGGGAGAAAAGAGGCTCCTAGAAATATGGTTATTGATAAGAAAACAACACCAACCCAGAAATATAGAGAGATCAGCCCAGTCTTTGTAGAAGGAGCCTATCAAAGGACTAACTGGGGCCAAGTTGGATCAGGCCCTTTTCTGTGAACCCGTATTCAAGCAAGGAAACAGTTCAGAGGGGCAGTGCATGTATTATCATAAACATATTTTAAATATTCTTTTGATATATTTATTGCCCCATTAGGGAGATACTTGTGTACATGTGTGTTACCTTTTGTCGTGCATGAATTTGATGCTGAATTATCATCGTCACATGAATGACAAAGTGTTACTCCAATTGAATCTTATGCTGACAATGCTTCAAACTTTTTAGAAGCATTATAATTCATACAATTACCATTATTACGATTTTATTACTTAAATCTGAATGTCCTGTAGGTTGCCATTGGTGGTGCTTAGTGCTATATTTGTCATTGGCTTCTTCAAAAATACCTCCTTTGTGACTTTAGAATTATCTGCTTTCCATTCCTACCTTGACGTGACATACTCAGTCCACTATAAACTAGTGTCTTGCAGTTTTCCATGGACAGCAGAACTCAAGAAATGCTTTCAGAGTTCACATTTGGAGCAAAACCTGCAAGTGGAAGAGTCAGTAAGCTGGGATCACCTGCAAGGCCCCTCTCTTAAATATCTCTTTGTTCTTCTAATTAGGAGCTGTTGTTAAGCATATAAGATTTCTCTTCTTCTAGTCCTTCTCCTCCTGGAGCCATGCTTTCCCCTACCTTTCATCTCGTTCAGAAAGCATGACTCTCGTTTTTCTATACAATGTGAACAGGGCTTATTGAACTAAAATTTGGGAAAGCTTGGTTGAAATCTTCCACTTGTCCATGGGATGACCTTGGGTGAGTCACTCCTTCTCAGACTCTCAGGGTTGTTGTGAGGCTAAGACAGGGGAAAGAGCTATGTGTACCAATTGAAGCTCGTGGGATGAGAGGTGGAATATGTGACAAAGAAATTAATAATGAAGAAAAATGTGCATTTTCTCCCAGTTTATGAGTTTCTTGGTGCAATCCCAAAGGAGGCATGATGATTACTGGCTACTCTGCACCTGAAGCTCTGGGTGGGGGCAAGGCAAAATTACCTTGGGGTCTGAAGTCCAGAAAAGTACACTAATCACCTCCTTGACTATTTCCAGACTAGCCTGAGGCTTAATCAGATTCTGTTGGTGCTTGTAGAGAACAAAATTGCATTGCGTCATTTCTGACATTAACACGGTTCCAGGGTTTGTTAGTTTTATAATGTATAATGAATGACTTCCACATGTGTTTCATTCTTAACAAGTACATCAGAGGACTTCATAGTCACAAGTAATTATCTTACTATAATCTTGCGGGGTAAAATGGAGATGAAGAAAGCATCAGCCCCTAGCACTTCTCTGAGGGCTGGAACTTGGACATATGAAAAAGTGTTATTCCATTACATAAATGTACACAAAGGTCTCCCTGATATGATAATAAAGTGTATGTGTGTGTGTGAATGCTTGCTTTCAAGACAACCCCCCCCCCCCCCGGAAATGCTCCTTTTGGAATATCTGGGGTTGGGGGACAGGAAGCTGAAGAGGAGTCTTGGAATATCAGGTGCATTCGCTGAGGAAGCTGAATTCCATTTTCCAAAGGTCTCCATTTCCTGAAATGGAAGTACCTACATATCTGTCTATTTGAGGGAAAACACTGAAATAGAACACTGTACTTGTACAAAATTCCAGTTTGAATTAAATGGGGTTGCACTAACCCAGACAAACCTGGTACGGAACCTGGGGGTTCTCCTGGACTCAAAGCTCTTGCTTGCCCAATGTGTGGTGCACCAGTTGCACCCTTTCCTGGATCGGGAAGCCCTTCAAACAGTCACTCAGGCCCTTGTTATCTCCCACATAGACTACTGCAATGCACTCTATATGGGGCTATCCTTGAAGAGTATTCAGAAGCTACAGCTGGCCCAGAACACAGTAGTGCGGGTTATTCTTGGTGCCCCAAAATCAGCACCTGTAACACCTTTTTTTGTGAGAGTTACACTAGTTGCCAATTTGCTTCCAGGTCCAATTCAATGTGTTGGTTATTTATCACCTTTAAAGCCCTACATGTCATGGGGCCAGGTTACCTGAAGGACTGTTTCATCCCCATTACATCAACCCAATCGTGCAGGGAGGGCATGGTGCAGACCCTGTCAACAACATAATTTCACTTGATGACGTCTAGCAGATGAGCCTTCTCTGCAGTGGCTTCAGCTCTCTGAAACAGCAATGCCCCCAGAGGTGAGACAGGCCCCCTCACTCCTGACCTTCTGGAAGAGGTTGAAGAATTGGCTCTGCCAGCTGGCCTGGGGTGGAACAAGTAGCCATCAATCATGGAGATGGCTAACATCATAGAGTGCATATATTTTAAAGCCCCATTGCTTACCCCAATAATTATTTATACAGTATGTATATTGTCTGTTTTAGATGTTTTTTAGATTTTTAAATATTTATTATTTTATTGTGTTTTATATTGTAAATCACCAAGAGTCGTAGAATCATAGAATCATAGAATTATAGAGTTGGAAGCGACCTCAAGGGCCATCTAGTCCAACCCCCTGCTATGCAGGAACCCCATCACAGTATTTCCAACAGAGGGCCAACCAGTCTCTGCTTAAAAACCTCCAAAGAAGGAGACTCCACCACCCTCCGTGGCAGCATATTCCACTGCCAAACAGCTCTAACTTTCATGAAGTTCTTCCTAATAAAATCTCTTTTCCTGTAGTTTGAAACCATTGCCCCGAGTCCTTGTCTCTGAAGCCATGGGAAACAAACCTGTTCCCTCTTCAATATGATGTCCTTTCAAATATTTAAACATAGCTCTCATATCCCCTCTCAGCCTTCTTTTTGAAATGCTAAACCTTCCCTGTTCCCTAAGCCATTCCTCATAAAACATTTCTTCCAAACCCTCAATCGTCCTGGTTGTCGTCCTCTGCACCCGCTTGAGGTTGTCAACATCCTTTTTAAACTGAGGCACACAGAACTGGACACAGTACTCCAGATGGGGTCTGACCAGAGCAGAATAGAGTGGTACTATCACTTCCCTTGATCTAGACAACTATGCTTCTGTTGATGCAACCAAGAATTGCTTTGGCTTTCCTGGCCGCCGCATCACACTGCTGACTCATGTTCAATTTGTGGTCCACCAAGAATCCCAGATCCCTTTCACATGTACTATTTTCCAGCCAGGTATCTCCCATCCTATATCTGTACAAGTCATTCTTTTTACCTAGATGCAGCACCCTACATTACCCTCTGTTGAAACCCATTCCGTTAGCTTTGGCCCAGCACTCTAATCTGTCAAGGTCCCTTTGGATTTTCATCCAATCCTCTAGGGAATTAGCAACCCCTCCCAATTTGGTATTGGTATTTTTATTTATTTATTTATTTATTATATTTATATCCCGCTTATCTCCAACATAGGACTCTAAGCGGCTAACAACAAATATCACGATACAGCAAAACACAAATCACAAGTATAGCAGGTTAAAACAAAGCAAATATAATATCCTCCCAAGATCCTAAAATCCGAAAATCCTAAGGCCTCCAAGTGCGTCCCAGCACGTCAAAGACGTAAGTCCTAACAAATAAAATTAGAGGCACCAATGGTCATAATAATAGTAATAATAGCGATGGCGGGAAAAAAAAATTAAAATTCGCCAAAGGCCTCTCGAAATAAAAAGGTCTTTAAGGTATCATCTGCAAATTTAGTTAGCATACTGTCTATTCCTTCCTCCAAGTCATTAATAAAGATATTGAACAGCACTAGATCCAGGACAGAACCCTGGGGCACCCCACTGGTCACATCTCTCCAAGCTGAAGAGAGGCCATTTATGATCACCTTTTGGGTGCAATCAGTCAACCAATTACAAATCCACCTAACAGTAGCACTATCTATCCCACTTTCTACTAACTTCTTAGCAGGAATACCATGAGAAACCTTATCAAAGGCCTTACTGAAGTCCATATAAGCAATATACACAACATTCCCCTGATCCATCAGGCCTGTAATTTTATCAAAGAAAGAGATCAAATTTGTCTGGCATGACTTGTTTTTAAGAAACCCGTGTTGACTTCTTATAATGACAGCATTGTTTGTTAAATAATTACAGACTGCCTGTTTAATAATCTGCTCTAGGATCTTTCCAGGAATTGAAGTCAAGTTTACTGGGTGGTAATTATTTGGGTCCTGTTTTTTCCCCTTTTTGAAGATGGGGACAAAATTAGCCCTCCTCCAATCGATGGGGACTTCCCCTGTTCTACAGGACTTTTCAAAGATTAATGCCAGTTGTTCTGAAATTACTTCTGCCAGTTCTTTTAATATCTTTGGATGTAATGCATCTGGCCCTGGAGACTTAAATTCATTTAATATTTACAGGCGTTTCTGTTCTGTCTTTTCCTTGTCATTTGTTAGTAACTGGTTAGCATCACCATACAGAGAGCCTATCATTTTCCTTATTTTTCCTTTCGCTGCAGACATAACTAAAGAAACTCTTTTTACTATTTTTAATCTCTTTGGCAAGTCTGAGTTCATTTTACGCTTTAGTGCAAAATTCCCTGCAGGGAGAAGGGTGGTGCATGGCAGGGGGTTGGACTAGATAGCCCTTGAGGTCTCTTCCAACTATATGATTCTATGACAAACCCAAATAAATAAATAAATAAATACATAAATACATAAATAAAGCATAACTAATTTATGTTAGGGAATGTAATAGAATGAAAGATCACTCCTTTTGCATTACTAATAGTTTACTTTTAAAGTTACAGACAATATTATTTTATTTCTTATTTAACTACATTTCATGCCAGAGTGGCCTTGCTGCCAGTTGGGTGGTGTGTGGGGTGGGGTGGGGTGGGGGTGTATAAAGAAGCCAGTGGATTGATGATGATGATGATGATGATGATGATGATGATGATGATGATGTAGTAGTAGTAGTAGTAGTAGTAGTAGTAGTAGTAGTAGTAGTAGTAGTAGTAGTAGTAGTAAACTAAGAATAACTAATGAAAACATTAAGAAGTCCATTTATTTATTTATTTATTTATTTATTTATTTATTTATTTATTTATTTATTTATATTTCTATACCACCGTCTTAGTGCAGACTGCACTACCCAGGGTGGTTTACAAAATGCAGTGACTACCTACTTTTAGTGGGGTGAAGGCCTAGAAATGGAAATAGTAATGGCCTGCTTTTGGAAATGACTTCTCTAAGCTCTGTTTTCGAATTTCAAAATAAAAAGGGCATGAATTCCTGGAAGATGTCCAGCTCTCATACTTAAGCAACTCCCACACTACCTAACCAAAGATTTACTGACACCACTGGCAAACAGAATGCTGCAAACTGAGCTGAGGCATTTCCAAAGATGCCCCCAGCAAATTGTTCCGGATTGTTCTAATGCATTATTTATTCTGTTTCTACTTCCCCTTGCCATCGGATGCCCAAAGCCATTCATATAGAAATCAAAATAATTATAAAAATAAAGAAAAGCTTGAGGTGCAGAAATGGAGAAGAAAAATACAGGAGTAATTGTAAACAAAATAGTCCCTCCCTGTTTTCATCTGTGAAATGAGTCTAGAATTGAAAAGCGGTGTGGGGTCAAGCCTTTGAGTAGAAATGGACAAATCTGCCAGAATGTCATTGTTACACACTTTTTCCCCACCCAAAAAAATAAAACAAATTAAGTTCTTTCCATCCTATTTAAGAAAAATAGCTCAAAATACACATTTATTAAAAAAGTAGGCCACATTAAATTCTTAGCCATGTGCACTTTGCAAAGGAATATTCAACTGACCATGTACTGTCTCATGAAGTTTCCTCACTTAAATCCAGATCATATTTCTTTTTTATTGCCTGGTGTTTTTTTCTTTCCCAATGAGTTAGGGCTGTGCTGATGTGAGAACAATGCCTGTCTTCTTTTACTGACTAATTTAAGCTACATTGTCCACACATGGCTACCAACTGTGGGACAGCTCAGATACAAGCCACTTCAAGCTGAGAGGAATGGGCACTTCAGCCAGTGAAATGATTTTCCATTCTTTGTTACCTCCTTCCCAACAATAACAATGCCCCTTAAAAGTACCCCATTAACTGCATCAGGAGCATAATATTTTCAACAAAGAGACACTGGCATTTAATGGTGTGCATGAGAAGTGTGCTAATTTGTGTTTTGGATTGAAACTGTTGGGGAATTCTGTGAGTTGAAGCCCCAAATACAAATCTGCTCATCTTGTGTACATAACATATTCAAAGTCATTCTTATATTCCTGACTTACAGGATATACAACCAACAGTGTCCAGCATGATGTGATATATATAGAATAGAATAGAGTTTTATTGTCATTATGCATATGCAAGATATGCACAACGAAACTAGAGTGCTGTTCCACTACACACTCTAAACAAGGAACCATACAAAACACACAAAACACATAAAACACCATGCAAGATATTAAAAACTCTTAAAACTGCTTACAAAATTTAAAACACTACTTAAAAACTGATTAGGATGGTGCTAAAACTGTTGCATTTAACTTGGATACTGCTCTGAGATAAAAACTGTTCTTTAGTCTATTTGTCCTTGACCTAAGAGTCCTATATCTCCTGCCAGACGGCAACAATTCAAAAAATTGGTGGCCAGGATGCAAAGGGTCTCTCAGAATTCTAGACGTCTTCCTCAAGCATCTGGAATTGTATAATTCTTCCAAAGGAGGAAAAGGACAGTCCACTATCCTCTCGGCAGTCTTTATAACCCTCTGGAGTGCCCTTCTATCTGCCACTGTGCAACTGGCAAACCAGACACAGAGGCAGTAAGTGATAGTGCTTTCTATAAAGCCCCGGTAGAAGGTTACAGCCACCCCCCGCCATTTCGCAGTTCAGGTCCTGCGGTCCTGCTATATTGCAGGATCATAGTACCTGCACCTCGAAGCCCTGCGGAGGGGCGGCGCAGAGCGATCGGGTTGCTCCCCGCCACCCCCCGGGCCCCTCCGAAAGGCCTCGGAGCCGCACAGCGCGGCAGGGAGTGATTGGGTTGCTCCCCGCCCCCCCAGGGCCCCTCCGAAAAGCCTTGGAGCCGCGCGGAGGGGCGGCGTTGAGTGATCGCGTCACTCCCCACCCCTGGGCCCCTCGAAAGTCCTCGGAGCCACACGGGGGGCAGCGGGGAGTGATTAGGTTGCTCCCTGCCACCCTGGGGCCCCTCCTTAAAGCCTCGGAGCTGCAGGGGCGGGCTGCGGCAGGAGGTCAGATCCCACAACACCGCCTGTGCATGCCGCGCCAAGACTTCTCAGACATGCGCGCGATCACCCCCCACCCGCTCCCAGGCCCCCTGCCCCAGGCCCCCCACCCACTTCCACATTTCACGGATTTTCATGCATCGCGGGTGGGATAGATCCCTAACCCCCGCGAATGGCGGGGGGTTACTGTACCAACAGTTTCTTAGACAGTTGTTCCCTCCTGAGAAGTTTCAGAAGATATAATCTCTGTTAGGCCTTCTTAACCAGTGCTTCAGTGTTGGCACTCCAGGTCAAATCCTCCTGTAGAATGACTCCTAAAAACCTACTGTCCATCACCCACTCTACACAAACTCCATCAATAATCGAGGGCTGAGTGTCTGATTTCCTTTTTCGATAGTCCACTATAAGCTCTTTGGTCTTATTGATATTTATTATCAGATTGTTAGTTCTGCACCACCGTAGCAGTCGATGCACAATTCTTAGTTCTGCACCACTCTCAGTAAGCGGACTCATCCCCATCTATCCCTGGACTTTAATCTTTCATATTTTATGTAAAGGATTGCTAATGGAAATGAAATAGCAATATGTGTCTTACTTAGGAAAAGACCTCTCAGCACTTTCAAAAACCCAATCCCCCCACACAGCCCAAAAAGGAACAGCGAAGCCATACATATTTATTTTCATTAAAAGGCTCCATTTCTCATGATTCAAATTTGAATATGCATCATCCAATACCCTTCTGGGTTCACTCACTCTCATCTGAGTGTCAAATGTCCTTTCTAGGAAATGATTGTGGATGAATGTTAAGAGGTGCTATTGTTTGGTCATTTAGTAGCTGCCTTTGGGCAGGAGCGGGCAAGGTCCATTTTTATTCTCCACACAGCTTGAAGAGTCCTGTGTCCCCTTCTGACTATTAAATACCTCAGGGAAAAATGAATACCAGAATTTAGTCAATGGGGGGAGGAGAGGTGAAAACAAATCACAACAAATCTAGATAGTTGCAGGCTTAAAACCAGAGTACTTCAAGAGCCAGATGCAGGGGAGTGGTATCAGGAGACAGATATCTAGTCTCATGCACTCCTGGGCACATTTGGTGGGGCCACAGTCAGATACAGGAAACTGGATTAGATGGGCTTTTGGCCTGATCCAGCATGGCTCTTACTATGTTCTTAAATTCTTACATCACAAGAAATCAAGAAATCTAGATAGTTTGTTAGAAAGAACTGGGAAGGAGCTAGTGGCCATGGTACACGTA
The DNA here is from genome assembly GCA_023846285.1 of Phrynocephalus versicolor. Lineage (NCBI taxonomy): Eukaryota > Metazoa > Chordata > Lepidosauria > Squamata > Agamidae > Phrynocephalus > Phrynocephalus versicolor. Next base: position 42,276,365 of record JAHTLZ010000379.1, read on the forward strand.
GGTACCAATGATGTTGGGAAGGGAAAGCAGTCAGTCCTGGAAGCCAAATTCAGGTTGTTAGGAAGAAGATTAAAATCCCATACTTCCAAGGTAGCATTTTCAGAAGTGCTGCCTGTTCCTCGTGCAGGACCCACCATGCAGGCAGAGCTCAGAAGCCTCAATGTGTGGATGAGGCGATGGTGTCGAGAGGAGGGCTTCAGATTTGTTAGGAACTGGAGAACATTTTGGGACAAGCCAAACCTGTTCAGGAGGGACAGGTTGCACTTGAACTATGATAGGGCCAGATTGCTGGCACTAAACATCAAAAAGGCTGCAGAGCAACTTTTAAACTGATTACTGAGGGAAATCCGACAGGAGCTGGGCAGCATCCGATTCAGGAAAGTGACTACTTGACTAGTGAGAACAAAGGATGCAACAGAGGTGGTGGGCTCTTGGCATAGTCTATCTGCTACTTATCAGGCTGTGCTTTCCAAAGGAATGAGACAAATCAAAAAGCCTTCACCACCAAGGCCATAGCTAACAACCCATTCTTGATAGGTTTCAGCACCTTAGGCCATTGTTCACCTTAAGGCTAAGGATACTATTGTCTCCCTAACGAGCCTATTTAGGCCATTGTTCATCTTATGAGCCTAATTCAGGCCAGGGTGGCAAGAGGTCAAAGCTGCCTATAAGATGGAGGATTTGCACTAGCTGTATTCAAACCGATGAAGCTGTTTGGATGAACAGCGAAACGTTTCTATCTCTCAAAACAAAGAAGTCCAGTAGCCATGACTGAACTTCCAGAAAAGGATGCAATAATTACTGAGCAGAGCAAGGAGCTAGTCACCAGCACTACGGCAGAAGAATGCAAGAGGCAGTTTAATGATGCAACTGGACTCAAAAGACTGCATCAGAAAATCATATATAAATGCTTGTATGCAAATGCCAGAAGCCTCTGGAACAAAACAGGGGAGCTGGAATACTTAGCAATAGATAAAAATATTGGCATCACTGAAATCTGGTGGACAAATTATAACCAATGGGATACAGTTATCCCAGGCTATAAACTGTACAGGAAGAACAGGAAGGGGCAAACGGGAGGTGGTGTCACCTTATATGTCAAAGAAGGGATAAAATTGTACGAATTGGAATATCCAGGTGATTTGGAGTCACCATTAGAAACTCTGTGGGTAAGAGTGTTAGGCCACAAGTATGGTCTAACGGCATATATACTATTGGCTTCCGACCCACGTCCCTGAGGGAGACTGGCAGTTGGAGAATGTTGTAAAGGGGACATCCAAGAAGGGAAGCCTGGTTATAATGGGGGACTTCAATTAGCCTCACATAGACTGGGTGAACTGTTGTTCAGCACACGATAAAGATATAAAGTTCCTAGATATGCTAAATGATTGTTCCCTGGAACAAATGGTTGAAGATCCAGCTAGAGGTACAAGAATCCTTGACTTGATCCTGAGTAATACACATGATCTGGTTCAAAATGTTAATGTGACTGATCCAATAGGGAACAGTGACCACAACACAATTACTTTTAACTTAATCGTAGACTGCCAATCACTGATAAAATCTAACACAGAGACTAGAGATGGGCACGACTCAAAAAAATGGTGTTTCATTTGTCGTTTGTCATTTAGGGGGTCCGTTTCGGTTCGTTTTCGTTTCTCATGAATTTTTGCAAAAAAATTCATTTTCGTTTCGTTACATAACAAAATGAAAAAACAAAAATGAAAAATTGCTCGTTTCGTGCCCATCTCTAACAGAGACCTTAAATTCTCAAAAAGGAAATTTCTCAAAGATGAGGAAACTAGTACAAAAGAAGCTGAAAGAGAAAACTGAGAGAATCTAAACACTCCAAGAGGCATGGAGGCTGTTCACAAAAACATTAACAGAGGCCTAACTGAAATGCATACCCAAAAGGGAAAAGGGCACTGCCAGGTCCAAGAGGACTCTGATGTTGCTTACAGGAGTTGTTCAGGAAGTGATCAAAAACAAGAAAACCTCATTTAGAAGATGGAAGGTTTGTCCAAATGAGGACAACAGGCAGAAATATAAATTCTTGCAGAACAAATGCAAGGCAACAATCAGGAAAGCAAAGCAAGGATTGGAGGAGCATATAACTAAAAGCACTCAAAGAAATAACTAAAAACACTCAAAGAAATAACAAGTACTTTAGAAGTACATTAGAAGTAAGAACCCAACTAGGAATGCCATTGGACCATTAGATGATAATGGAAGGAAAAGGATTATTAAAGAAGAAACAAAGATTGCAGCGACTCTCAATGAATTCTTTGCTTCAGTATTTATAGAATCATAGAATCATAGAATTATAGAGTTGGAAGAGACCTCATGGGCCATCGAGTCCAACCCCCTGCCAAGCAGGAACCCCTTCACAATATTTCCGACAGATGGCCATCCAGCCTCTGCTTAAATACCGTCAAAGAAGGAGACTCTACCACCCTCCGTGGCAGCATATTCCACTGCCGAACAGCTCTAACTGTCATGAAGAGACCACATGCCCAAAACAGACCCTATCTTCATAGAGAGGGAAAGTGAATAATTAAGCCAGACAGATAGAAAGGACCAAATGGCATCCATCCACGAGAGAGGAAATTGCTGAGGTCCTAGCCAAAATATATAATATTTCTGTCAAATCAGGAGTTGTGCTTGATGACTGGAAGGAAGCTAATGTAACACCAATCTTCAAAAAGGGATCCAGAGGTGATCCAGGAAATTATCGACCTGTCAGTTTGACATGCGTCCCAGGTAAAGGGATGGAAGCCATCCTAAAAGATAAAAATTATAGGCATATAGAAGAGGAGGTGCTGCTGAAGGAGAGCCAACATGGCTTCTGCAAGGGCAAATCATGCCTCTTGGAATTCTTTGAGAGTCTCAACAAGCATACGGGTACAGTTAATTACCCTGGTTCCAGAGTCCACATCACAACTCCCAATTTTCACAGTACCATTGTCTTAACACTACCCTTTCCCCCATCAGATTAGCTACTGTGGCTTTAATTCACCAGGGAATTACTGCATATTTTGGGAAACAATTAATTCCCATTTTCCACATGACAACAGCAACTCTGACATTACATGGCAAGGAGATATAACATTCATATACCTGCAGTGGACTACTCGGACAACCTCTTTTATTTATTTTTTCTGAAGTGATATAGCGCTGAATTTATTTTACAGATTATCAGCCTAGAGCAACTGCTTTCTTGAGAAACTGAGTTCCCTCTGCGTCCCAGCAAGACTTTCCGATCATAGCAAGAAGGAAGAGAGTGTCCACTCCCACTTGACTTCTGGAGGGAAAACAGCAAAGCAAAGAGCAAGCAAGGCAACCTTAGAAGCATAAATACAATACAAAATTGTTCAGAGGAAAGACAACAGGTGCTCACTTGAGGGGGATTATCCCATTGTAATGACACATATCCTTAGTGGATATGTCGACATCAGCATCAACATAGGACACACCTGTGACTACCCCTTTGCACTGGAATAGAGGATTATACATGAAAGTGACAAAAAAAAAGGGATGCCAACAGAATTGGTTCAAAATAAACCACTCTCGGATGGTTGAACAAATGCCCGCAGAAAAATAACAGGCGTTGCCATCCTTTGCTTTATGTAATTGCCAGTAAATACATCAGTTTTAACCTTGCCAACTCTGACGCAAATCATGGGGTAAATTGCAAATGTAATCACAACCCAAGGAAATGTGTGTTCCATATTCAAACACATTCGTAATTCACATTGCTATGCCCCAGAACTTATCTGATCTTCCATGTCAATCGAGACATCATTCAGAATCCAACTAAATCCTATTCAGTTATAATTTGGGAATTCCTAGATACATTTAGGGTCCTCATTAGAGATGGACAATTCATTTTGGAACCTACCAGTTCTGAAACGACCAACCCGAGCCCAGGTGGGGTTCGGAAGCCTCCGACACACAAGCAGCCAATCACTTACCTTATTCTGCACCCGCATGGAGCTGAGCTCCAACAAGGAAGCAGGCTCCAATGTCATCTTTGCTTCTCTGTGGTGCTGGCCAATCAGACAAGGAGGCAGGATGATGCCTGTCCCTGCACTAGAGATGAGCACAACTAGGGAAAATGACGTTTTCGAGTTGTCATGTGTCAGAGGCGGCCCGTGTCGGCTCGTTTCCATTTTTCGCGAAATTTCGCAAAAAATTGTCATTTTGTTTTTCAGTTTTTCATCTGTCATTATACTGGTTTGGGGGGGTAGCGGGCTCCTGGAGGCACCTCTGTGGGGTGGGTGCCTCCTCTGGCCCGCTATGAAGGAAAAGTGGGCTCCTGGAGGCACCTCTCTGGGGTGGGTGTCTCCTATCCTCACCCACCGGCGCTGCTACAAAAGGGCATGCATAGCCAATTGGATATGCATACCAAGTTGCAGACGCAGCAGATTGGCAGAGGCACCCCTCTTTTTTCAGTGCCTTCCGTGCATCAGTCAGTGAGAGACACGCACTCGCGGGCAGGGTTTGCATGGCACACAAATGCTGCTGCAGGAGTCAGCCAGAGCCACAAGTGACAGACTGACAGACTCTCCCTGCATCCGCTGTGTCTCACTAAGAAGGGAAGCGTACTTGCGTACCGTGCAATGCAAGTACAGATCTGGCTTAGGGGGACAGAGGGTTAGCGCAAAGGCTAGGGTTAGGCTAGTTACAGGTTAGGTTAGGGTGAGTATTGGGGTGCACCTCTAGGTGCCTCTCTGACCCACTAAGAGGACAGTGTACTGTGGCGTATGGGTAAGGGTTAGGGTTAGGGTTAGGGCTACGGCAGGGTTAGTGGGTTTTTTGGCACATCCCAAAAGTCTCAGTGGCCAAGTGGCCATGCGATTGGTGGAATGGCTCCAAAAATTTGCATGGTCCACTCCCATGGCCAGCCCATCATTGCGCAGGTGTAAAAATAATAATAATAAAGTAAAATCAATGGAGAGAGGACAGAGAGGAGACATTTTGTTGCAAGAAAAACCCACTGCTACTGTAAAAATTCTGGCAGTTTTAAAATAGCAATTTTCGCATGTTTCTGTGGTGCTTGTGTGTTTTTGGACCACGATTTCAAAAAAAATATTGCGGTCGCCGCCCCATTTTCGATCCCCCGCCCGCACCACATGGCATGGCGAGTCCAGCTTGTTGCTTGCGAGTCCCCACCAGAGCAGCCCAGGACAGGAGAGGGGGGAGCCCCCCCCCCCCAGAAACCACCCCTCCGGTAGGTGCACTCTCAGGCAGGCATATTTTCGCCTGCTTTTGGGGCCGGGAATCAGGTTTTTTTTTACTTTAAAAAACTTTTTTTTCTGTGCCGCTTGAATGGTGGCAAGCCGGCGAGGCGGCGACTTTGGCGGGACGACGAGCGCAGCCCAGGAGGGACAGGAGGAGAGGGGGGAGGCGGGAGACCCCCTCAGAAACCACCCCTCTGGTAGGTGCCCTGAGCCCTCACTCAGGCAGGTATATTTTCGACTGCTTTTTGGCCGGGAATCGGGGGTTTTAAAACTTTTTTTCTGTGCCGCTTGAATTGCGGCGGCCGGCGGAGAGTCCGGCAGCCGGCTTGTTGCGAGCGACTGCGAGGCGACGAGGATTTCCCCACCAGAGCAGCCCAGGACAGGAGAGGCCGGGGACCCCCCCCCCGAAACCACCCCTCTGGTAGGTGCACTCTCAGGCAGGCATATTTTCGCCTGCTTTATGGCCGGGAATCGGTTTTTTTTTTTTTTACTTTTTAAAACTTTTTTTCTGTGCCGCTTGGCATCGCGCAATCGCCGCGATGCCAGGAACGACAACACGACAAATCAGACCCAATTATTATTTAGTCGGTTCGAGTTCGAGTTCTGGTGGAGTAATTCCCGTTACCGTTTCTGGAAACGGAAACGGGAATTCCGCTAAGTCGTGCCCATGTCTACCCTGCACAGCTCCTGATTGGCCAGCACCATGGAACAGCAAAGGTGTCGTCAGAGCATGCTTCCTTGTGGGTGCAGAACAAGGTAAGTGATTGGCTGCTTGTGTGTCAGAGGCTTTCGAACACCACCTGGGCTAGCGCGGGTCATTTTGGAACTGGCAGGTTCCAAAATGAATTGCATATCCCTAGTTCTCATATTAGAAACGAGAAGAAATTGCTTTATCTGTATTAATCTTTAGAAAGGCACATTGTGGTAAACATTGCTCTCAAACTTGAATCTAGCAAGAAATGTGTTGGCTTACAATATTCCTATCACATAAGACAGTTGACATTAGAAGCTCACATAAGGCAGCACCTTAAAATAACTTTTGAAAGTGCACATTTTCCATCATTTGCCTCCCAATTCAAGCAGACCCACCAGAAAAGGCTTTTGCTGGAGTGATTTTGCTGGAGTGAACATTGTAACTGAGGTTTCTACCTTTCCACTGCATGAAATAGGGAAAAATGAAGCTACATTTTTATTTACTTAGCTAGAGAACATGCCATTCTAAAGTATGCACATTGGATCACACAGATGAGATTAGATGTTGTTATTATGTGTTGTCAAGTCGCCTCTGACTCAAAGTGACCCTATGCATGAATGATCTCCAAAAGGTCTTGTCCTCAAAAGCCCTGCTCAGCTCTTATAAACTCAAGGGGGGGGGGGATTTAGGGTGTCAATGCATGACATATTGGGTGTTTTTCCTGTTGCTTTCAACTTTTCCCAGCATTATTTCCTCCTTCCAATCACCCATCCCCTGTGACTCTTTCCTTCTCATTATGTACCTAAAATTGTAGAACAGCCTCAGTTTCATCATATTTGCTTCCAGAGCAAATTCAGGCCTGATTTCATCCAAGATCCACTTCATCTTCCTGGCAGTTCAAGATCTGGACTAAGCTCTCTTCCAGCACCACATTTCAAACAAATCAGGGGTTGGGTTTTCCTGTCAATTTTCTTCTTAATTATCCACCTTTCACATGTGTAAGTAGTAGTATGAATGATCTTGGCCTACAGTGGATATAAAAAGTTTACACACACACCCTGTTAAAATGCCATGTGTCTGTGAGGTAAATAAATGACACAAAGATAAATCATTTCAGAACTTTTTTCCACCTTTAATGAGACCTATGAACTGTACAATTCAGTTAACCACAAACTGAAATCTTTTAGGACGGTGGAGGAAGGAAAAATAAAAAAACTGAAATATGATGGTGAACACGCTGGGAATGGACACCAAGAGACAGCTATAAGCTGTGCCTCCAATCCCCACCTTGGGAAGCCAACCCAGCAAAATACGGTGGTCAATGGTATCAAAGGCCGCTGACAAATTTAGAAGGACCAACAAGGTAGAGTAGACCCTGTCAGCCCCCCTGAAGAGGTCATGTTGCAGTGTGACCAGGGCAGTCTCAGTCACCCGACACATCCTGAACCCAGACTACAATGGGTTCAGGATGCGATCCTCCTCCAGGAATGACTGGAGCCAGATGGTGGGCCCCCTCTTGATCACCTTGCCCAGAAAAGGAACATTGTCAATTGGACGATAGTTAGACAAGTTGTCCTATGCCAACCCAGGTTTCTTTAAAGTGGGCTTCACCATTGTCTCCTTCAGGCAAGAGGGAAAAATCCCTTCCCTGAAAGAAGCAGTGGAAATGACAGAAGCCCACTTTGGCATGCTCCTTCCAGCAGACTTCATAAGGGTTGAAGGGGGAGACCACTGGCCTGCAATGGGCCAGTTCCCTGAAGGACTCAGCTAACAATACAGGCCCCAACTCAACCATACGAGGATACCAATGAGGTGCTGGAATACTCGAGGGGAGGTTAGAACAACAACCGGAGTCTAGACAGGCTCGGATGGCCTCAATTTTAGTTCTAAAGAAGGTTGCAAATGACTCACTAGTAAAATCACTAGGAGGAGGCTTAGACAGACCAGGATTGATGTGGTCTCAAACCATCCGGAACAACTCCACCTGGTGGTTCAAGGCTTCACCAATTCTTAGGAAGGCATAAGATCTTTCAGCCTCCCTGACCACACGAACGTAGCGCCTGGTCAGTGCACAAACGGCAGGTGATTAAATGCTAACTGGTCTCTATCTGCTCTCAAATCTTCTTTGTTTTTGCTTTATCGCTTTCAACTCAGCCGTAAACCATGGTGAGGAACGAGCTCTATAATGAAGAAGACACTTGGGGGTGAGCCAGTCAACGGCCTGAGTGGCATCCTCATACCACCTCTTCACCAATGTGTGAGACAGTCAGGAAACCCCCCAAAGGCCTCCGGGAAATGATCAGGATCCAGAAGCCTGTGGGGATGCCCACACAAGGGGCTGAGGTTCCCCATGGGGTGGGGCAGTGACTGACAGGGGAAAAGACAGCAGATAATCATCTGACCATGACATGAGTTGGGGAACAATGTCCCCAACCCTCAGATTAGTGTCCATTGATGTGGAGGAAAAAAAACAGGTCCAGGGTATGCCCTGCTCCATGTGTGGGATAAACAACATGGTGGGACAGATTCATGGAGGCCTTGGACTCCATGAAATCCAGAGGTGCTGCTGACTGTCCATCCTCAGCATGCACATTGAAATCCTTTACCACCAAAAGGCAGGGGGACCTCAACAATGCCACCAAAATGAAATCTGGTAGGGATTGTGCAGGGTTGCGGGTACCCTAGCACAATGCCAAACCTTTCCCGCTGACCCACCAATAGATGAAGACAACCAATGCCACGGATCTGCTGAGAAAAAAGATCCCTGTAAATGATGACCACCCCACTCCCAACCCTCCAAAGTGCCCACATGCTGGATCTTAAACCAGGGAGGGCACAGCTGAGAGAGGGGTGACCCTCCTTCTGCACCCCATATGATGGTGTGATCTATATATCATAAACTGTTGATAGTTCTTCCACCAGTTTTTATACCTCCTTCTTCTTCAGGGAGATGGCACACCAATGGGCTACCTACCATTGCTGCTCAGTAGTTTCCCTCCAGAAATGTTTCTGTCCCCATCACCACCTTTCTCTTCTGCTGATATCATCTTTACTCTTGAAAGGGGTGGATGCATCTTAGTCTGAAACTTTGGCTATGATTATTTCACCTTGGATGACCTTATTAGGAGCCCAGAATCCAGACTGGTAATGGGTGTCTAGTCTCCTAACAGCAATGCTCTAACCCTTCATCATAAGGTGTGCATCATAAGGTGTGCATCCAGGCACTTAGATTGGATGCATAAATTATTTCTGTGTAAGCACAGTGATTCTCTTGTTTCTTGGAAGTCACAAATCTTTACTGAACAAAAAGTCCAGACCAGTTGAAGTGAAACATAAATTTGCTCAAGATGACCCAATAATCTTTTTTAAAAAGTCCCTCAGAATAAAGTATACTCTTACTACTTCATGACTCTGCATTGTTCTTTCTGGAAACTGAAGCAAAGGCTCTGCTGTCTGCTTTTCCTCTAGTTTTTCAACTGCTGTCAGCATTTCTGGATGGGAGATGCACACAGTGTAGCAATGAAACAGGAATTTAAAAGGCAAGTACAAAAGCATACTGCCGCCAGCAATGCCAATTGCTTTAGTAATTAAACTTCTGAAGAATCCTGTGCAGTACCTATCACCACTGGGAAGCTGTGGGACAGGAGGAGGTAGTTTTTAATTAACAATAATGTGTCCTTTCTAAACAGAAAAGCAGGATAAAATATTTTAAATAATACAATTGCTGTAGCCAACATGACTCTAATGGCAGTGGCATTTCTCATTAATTAAAGATTCCCCCCTCCCTTCCCAAGGCTTCAATAGCTTTCTAAACATGAAAGGGATTAGGCAGGAGCCTCAGGAACATCAGGATGTAAGTTGGGAGTGTTTCATTTCCAAAACAGTTGATATAGCGGATGACATCAGCCTTACTCAACATAAGTTATTCCAATGGGCTTGCGGTCAAAGACCAAATAATGTATTTTCCCATTTCTTTTAGAAGCTAGTACTGAGAAGGCCATACTTTCCCATACTTTGGGAATATAAATCAGATGAAAGCCACATACTGTAATCCTTCTTTAGGACATTCCTTGGTCAGGAGACATTAATGATATACCTGATAGCTCAGCCATATTTCATAATATTCTTGGCCCCCATCCTTTGTGTCATGCATGTTTTCCATAGTCCAGAAAATGTCCATGTCCAGTGGAGTTCTCATCTGGAGCCAGGCATCCACTGGTGAAAAACTCTTACAAGTTGTAAGGGAACTGACTAAAGACTGGAATGGTCAGATTCCTATTATTCTTCTATAGTTATGTTAGTTATCTCTGGTGATAATGGTTTTGTCAAGTAATGTAACTTTTAACAAAATGTATGTAATGTAATATTTAACAGATTCAGAATGGTTTCTGTGTATAAATGCATAGTCATTTGTCAAGACACACGTGAATAGTGTAACCATATGAAAATGTCAAAATAATTATATCCAGGTGCCCTGGATAACTGATTAACATTGTTTGCCTATTTGAACTCATGTGATTGGTTGGTTTATATGATGTCTGCCATATGTATAAAAGTCAAGATTGTAACCCAATTTACTTTGGGACTGCTTTTTGGTGAGATGAGCAATTTCCTCTCTGTTCTGTAATATTTATGCTGTGTGTTTTATCTTGTGTATTTGCGTATGGTTTTGTAATACAAGCTTTTATGCTAAAATTTACTTCTGTCTCCTGGTTTCAAATCTTTGCTTAGCAATTATCTTTCACGCCACTGTATAACTCTGCTAATCTTTGAAACATTTGGTCGTGGTGGTTATATGAGATCAAGTCACTTTGAACTTCTGATAACCCTATGTATAAGTGATCTCCAAAATGTCCTATCCTCAACAACTTTGCTCAGCTCCCGCAAACTCAAGACTGTAGTTCCTTTAGAGCTGTGGTTCTCAACCTGTGAGTCCCCAGATGTTCCTGGACTGCAATTCCCATAAATCCCTTTGAACACAGTGAGTGGTGGAGGTTTCTGGGAGTTGCAGTCCAGGAACATCTGGGGACCCACCAGTTCAGAACCACTGCGAGAGACAATTAATCTCATATTTGGAAGATTCCTTCCCCCTCCCCGGTGGCTTCAACTTTTCCTGGCATTAATATTTTTCCTGAGTCTCTAGAAGTGCCTGATAGTCATATACAGTAGGTCATGCCTGAGAACTAGAAACAAACTGGACATGCTTTCCATTAACAACTAGAGATGGGCATGAATTTTAAAAAATGACATTTTGTTTCATTTCATTTCATTGAGGGGCTTGATTCAGTTCGTTTTCATTTTTTGTGAATTTTCACAAAAAAATCATTTCGTTGGTTCGTTCATTCGTTATTCATTTTTACCCGCTTTGCGCGATTTTTAAAGCATTTCTGCGCTTGGGCATCCCCCAACGTCCCGGACCAGAGGGAAAACACTAAAAAAAAAGGATGCTGGCAGAGACACAGTATAGACTAGGTACGCAGGGAGGCTGCGAGGCAGCGGCAGGTGTTGCCCAGGGCACAAGGCAGCCACAGAGTGACTGTGGGGCAGGGGAGGGTACTCACAGAGAGGTACGCACTATGCAGTACGCATGCAGGGATGCTGCAAGACTAACACTAGAGAGAAATATCTTCTTTCTCTCCCCTAAGAGCCAGGCTGCAGCCAGCAGGAACACAGAGACACACGCCTGCCTGGCTGGCCTAAAGTGAAATTAACGAGTTGCAGAGACAGCAATCCCACCCCAACCTAACTCCCACCATAAACTACAAGGAGGACAGGGGCTGCCAGAGCTTTTTATGCCCTCTGTGGCTGCCAGACATGCCCAGTCTGCAACCTGGGCATGCTATTGGTTGTCCAAGAATTTACATGATTCCCATCACATGGCTTGCATCCCTTTTTTGGCTTGCATCCATTTTGTGTCATCCTTAAAGGGAAAAGAAAAATACTTCGCAATCGGAGAAAGACAAAAACAAACATTTTAAGGACACACACACACCCGGTAGGTATTATCAGGCAGAATAAATAATTATCGCTGCGTTTTTACAGATGCCCAGGGTGCTTTAATACCCAAGAAATCAATATTAGGCATCTGGGAGCCATTTTGGGTCAATGTCCCCTAACTCCCTTAAAGGAAAAAAAAATACAGCGATCTGAGAAAAGACATAAAGGCATGTTTTAAGGACCCCAACCCCACCAGTATGTATTATCAGGCAGAATAAATAATTATCGCTGAATTTTTACGGATATTCAGGATGTTTTTTACATTTAAAACAGCTCTTTTCATCGTGTGTCGCCATTAACAAAAACGAAATGTAACGAACCTAATTTTCTTGGTTCGGTTCGATTCGTTCCAATTTCATTGCCAGGTTCATTATTCATTTTGTTACGTAACAAAATGAATAACGAATAACGGAACGAAAAAATTCATTTTGTGCCCATCTCTATTAACAACCCGTATTAAAAAGAGAAGTCCTGTATGTAAGACTCCAGCTGTTTTCAGAGACAAAGGCTTTATCTTGGTTGGGCGTTTTAAATAGGTTCATTCAACTTGAAGTTATCTATCTGTTTATGTTACATCTGCCTTTAATGCTGTATTTTAACTGAATTTCATCAATCCCCACTTGGAACCAGTCCTGGTTTCATAAGATCAAAGGAAGATGAAAATATTTTAAGTAAACAATGAAGAAATATCTGGCAATATTGGCAGACAGGAGCTATTTAAGTAAACCCATGTCTGGGTAATACCTGTTCACATTTCAACTACCCTTATTTGAAGTCTCCAACCATCCACACAAATAATGAAAGGATCCAATGGTATTTTAATGACTAACATGTTTCACTTGGCACATACTTTTTTAAACAGGATAGTGTGCTGCCTCAATCATCAGATTATTAGATCAATGTGTGGGCACAAAAGTATGTTGGGTATGCATGGAAGATAGAATCAACAGGTGAGGGCCATTTAAGGAAGAAGTTCATTAGAGGAAATGTCTCCAGATATACAGGTATAGAGAGGAGTAAGGGGACATTATAGGCAGCTGTATATGTGGGAGATCTACAAGGAGAGAAGGAGGAAGTGAAGTCCATCTCAGGAAAATCAGAGGGGTTGGAAGGAGAGGTAAAGCCAAACAAAGAGGGAGATTGTTCAGTGACCCTACCTCTCTCGACTACTATTGTTCCTGAAGACTTATAGACAATAGTGTAGTTGCAATTGCATTCCACTTCCAACAAAATATGAGTGTACTAACCATATAGTGGGATTAAGGTTTACAGGAGTTGAGTTCCCATAATTACCAAATTTGAGAGAAGGACTTTCTGAAGATGAATATATTCTCACCACCAGAGAGGGGCATGAACAGGAAAGCCAGCAGCCTGTGCAAGACCCATGAACCACCCCCTGCCCCCCTTGGGAAATGATCTGGTTTACAGTTCATTTTTCTGGTTTATGGCGGGGGATAAACCTGGTTTATGGCAATCCTATTGCCCCCGTCCCCACCACCATCTGCCCATCTCCTTCCCACTGCCCCCACTGCTTCCCTACCTGGTCTTATCTCCTCCGCCACTGCCCTAGTCAAAGAGAGGGGCTCAGCTGCCTTTCCAGGAGCTGGGCGTGCTGCCCCTGCACATTCATGGACCTATCAGATAACAGGCAGGTGCATGCACAGAGACAACAGCCTGGCTCCTCGTAAGCAAGCTGGGCCTTTGTCTCTCGTGATGGCAGCAGAGGAGGAGGAGGAGGAGGAGGAGACAGCAGGACCAGGTAGAGAAGTAATGGGGGTGCCAACAGGAAAGGAGCAAGTGTCATCTGTTTTATCAAAGCAAAATGGAATGCTAAGCACAAAAATATCCAGTGCTTAATTTTGTGTTGGCAAAACAGGTTGCACAAACTAAATCCCAAACCAGCTTAATTTGTGGCTTATTCAGTTTGTAGTTCAGCTTGTCCCCATCTCTAGATGCAATCTATTCCATTTGTGAAACAAATTAATTCATAGTGACTTGGTTTTCAATTGGCATTTAAAATCTTCTTTTAGCTTTACCCATGCACCCTCACCAGACCTGCTGGTCCTCCTTTGCTGATATGGATCCCGCTGCCTGAATTTTTGTACTCTCCTGAAGAGAAGACCATGGAGGTGTTCATGATGAGCTCTGAACTTCCAAATTTACCACTACACCACAGATAATAGTCTCCCAATGGAGGCAACATCTCATGCATCTGATAAAGTGGGGCTGATGTCCAGAAATGTTTATGACACAATAAACAATGGGTTAAGTCTTTAAGATATCATAAGACATTTTCGTGCAAGCCCCTCGCCCCAAGCTTGTCAAAATTTATAGTATTTTAAAGATCTTGTTTCCCCTCAATTGGAATCAAAATAGGGTTTCTGTTTTTGCTCTAGTTTTCAGTTCAGACTGTCTCGTTGTAGGGCTTGGTTGATGAGAAATGATGATTATTTGGGGGGGAAATAATAGTGCTGGGAAAGGTTGGAGGCATCAAGAAAAGAGGACAATCAAATATGAAATGGATTGACTCCTTAAAGGAAGATTGAGATTACATGAGTGTACTGGGGTGTTGAGCAGAGGACATCACATTGGTGCCTGCTTTGGCAATCTTAAAGTTAGATTACTGCAACTTTGTATGGAACTGTGTTTGAGACTGACACAGAAATGTCAGCAGGTCCAGAACTCAGAGCCCAAACTAGTTCTAGGAACATGAAAACATCAGCATGCCACCTCAATACTGGCCACCCTGCACTGGTCACCAGATCGTTTCCATATCAGGTTCATGGTTATGAGGAAAGGCTAAAACATTTGGGGCTCTTTAGTCTGGGAAAAAGGCGCCTGAGGGGGGATATGATTGAGACGTACAAAATAATGCAGGGCATGAGTAAAGTGGATAGAGGGAAGCTCTTCTCCCTCTCACAAAATACCAGAACTAGGGGACATACACTCAAATTGAGGGCTGCGAGAAAGAACAGACAAAAGAAAATATTTTTTCACCCAGCGTGTTGTTAGTCTATGGAACTCCCTGCCACAGTGTGATGGCATCTGGCCTAGATGCCTTCAAAAGGGGTGATGGCATCTGGCCTAGATGCCTTCAAACGGGGATTGGACAGATTCCTGGAGGAACAGTCCATCACAGGTTACAAACCATGAGGGTTATGTATAATCTCCAAGCTTAAAACCGGGGTACCTCAAGGACCAGATGCAGGGGAGTGGTATCAGGAGACAGATATCTAGTCTTGTGCACTCCCAGATGCATCAGGTGGGGCCACTGTGAGATACAGAAAGCTGGACTAGATGGGCCTTTGGCCTGATCCAGCATGGCTCTTCTTATGTTCTTATGTTCTTATGGTGCTAGCTTTTAATAGTACATGGCTGACCACCTCCTTCCTAGTGGAACTTCCCATCCTACCTCTGCTTTCCAGGCTGGATGTTTGAGGTTGCCAACTCCTAGAGAAGTCCAGAAGGAAGGAACAAGAACCCAGGCCTTTTCTGAGGTTGCCCCCACCCTCAAATTGTGAAATAAACTTCCATCTGAAATCTGCCTGGCCCCTTCCTTCGTAGCATTTAAGAAATCTTTAAAATCTATTCCATTCAAACAGCTTCCGTCATCAATTTCATCTAGTGGCCTCTGATTATGTATATTTAACACATTTTAATGTTTAACGTTAATTAATTTTGAGTTTTATTTATCAACTAATTTAAATTACTGCAGCTGATTTCCGTTTTTGTTTGTCATGTTGATTACATTATTTTAGGCCGCTATATGAATTTATGTTCTGTTATTGGTATTGGTATTTAGTTTTCTGTTGTATACTACCCAATGTAAATAAATAAATAAATAAATAAATAAATAAATAAATAAATAAATAAATAAATAATCTGAGGAACTGCAGTATAGTTATTATACTCTGTGAATCTGTGTATTTCCACAGCATAGCTAAGGAAAGCTAACCATAAAATTTTCAAAACTACAGGTACAAGGCTTAGAAGTTGACTGTTTTTAAAACTAGACACAGTGTTGAAATTGAAACAGATGTGACCTTTCACCAAAAAGTATATAGACTGGTTCATTGATTAATGGGCTTTACTCTATTTCCTTGCCTGTGTGTGTATTTGTGTCCTATACGCACATCACTGGGCTGCATTTTGCAAAATAAAAAAATACAGCTAGTTTATTGCTAAACCTATTCTCACTGGTTTTAAATTAAACTACTTGCATTTCATCTGAATAGGGATTTTCTGTTGACAAGACCACCTCCTGATTTACTGGACTGGCCGTTGTGATTGCTGACAGAATTATGATATACTGTACCATCTGTATTACCAAATCTCTTGCGGTTTGGGTAATTTTTAAAAATAGTTTGCTATGTGACTGAGAAGGCCAGAGGAAGACCAGAGCAGAGATTGTTGCTGCTGTAGGGTGGAACTTCTAGACATTATCTTAGAAAATATGTATTCCTACGTCTGCATTTCCCAAGGTAATTGGAATGCAGGGTGATGCTTGACCACACACGTACCTACCATTACTTCAGTGTGTTTCCTCTACAACAGTGCCCTACATTGCTGTTGTGGTCAGAAGAAGCTTCATTGTCAATCAACAGGAGGTTTTCTTTTTCTCCAAGGGCCTGTGACAATACCTGAAGAGTTGGCACAACAAGAATCTCCACAGTTATGAGGCTAACATCCACTCTAAGGATGTGATTAATACTACTGTGTACTTTGTGTTCTTGGTAAGAGTGTCTTGACCAACCACTATGATGTTTTCATTCCTGTATGAGTCAGAAGAAAACCAAAATTATGCTCATTAGCAACAGTATTTGCAAAAACAAACAAAAATGACAAGAAACAACATTGGGGTTGAATCCCAAGTAAGGTTATCTTTCTTTGATGGGGCAAGTTGCCTCAGCATGATGGGCTCCTCCCTCACAAGAAAATTAAACAACTTCAGTCTTCTTTCATCCCCAAACCCTTGACATTTAAGGTCTTTGAGACTGCTTTTTTCTAAACAGTGGCTTTTGGGGGGATGCAAGAGCATTGGGCAGAAAGGCTGACCATAGTAAAAAGAAAATGCTGCATATTCTCTATTTACTACTGGGGTCCTTACAAACCACAAGTCATTGAAGGGACTAGAAATTCTGTTGATTGTATACAGTTGTATTTTTATACCCTCAAAAGCTTGAATTTATGTGAAAGACAGGAATGTAGCCAGAGGCCTTGCATATCTCTCTCCCACTGGCTGAACATAAACTGTAAATCAGATATCCCAGGGAGGCCTATTTTGTTTCCTTTTGTCCTCCTTTGACCTGGTCTCCCACAGTTCAAATCCTGTCAATGGCACGGCAAGGAGCAATGGCCAAGCAGACCTAAAATGCTTGCAGTGCTTGCGCAAGCTCTGTTATTCCACATGTCCACTCAAAAATAGGCTCCACTGTTTTCAAATAGAGCACCTTCCATTTGTGTGTGTGTGTGTGTGTGTGTGTGTGTGTGTGTGTGTGTGTGTGTGGCTAGATACATTAGCCACTGTGCCATGATGCTCTTTTGAGTTTATATACAGTGGTACCTTGTATAAAGGAATTAATTTGTTCCAAATGAAATTATGTTAAGCAAACTTGCCTTTATACAAATGCCCATAGGAATGCATTGAAAACGGAGTAATCCCATTTTTATGTTGTATGGATTCTCCCCATAGGCGATTATGTTAAGCAAATTTCCCTCATCTCCAGAATTTTTTATGTTGTACAGATTTTATGTTATACAAGCTGTTTGCTATATAAGGGTCCACTGTATATATAAGTCAAAAGAAGCTGCCTAGATGCCCTAAGCACATCCAATCTCGCCTGATTTAAGAAGCTAAGCAGGGTTGGCCCTGGTTAGTACTTGGATGGGAGACCACTAGGGAATACCAGGTGCTGTAGGCGCCTGGAGTAGGAACTGGAAAACCACTCAAGTATTCCTGCCAAGAAAACTACATGATAGGCTCTCTGCGTGACGATAATAACCAGTTACTAACAGGAGATAAGGAAAAGGCAGAACTATTCAACACCTTCTTTGCCTCTGTTTTCTCCAAAAAGGAAGAAAGAGATCCACTGGGACAAAGACTAGATGAGGTAGGATGGGAATTACAACATAGAATAGGTAGAGAGGTGGTACAGGAACACCTGGAAACATTAAATGAATGTAATTCTCCGGGGCCAGATGAATTACACCCAAGGATATTAAAAGAACTGGCGGAAGTAATTTCAGAACCATTGGCAATAATATTTGAGAAGTCCTGGAGAACAGGGGAAGTCCCCATCGACTGGAGGAGGGCTAATGTTGTCCCCATCTTCAAAAAGGGGAAAAAAGAGGACCCAAATAATTACCGCCCAGTAAGCTTGACTTCAATTCCTGGAAAGATCCTAGAGAAGATTATTAAACAGGCAGTCTGCAAATATTTAACAAACAATGCTTTCATTACAAGAAGTCAACATGGGTTTCTTAAAAACAAGTCATGCCAGACTAATTTGATCTCGTTCTTTGATAAAATTACAGGCCTGATGGATCAGGGGAATGCTGTGTATATTGCTTATATGGACTTCAGTAAGGCCTTTGATAGGGTTTCTCATGGTATTCTTGCTAAGAAGTTAGTAGAAAGTGGGATAGATAGTGGTACTGTTAGGTGGATTTGTAATTGGTTGACTAATCGCACCCAAAGGGTGACCATAAATGTCCTCTCTTCAGCTTGGAGAGACGTGACCAGTGGGGTGCCCCAGGGTTCTGTTCTGGGCCCAGTGCTGTTCAATATCTTTATTAATGACTTGGAGGAGGGAATAGAGAGTATGCTAATTAAATTTGCAGATGATACCAAATTGGGAGGGGCTGCAAATTCCCTAGAGGATAGGATGAAAATCCAAAAAGACCTTGACAGTCTAGAGTGCTGGGCCAAAGCTAACGAAATGGATTTCAACAGAGGGAAATGTAGGGTACTACATTTAGGTAAAAAAAAATGAATTGCACAAATATAAGATAGGGGATACTTGGCTGGAGGATAGTACATGTGAAAGGGATCTGGGAGTCTTGGTGGACCACAAATTGAACATGAGTCAGCAGTGTGATGCGGCGGCCAGGAAAGCCAAAGCAATTCTTGGTTTTATCAACAGAACCATAGTGTCTAGATCAAGGGAAGTGATAGTACCACTCTATTCTGCTCTTGTCAGACTCCATCTGGAGTACTGTGTCCAGTTCTGTGCACCTCAATTTAAAAAGGATGTTGACAACCTCGAGCGGGTGCAGAGGAGGGCTACCAGGATGGTTGAGGGTCTGGAGGAAATGTCTTATGAGGAACGGCTTAGGGAACTGGGAATGTTTAGCCTCTCTAAAAGAAGTCTGAGAGGGGATATGATAGCTATGTTTAAATATTTGAAAGGATGTCATATTGAAGAGGGAACAGGTTTGTTTTCCATGGCTTCAGAGACTAGGACTCGGTGCAATGGTTTCAAACTACAGGAAAAGAGATTCCATTTAAACATTAGGAAGAACTTCATGACAGTTAGAGCTATTCGGCAGTAGAATATGCTCCCACGGAGGGTGGTTGAGTCTCCTTCTTTGGAGGTTTTTAAGCAGAGGCTGGATGGCCATCTGTCGGAAATATTGTGATGGGGGTTCCTGCATGACAGGGGGTTGGACTAGATGGCCCTTGAGGTCTCTTCCAACTCTATGATTCTATGATTCTATGGACATGGGGTCACAAAGAGTCAGTCATGACTGTAATGACACAAGAAGATGATAAGAGAGGCAAAGAAAGATTTGAGGAACGCATGGCTAGCAATATAAAGGGTAATAATAGAAGCTTCTTTAAATATGTTAGAAGTAGAAAACCTGCCAGAGAACCAGTTGGCCCTCTGGACGGTGAGGGAGGAAAAGGGGAGGTTAAGGAGGACTTGGAAATTGCAGAGAAATTAAATGAGTTCTTTGCATCTGTCTTCACGACAGAAGACCTTGAGCAGATTCCGCTGCCTAAATGGCCCCTCGTGACTAAAGAATTAAATCAAATACAGGTTAAAAGAGAGGATGTTTTAGAACTAATTGATAAATTGAAGATTAACAAGTCACCGGGCCCAGATGGCATCCACCCAAGGGTTATTAGGGAACTGAGAAATGAAATTGCAGATCTCTTAACGGTAATATGCAACTTGTCTTTTAAAACGGCCACAGTGCCGGAGGACTGGAGGATATCGGATGTCACACCAATTTTTTAAAAAGGAAGGAAGGGGGACCCGGAAACTACAGGCCAGTTAGCCTTACATGTGTCCCAGGGAAGATGGTGGAAAGCCTCATCCAAGAGAAAATCCTAAAACACATAGAAGAACAAACCTTGCTGAGAGAAAATCAGCATGGCTTCTGTAAGGGTAAGTCTTGTCTTACAAATCTTTTAGAATTTTTTGAAAAGGTCAACAGGCATGTGGATTTGGGTGAACCAGTGGATATAGTCTATCTGGATTTTCAGAAGGCTTTTGACACAGTCCTTCACCAAAGGGTGCTGAGAAAATTGCACATTCAGGGGATAAGAGGGCAGGTGCTCTTATGGATTGAGAACTGGTTGAGATCCAGGAAACAAAGAGTAGGTGTCAATGGGAAATTTTCACAATGGAGAGAGGTGAAAAGCGGTGTGCCCCAGGGATCTGTCCTGGGACCGGTGATTTTCAATCTGTACATAAATGACCTGGAGACAGGGATAAACAGTGAGGTGGCCAGGTTTGCAGATGACACAAAACTTTTCTGTGTGGTAAAAACCAGAGAAGATTGTGAAGAGCTCCAGAGGATCTCGCCAAACTGGCGGAATGGGCTGCCAAATGGCAAATGTGTTTTAATGTAGCCAAATATAAAGTAATGCATATTGGGGCAAAAAATCCAAACTTTATCTATCAACTCATGGGCTCTGAGCTATCCGTGATGGATCAGGAAAGAGATCTGGTTGTGTTGGTGGATATCTCCATGAAGGTGTCTACCCAATGTGTGGCAGCGGTAAAGAAGGCCAATTCCATGCTAGGGATTATCAAAAAGGGGATTGAAAATAAAACAGCCAACATTATAATGCCATTATACAAAACAATAGTAAGGCCGCACCTGGAGTATTGTCCACAATTCTAGTCACCGCAGCTCAAGAAAGACATAGTGGAACTGGAAAAGGTGCAAAAGAGAACGATTACTGGGCTGGGGCACCTCCCTTATGAGGAAAGCCTAAACATTTGGGGCTCTTTAGTCTGGGAAAAAGGCACCTGAGGGGGGATATGATTGAGACGTACAAAATAATGCAGGGCATGAGTAAAGTGGATAGAGGGAAGCTCTTCTCCCTCTCACAAAATACCAGAACTAGGGGACATACACTCAAATTGTGGGCTGGGAGAGTAAGAACAGACAAAAGAAAATATTTTTTCACCCAGCGTGTTGTTAGTCTGTGGAACTCCCTGCCACAGGATGTGGTGATGGCATCTGGCCTGGATGCCTTCAAAAGGGGATTGGACAGATTCCTGGAGGAAAAGTTCATCACAGGTTACAAACCATGAGGGATTATACATCTCCATCAGTGCATAAATGTTACCTGACACCATAGCCAAGTCTGGTTTTTTCCCAGTGAACTAAACCATGGGAATGGCAGGAATAAAAAAATGTGCCTTTATTAGACCCTCTTTATTTTTCCTTCATTTCATAGATGCATTGAAATTGTGTGTATTATTGCCAGGTAATGTTTATTTAATTTGAAAAACAAACTAAAATTATGCATTACCTAAATTATTTATTTATTTATTTATACCTTGCTTCATCTAGCAACAAGCCTACTATGGGCGGCTTACAAACATGTGAAGTTTTAAATGCTTTCCTTGATGCTAGCTAAACACTAAAGGGTTCTGGCTCAGTTTATGAGCTCAGTCAGTAACTGACTGTTCTGACATAAGCAAAACAAATGCTTCAGCCTCAAGGTTTTCTTTGTTTTGTAACATAGGTACACTTGGGCTGCAGCCATACTGACCCTTCTGGTATGGCTGATAGTCTATAAAGGGGTTGCTTGTTACAGTCCTCACATCCAAATGGTATACTGACCTCAAGCAATCCTATTTCGAGTACCATGAAATGAAAGAGCAGAGGAATAAAATTATTAATTTATTTGTCTCTGCTAAACAATCGCTGATGCACTGAATCGCTTAGATTAAATTAAAATCTGTATCTAGTCGACTTTATGAGAAACTGTTCACAGCTATGATTTTGATCAGTACATCATACCAATTCAAAGATCCCCCCCACCCAAACTAATCTAAACAATTCAGCATATCAGCAATGATCTAGCAAAGGCATTTTTAAAGGGCAGTATACTGAGGTGGCTGTTATTAAGCCATCTCACGATACTGGAAATTGACACTGCAACTTTGGCAGCTTTGAGAGCTGCAAGGCTTGCTTATGACCCATTCCCTGTGATGGTGCACACTAAGAATGGACCAACCTAGAGCGCATGACCTCACACCAAAAAGGGTTTGAGTGGGGCACTCTGGGATCAAGTTAGTGCACTCTAGAAATTATACTGTGTAGATTGCTGGAAAAAAAGAGAGAGAGAGAGAGAATCTGTGCCCAAAGCATATGAGAAAGTGGGGCAAACGCTTGTCTGATTGCACTACAATGGCGCCACCTTTGAAGAGTGTTTGGAGACTTCAGCTGGTTCAGTGTACTGCAGCCAAGACTGCTGTGCTGACCTCTGCTGGTTATACAGAGCATGCAATTCGTTATTATGACAGCTTCACTGGCTGCAAGCCTGTTTCCTAGCCCAATTCAAAATGCTGGTTCTTATCTATAAAGGCCTATGTGGCTATGGTCCAGGTTAATTCTTCCTCTTCTTCTTCAAGGGCCATGTCCTTGCAGAATGTTGGCAATCAGCAGCACAATCTGTTTTGTATCTAAAGCTATTCTAAATAGAGAAGCTGCCTGCGCTCATTGCAGACCATTGGCTTAAATTCCTTGTGGCGCAGTGGTTAAATGCCTGTACTGCAGCTAACACTCTGCTCATGACCTAGACTTCAATCCCAGGTAGCAGGCTCAAGGTTCACTCAGCCTTCCATCCTTCCGAGGCTAGTAAAATGAGTACCCAGCTTGCCTGCATAATTAAACTGTAAACCGCCCAGAGACTACTTGAAGTAGTATGGGGCGGTATAAAAGCAGAACACTTTGCTTTTTGCTTTCACTTTATGCCCCGGGCCACACTTCCCATCTATTTTTCCTTGAAGGATAACCTGCAACAGATGGTATTTGTGCATTATGTGACTGAAATATTGTAATAGTCTTCTATTTCTAGCGTTTTATTCATATGCTGTAATACAGCCACATCAGTGACCCTGGCTGTCCAAGGTATCTTCAGAATTCGTCTGTACGTCCACATTTCAAATGCTTCCAGCTTCCTGCATAATACATTTGTAAGAGTCCAAGTTTCAACCCCACAGAGAAGTATACTAAATACATAAGATCAAAGTTATTTGATCATCCTGTATGAACCTTTTCAGCATTTACCTTCTTCTGGTGAGCTCCTTCTGTCAGTTTCACCACCTTCCCAAGCTCGCTCGGTACTGAGGACTAGACATGGGCACAACCAGAAAAAATGACGTTTCAAGTTTTCATTTGTCGGAACGGGTCCATTTCGGGTCGTTTCCGTTTGTCGTGAAATTTTTCAAAAATTTGTCGTTTCGTTGTTTCGTTTGTCATTTGTCGTTTCCACTGCGATTTAGCGCGATTTGACTTACCAGAGCATAGGGGCGTCCTGCAACCAGGGCCGGCGCTAGGTGTTTTTGCGCCCTAAACGGCGGGGGGAGGTGCGGGCGGGTGAGTGGGCGGGCAGCGGCATGGGCGGGCGGGTGAGTGGGCAGTTAGGATATCACTTAGGATAGAGGTTCTGTTCTTGGCTTGCACCCCAAATGTGTGTGTGTGCAAGCAAATTGAAGTTGGGAAAATAGAAAATAAATGGTAGTATATAATATATTTTTAAAATAAATCCACACCTCCCACTCCCAGTCAAACCTCCCCCTTTATCCAATATCAGAAAAAAAATCCTCACAAACTGCCAGAGAAGAAATAAAGAATAAACTGCTATTCCCTTCAGCAGACAAAGCTGCAGGGAATCAAAGAAATTATTTTCTAAATTCAATTCCCTCCCTGCCTGCCTAACTTAAATCCTAAAGCCTCCAGTCTCCCTCCTCAATCTCGATCGGATCACACCAGCACCAGAAGCCATCCCTCCTCCCTCAACCACATCCATACACCCGACTGCGATTTCTGGAAGGTGCCTTGGCTTTTTATGCCCTCCGAGACATCCAGAAGTGTCATTCAAAAACCTGGTGATGCCATTGGTGGAATGGTTCAAAAATTTGCATGGTCCCATCCCATGCCCAGCCCAAATAGGCAGGTCTAAAAAAATAAAAAATAAAATAAAATAAAATAAAATAAATACGATGTTTTATTACTATTAAAAAAACCCTACTGCTGCTACTATTAAAATTCAGGCATTTAAAATAAATAAATTTCACATGTTTCTGTGGTAATTTGGTGTGTTTTTTGACCACTATTTCAAAAGAAAAATTGTGGTCGCCATTTTGGATCCCCCCCAACCGCAGAGATTATGAGGATGACCCCCCCCCAGCCTGGTGCAAGCAGTCCAGGACAGGAGAAGAGGGGGGAAAGGCCGGGGACCCCCCAGAAACCACCCCTCTGGTAGGTGGCAAAGCCTCAGGCAGGCATATTTTTGCCTGCTTTTTTGGCCGGGAGTCGGGTTTTTTTAAAAAAAAACTTTTAAAAACTTTTTCTGTGCTTCGCATTGTGCGATCGCCATGAAGCTACAAACGAAAATGAAAAACCCGACCAAATTTTTCTTTTTTCGATTCAAGTTCGAGTTCTGACGGCTTAATTATCGTTACCGTTTCCGTTACGTAACAGAAACGAAAAACGGAAAGGGAAACGAAAATTTCACCGAGTCATGCCCATGTCTACTGAGGACACAAGAGTGGACCTTCTCAGGGGTTGCTCTTAGCCTTTGGAATGAACTGCCCCAAGAAGTCAGCTTGGCCTGTTCTCTTTTGACCATCCATTTTCAGTCACAGGTACTGTAGTTCTTTAACCCGTATCTTGTCTCTGGGATGCTGCTTTTTAACTTAAAGGCTTTTAAAGGCTTTTGGGGAAAAAACTTTGCATATTTGAATTTGTAAATCATAATGTAAGCTTTACTACTTTTAAGTGTGATATTTATCGAGTGTTTTAAAAGTCATTGTTCTAGCTGTTGTGAGACACCTTGGGTCCCCGGAGGGGAGAAGGGCAGCAATAAATAATTTAAATGGATTAATAAAATAAAAAACCCTTGGCTTACATTATAGGGGTGTTATAACTTTTGGACCTACCAAAAGAGATATATTTTAAGGGCTTCAGAAATATACTGTACAGGGTCACATATTACCCATATTTTTTTTCTAGCTGCATTACCTCCCTGGATCTATCACTCAATTAACAAATCCAAGCCAAAAATCTTTTCCCCACATCAGTTCTTCATTGTAAATCCAGATCTTGGCAACCAGTTCTTTGTCAGCGACACCAACTAGATTTGGCAAGGAGAAGCAGCAGCTAGGTGAGAGAGTTGAACACGCCATTCTCTGCTGCTTTTCATCTCTCCTGAAGTTGATTCCTCTCCCCTTCTGTCCCCTTCTTCATGTTAAAAAAGATGTTGGGGTTCCAGCACATACCTCCTTGTGTAATTTACTACCCTCAGGGAATGAGGACTACGAAACAGGAATGAAGAATATGACGCAGGAAAGACTGGAAGGGAATGTTGTCTGAAATATTTAAGACTGTATTAATATCTTCTCTGTAATTCTACTTAGCTTCCATAAAGAAAGACTGATCATCTTTCAGTGGAAAGGACTCAGTAAATCTCTATATTGTAGGAGGGTTTCCACTCCCCCTCCATAAAATTGATAATTCCTATGATAATTACATCTTTTGGAAGAGTGTTGTCAAGCTGCTGCTCATTAAATGTTGTGTCACACATGAAGGCAAACCACAACATAATCAAGAAGAAAGGAAAGAGCTTATAATCATCTTCCCTCTCAAACTGCTTTAATGATCAAGCTGGAATTTTCCATGCTGATTGCTCTGAGTCCAAATAAAACATTGAATGGCATTCCCTAGAATTAAGCCCTCTGGAAAACTATCAACTCAGAATGATTTAAAGAAGCAACACGAGTGAAGAGTTGACTTTGGAATCAGGTCCACGGTTGATGAGAGGACAAAAACACAAATGTCAACCAAAACACATTTAAGTAACAGAAATATGCTCCATCACCCTAATAGACGACTCATCTGTCTAAATACCAAAAAATGAGCATTCCACAGTCCAATACAAGGCCACCCAAATAATTAAAGCATTATTAGAAAAGTTGATGTTGAAGGGAAGAAGCAGGGGGCAGGTGTTTCTAAATACCTGTAGAAATGAAAATGCAATGGTACATAGAAACAATATATACAACAAACTGAGTAAACCACTTGGGTAAGGACTCCAACTTCGATATTCAAAGAAGCAGTTCTGATGTAAAACAATCAGGTTAGGATTTCAGAAGCAAGACTAGAAGAGAGAAATGCCAGTTTGCTTTCCAGGTCATTATTTGAAATAATTCTTCTAACACACATTTATATTGTTTCCATATTCCAAATGCCATATGATAGCTTCCTATATACAGTATTTGTTCCTGGTAAGCCTCCTTACTTGGTTAGTATTGCAAGGACAGACTGAGTAGCTGCAGTACAATGATGATGATGATGATGATGATGATGATGGGGATTTCATACCCCGATAGCTCTGAACCCCAAGAAATGGGCAGAGCACAAAGCGCACCGAGAGGAAGCTGAAGACCTGGATTTCCCAGAAATCCCCAGGGCCGAGCAGGCACCCAGTGTGCAGCTAAGCTGATGCTGATCTAAGCATAGGTCAGGAGGCCAGAAAAACAGGATATCAGGATACATCTGCTCAGGACCAAGAACCCCTTCCTGTTCTTATCAATAGTCCCTCACTAGCTAGGGAGCATTTTCCCGCCCACCCATGGAATGTATTTCCTCTGCCATTGTGTACTTGTTTACTGCATATGGTCTCACAGATAAGGCGTGCATTCCGCTCCTGTATCTATTGTTCCTCTCTTACTAATAAAGACTGGTCACTCAGGCAGGAGGAGAATCATCACACACACACTCCCACACAGTCTACAGCATACAGCATACACGCACGCACGCAGCCAAGGGAGAGAGACACAGAAATGCTGCCTGAGGACCAGATGATTGCACCCTGAAACTCTGTGTCCGTGTGATTCGTAACGCAACAGATGATGATGATGATGATGATGATGATGATGATGATGATGATGATGATGATGATGATGATGATGATGATGATGATGATGATGAT
>JAHTLZ010000379.1:42303765-42358978 GCA_023846285.1 Phrynocephalus versicolor
ATGATGATGATGATGATGATGATGATGATGATGATGATGATGATGATCAACCCTAACATGAAACACTGAGGATTACACTTGGATTTCCTGCATGCAATGCATCTGACCACTACTGAAGGACAGGAGTAGCATCTCCTCCATGTAATGGTGATTATGGTTTTTACAGAGGACCCCAACTTACAGTGATTCAGTTCCTCACTTGTACAACTATTCCAATACTTACAAAAGCCTCTGCCCAGCATCCCAAATGTATGCGTTCTCTCTAGCTCTCTCAGTTTCTTTCTCCCCTTCCTGAGTATGCATGCGCACACTGTGCATGTTTATGTCACCAGACACACCAGTCAGAGAGTAGAGGTGGAAAGGAACAAAGAGAAAATAGCAGAGACTGATGGGGAGCATGCAGGAAGCAAAAAAGCAAGCAAAAAAGAGGCAGGGAGAGAAAGAAAGGAGAACATAGTGGAGTCAGAGAAGAGTGCCCAGCAAAAAAGCTGGTGATTGGAAATGTATGGTGATTGGACGTCTAAGGAGAAAGGCAATGGAGGTTTCATAAAATGTTAACATTGTCCAGGAGCCAACCTTGCACTTTCACATTGCCCCTAATGGGAACATAGGGTTTGGCTTACAATGGTTTGGCTTGTAACTGCTGTCCGGAAACCAGTCTGATTGTAATTTCAGGGATCTGCTGCTCACACTGTACAGATTTTTGCAGTTAGCTAGCTAGAGGGACCCTCTTTGCAGTTGAATAACCAGGCCCCCTGCAACCCAAACCTCTCCATTTGGGGGGGGGGCTTACAGCAAAGAACTTGAGGAAACTCCCCTGCCATTTTGGTGCTGATATATGGCTGTGACCAACATTTTTGAGTACATAATGTTTTATTTTTATGTACTCAAAATTATGGAAAACAGGCATGTATTGGCAAAAAAAAATGGCAGGGGAGCTTCCTCAAGTCCTTCCCTGGAGAGGTTTGGGGTTCAGGAGGCTATGTTATTAAACTCCAAGGGGGTTCCACAGGGGAAAAATCATTCTAATTGAGTTGGGAAGCCACTAATTGCTCGCCCGCAAAGGGGGGGGGCTATTGGTGGCTTCCTGGACCAATTAGAATTATTTTCTCCTAAGGGGACTCCCTTTGGAGTTTAATAACTCACCCCCCTGAATGTCAAACCTCTCCAAATTTGGGGAGCTTACAAGGAAGTGCTTACGGAAGTTCCCCTGGGATTTGGGTGCCTCTAGGACCCAGGGGAGCCATTATATAGCATTTTGTTTTGTTTCGTTTTGTTCCAAAATTCTTTTGAAATTTCGTTAGTAATGAAACAAAATGAAACTACTAAAGAACTGAAATGAAACAAAACTATATTTTCATTTCATGCCCATCTCTATATGGAACTTATAGTACAGTGACAAATATTTTATTTCTTCAATTGTGGACATGTTACACTTTCAACATTTATTATACAGTCAAACCCCTGTATCTGAAGGGGGTTGGTTCCAAGCTCCATCCCACTGCATGAAACCAAATAAAGAGAGTCTGGAGGAAGGTTGTTCCACAGGCGAGGGACAATGGTGGAAAAGGCCCTATTTCTAGTTTTTCCTTTTGGGCCTCTGGTGGTGTTAATTGCCTCAAATGCTTAGCCTGGGGAGATCGGGTGTTATGGGCAGTTTTCAATGGGAGAAGGCACTCTGACAAGTAATGAGGTCCTAAACCATTTAGGGCTTTGTATGTCATAGATAAAACCTCAAGACTACCAATGTGTGGACCAGCGTGGTGAGAGCCCCCATGTCCAGATAGGAGAGCAGTTGAGCAATCTGTTGCAGATGGTAATGGCCAGAACGTAACACCAACGCTACCTGGGATTCCATATATAGCACTGGATCCAAAAGAACACCCAAGGTGTACACCTCATTCTGAAGGGAGAGAGTTGCTCCCCCAAATGAGAGGGAAATTCCCAACCCACTGACAGTAGGAGCCCCCACTCGCAACACTTCCATCTTGTCTGGGTTCAACCTCAGTCTATTTGCCCTCATCCATCCCAGAACGGCATCCAGGCAGCACTTAAGGGATGGAACAGCATCCACTGCAGAAGATGGAAAGGAGAAACAGAGCTGGGTGTCATCAGCATACTGATGACACAAAGCTCCAAAACCCCCGATGACCTCTCCCAGCAGCCTCGTATAGATGTTAAATAACATTGGTGAGATGATCAGCCTCTGTGGAACCCCACACTTGAGGGTCGACGTGGTGGACTGCATCTCACCAATCTCCACTCTCT
This sequence comes from Phrynocephalus versicolor, assembly GCA_023846285.1. Taxonomy (NCBI): domain Eukaryota; kingdom Metazoa; phylum Chordata; class Lepidosauria; order Squamata; family Agamidae; genus Phrynocephalus; species Phrynocephalus versicolor. Next base: position 42,306,034 of record JAHTLZ010000379.1, read on the forward strand.
GGGGACAGTCCTCCAAGAAGGAAGTGAACCATGCCAAGGCGGAGGCCCCAACTCCCAACTCGGAGAGCCTCCCCAGGAGAATACCATGGTTGATGATATGGAAAGCCGCTGAGAGATCGAGGAGGACAACTAGGACATCTTGTCCCCATCAGTCTCCCTCAGTAGGTCATCCTGAAGGGTGACCAATGATGTTTCCATGCCATGCCACAGCCTGAATCCAGACTTGAATGGCTCAAGGGCATTGGTTTCATCCAGGAGAGCCTGAAGCTGATCTGCCATCACCCTCTCCAAGACCTTACTAATGAAAGGAACATTGGTGACTGGTTGATAGTTGTTAATATTGTCAGCCTCCACATTCACCTTCTTATAGATGGGCCTAATGCATGTCTCCTTGAGGGCCAGGGGTACCCAGCCCTCAAGGAGAGATCCATTAATTATTGCTGTGGCCCAATCCATAGTCTGACCACTTTTATTTTATTGTAGTTGGGGGGTATAGTGGAGAGACCTATAACCTCTACTCAGAAGATCTAGATTTAAGTCCCTGACTCAGCTGTGGAAATTTACTGAAGCAACTGGTAAAACCACTCCAAAAATTTGTGTGGGCATGGCGTTCACATGTCCACTCCATCTCCAAATAATTTTTGCATTGGCCTGTGTTTGTGTGCATATATTTGGCTACCCAGTTTCCTGCATAATGTTGGCTGAGATGGGAGGGGAAGGTTATCACATGCTTTCCCCTCTCAGAAAAAAAGGTATTCTGTTACTTTTAGAAATAAATTTTAATTAGTTAGTTATTTCCTCTCAAACTGTACAAATCATAGGAATTCACTGTAAATAATTCTGACAGAGCTTCGCCTTGTGTCTTGTGACTTATTCTGTTAAACCGTAACCTCTTTGTTGTTTTCCCAGCAACTGGTATTCAGCGCCTGCTGCCTCTTGTCCTAGAGCTGTTGCATAGTTATTCTGACCAGCAGCCTCTGATAACTTTATTCCCCATAAATTTGTCTAACTGTCCTTTAAAGTCTTCTCCATTGGTGGCCTTCACCACATCCTGTTGTAGTGAAAGTTTAAGTATGCACTGAGTGAAGAAATAAGCCTTTTTATGTGTTTTAGGAAAATGGGTTTCAGTAGTACAAGAGGTAAAGTAAAAAAAAGTTTTATGCACTTCCTTCATACCACACATGCCTTTTACACTTCTACCACATTCCCTCTTACTGGCTTTATTTGTAAAGGAACCCTTTTAAAACCTTCTTCATAAAGGACATATTTTTCTCATCCCCACATCATTATTCCTTTTCACTCCTTGATGCAGGATTTTGATGACACAGGATGAAGATTCCTGCTGAAATCATAAATATGTGAAGAGAAGCAACCAACAGAATTAGAGCACAGTCTGATGCAGCCAAGATGGCTGAGATTAAGCTGACATTACATTTTAGGCCAACTGAAGCTCTGTTGAACACATATTCTAGCTTAGGGAAGTTGGAATCTACATAGGACCACCCTCACAATGGCCTTAATTTGTGCTTTCATCATTGCGACAGTCCTGGAGTCAAAGTGGTTTGGACCTGGTAGAATTCAGTCCCTCTCTCACTCCAGCCCTTCTTAACCCTCTATTTTTGGTTCTTCTGCTGACAGACATTAGCCAGAACAGCTTTGGAAGTAACAGATCCCTCTGCTGGCAGATCTCTCAGATTAAAGGGTTCTAAAATAAAGCCATTGCTGACAGCAGAAGAGATATTTGCCCCTTTCCTAACTCCTCATGGCTAGCATATGCTTCAAGCAGTATTGTTTTAATTTCCAGTTAATTTATTAACTTCATACCACCATTGGGAAAACAGCTGCAGTTGTAATGGCTGCAGTTTAATTTCTTAGCAAGTGCTGCAACAAGAGTAGCTTCAGCGGGATCAATGTAACATTTCTTTTAAAAAGCAAAAAAACTGGCCAGCCACTTATCCTATGTTATTGCCAGGTACATGCCATTTTTAATGTTGATAGATAATGTGTGAATACACCATGGCCTGCATGTGGTTACCTTATAAGTCAAAGTAAGATGCATTGCAGACCATAGACAAAAATGTGCTCACGGTGGCCAAAAATCTCTTTTAGCCAAGTATATTGTAGGTTGAATAAACTGTACCAAACCACACTTTTTTTTGAGATCCCAGTGCAGGAAAAATATTACTGGTCCATTGAATTACCAAACTGTAACCCACCCATCAGATTCAAAACAAAGCAGGGTCAACAACAACAAATATGCTTCATTTGCTACCTTCTTGTCTGCCTATTTATTTCATGGCAAATAATTTAAGGACCTCTTTTAAGAATGTATTTAACAGCATTATGTTTAACTTACTTTGTAATTAAGTACATGCACTGCTGCTGCTGTACTCAGATGACGTCAACCTACAAGTTCTAGCCTGAAGAGAATCAGCATCATTTTATTCCTTTCGCGATTGATTTCAATGGGAGAGAAACAACTATTCCAGTTGAAATAATGGACCATTTCTGTGGAGGGGTCATGGGAGGAAGAGAGCTTTGGACTTCATAGATCTATGCCCAGTCTTGCTGGTGGAACGCCATGCATGAAATATATGATAGCAGAGCTTCACATCAGAGAGCTAGGTACTTCTAGCAGCATTTCATTCTAACAGTGGCTCTTCCTCTGCTCCAGTACACAGGCAGGGGGAAAACTAACTACACTCCAGTGTTGTATATTATCAAGTCAGTTCCAACTTTATCAAACATTTTCAGGATTTTCCAGGTAGAGATTACTCACAAGTAGAGATGGGCACGGACTGAAAAAATGGTTTGTTTTCCGGTTCGTTTCATTTTGTCTCATTTTAAATTAATTGTTATATGAATATTTGTTTTGTTAGTTCATTTTGATTCATTATTGATATTTATTTTTTATTATTATTATTTTTAAAAGCCCCCCTTGTGGGGCTTTTTTAATTTTAATTTTTAATTTTTACAGCTTACAGGTGCTAGTGCCTCAGTTTATTTTATTTTATTTTTTTATTTCCCCTCCCCCGCTGTTCCACAGGCTGAACCGGCTGGCCCGTGGGTCAGAAGCGGGCAGAGGGACGTTATTATTTTTTTATTATTTTTTAAAAAAACCCTTGTGGGGCTTTTTTATTTTTACAGCTGAGAAGCACTAGTGCCTCAGTTTTTTATTTTATATTTTAAGTTGGCCGGCCAGCACCATTTTTAACTTGTTTTTATTTTTTAAAATATTTTACAGCACTGACCATGCAGCTCCCTTGCCAGATTTTTTATTTTTATTTTTATTTTTATTTTTGTATATAGATTTTTAGGTCCCCGGATGCTGGGCTTGTTTTTTCCCGCTTCTTGGCTGTAGGGTGGGCTTTTCCCCACCCTGGCTGCTGAAGATCCAGGACCAGGATGGAGTACTGCAGTGAGGACAAGGTAGAAATGATAATGAAAAATGAAGCGAACGAAATGGAAATTTCTGTTCCATTTTGTTTCATTTTTCTTTGATGGGTTGCTTTGTTATTCATTTCATTAGCTAATGAAATGAATAACAAATAATGAAATGAACTAAAAGTTCATTTTGTGCCTATTTCTACTCACAAGCAATACCACTCCCTTCTTCTGTGAGTGTCCTGGGACTGAACATCTAGCACAAGGCTCTTGTCCCTGCAGGAGCAGTGAGGCTTGAACTGCCATCCTATAGCTTTGGGGCAACATACCTAAACTACTGAACTATCTACCCAGCTATACTAGGTAGGACATCTCTCTCTCTCTCTCTCTCTCTCTCTCTCTCTCTCACACACACACACACACACACACACACACACACACACACACACACAGAGGGGGGAGGGAGGGAGGGGGGAGTTAAATATGTGCTGGAAGATTTGAGAGAAGATTTTTGAACAGTACATTGCCAGAATAAGGATTACATTCCCCTAGGTTTGTAAAAGCTATCATACAAATCATTAGAAAAGCCGAACACTCCATGCAATGCAAAACCACTTGGAAATTTTATAAATGACTTAATCTGACAAGAGCAAAACTTTTCAGAAGAACTTTGATAGTCTTCCAAGAGTAAACTGCAGCCAATTCTTAGGTTGTGCAGGACGAGAGATGTTACAGTGTAAAACTCACAAGCGTTTCTGAACTCAACACAGTAAGAAACTTTCACAGCCGAAATTCCCTTACCTCCTTGTCAATAACGACGCCCATTTTAAAGCCAGAAATCATCAAAACTGTCAAATACCTCAACAAAAGAATTTAATAACAAATAATATTATCTAGACCCTGATTTATTCCTTATACTGTATATGTTTTGACTATTTTCTTCTGTTTATTTTGATGGGTAACTCTGGCGGATTTGTCTTCTCTGCAATTCCTCTGTCACCTAGGAAATGTTCTTCCAAATAGACCTTCTGTTAACCATCCCCTTTTCAGGGAACACCCACCTTTCTGCCTCGAAATAATTCCTAGGGCAATTCTGTGTTTCATTAAAATCCCTTTTTGTTGCTGTTCTTAGAATAAGATGCTTCCTGCAGAATTTAACAAACTATGTCACAATGATGCAAACCTAATTATAGTTATTATACTGACATTTCCCACAAAACAACCAAGAAGAAATGCATAATGCTATTAAGTTCTACTACGGCAGACCTAAACAATTGGCTCTAGGAATTTAGTAATTATCTTAGCAGAGTGCACCAGGCTGGTGAGTTGAGTTGATGAATGCGGATTAGTAGTAATCACTCAGGAGTCTTGTGCGAAGGTATAGAGGAAACCAGTTACACTTACTGCTTCAAGAAATCCCTTCAGGGGGAAACAGAATAAAAACTGAACATGACGACAGTCATCAATTATTTAGTTTATTTTCAGCATTTCATTGTTGTTGCACACCGCCCAGAGTGACCTCGCTGTCAGATGGGCGGTATAGATATCCAATAAATAAATAAATAAATAAAGGGCTAGCTTATGTATGAGGAAGCATGGAAGCTGTCTGGCGTTCCATAGGGGGGAGAGAACAAAGGACAAAATTCTTTCCTTGAAAAGGGAAGAAGTTAGCCAAGGAAGAAATGGCATGAGGGCAACAGCTCCAAGTGATTGCTTACAAAAATGCCCAATCCCACCTGGCTATCTGTCTATTATGACTGCTGTGCATCAAACCCGATGCAGCCTAGCAGTTGGGAAGGGGGTGACTATGATTAGTGACCCACCAATTTTGAATCGCAGAACGCTCAGCAATCTACAAGGCATTGTCCATGAGACCTCCATGCTAGCATATAGGTGGAAACACCATACTCTCATAAGCACACCAGATCAGAGTGCAGCAACACTAAAGCTGTGCTGATGCTATAAGAATGTCCAAAATATTACTCTGGTGTATATGGTACAAGAGCATTATGATTGTAAATGGTGGCAGATTCTAATATACCATGTAGATATGACTGCATGTGTTCTTGGCTTTTAAAATATAGAATAGACTTCCACCCATTCTTCTATTCCACAGAGCTATTTATTTGCAAGAGAGAAGCACAGTAAGGATACTAAGATGGATGACTGACAACATTTGTGTTCTTTTTGTTATATTTGCATTTTCTTCAACCTGTACCTGAATTCTATATCATGTTATTCCTCTCCAAATTGGACATCTTCTCCCTAACTCTGCATGCTCTCTCTTCCCTAATCTCCACTCTAACTCTCTCTCTCTCTGGCTGATACTTCACATCCATTTCATCGCTGTTCGCTGGGGACCGGTATGAAGAAATCTAACCTCACGTCCATTACGGGACAAAGGGAGTTCGTCCCGACCATGCCCCCTGAACTGCAATCTAAGTGGGATGAGAGATTCCTCTCCCTGGTCTCAGGAATCTCCTCATCTCGCTTCTCATTCTGATACGAGAGCCCGTGAGGTTAGTCTCCTCCCGCAACATGTCATTCTCCATCTAGTGGCAGGAGTGCGAACTGCCTTTCACCAGTACATTCCCTATGGAGTCAGCAACGCAGTGCAGAGAGATTAAAAGACAAATGCCTCAAACTTAGCTCCGTAACGCATTGAAGGCAAGGCTTTGGAGAATCGAAACATCAAAAGTAATGGCTTTTGCGATGTAACGAGAGAGGACCCCTGTAGTGTCACAGAACGACTCCTTCTGTTGTAGTTGCAAAATATGAGAGAATATGAAGGATAATGTGGATTTCTTGCCAGGTCTCCTAAATGAATATTGCATGCAAACCTAATCAGATCATAAGACTAGTGCTCTGTAGGCTAATGCTACTAGCAGAAATGCATGTGCACTATAGCCAAAAGACTGTGTCACTTATATCAGTGGTGGCGATCTTCGACACTCCAGATGTTTTCTACCACAATTCCCACAATACTTTGTCATTGAAAAACAGGCCTGGAATTCTGAGAGTTGCGGTCCAGAACATCAGGAGGGCCGAAGTTTGGACATGCCTTTCTTACACCATTAAATAAATTCATTTTGACATATTTTCCCTATCTGATGATATTAGAGATGGGCACAAATAAAAAAAATGGCATTTCGTTTGTCGTTTGTCGTTTGGAGGGTCCGTTTCGGTTTGTTTCTGTTTTTCGTAAATTTCTGCAAAAAAATCATTTTCGTTTTCATTCGTTTCGTAACCATTTTGTTACCATTTATTTCAATTTTTTGTGTTTTTTTAAAGGACTTTAAGCAATTCACTCATATTGCAGTAACGGAAACGAAACGCACGACAAAATTTCCGGTGTTTCTGTTTGTTTCGTTTCATTTTAAAGACAAAATTTGTTTGTCATTTTGTTAGCTAACGAAATGAAAAAATGAAAACGAAAACGAAAAATGGTTCGTTTCGTGCCCATCTCTAGATGATATGGAAAAGTGTACCACTCAGCAATGTAGACTATCTCCAGGAAAATGTGTAAAAACAGATGGAATCAGGGGGTATCTATATGTTTCTGTGGCAAACACAGGGTGGATGAGGAATGGTTAGTTGTAAGCAAGTGTGATTTCTGACCCATTGCATGTTGTCATGCCTGGTCACAGGCACCTCTGTTCACTTCCACCATCCTGGATTTATGGATCTTGACTTGACAAGAAATACTTAAATCTGAATTTGAAACTACAATTTTCTTTTTAAAAATTATTAAATAATCAGAATGATAATGGCTGGAATCCTATTTGTGACTGTGTAAGAGCTGCATAATGTGTCACCCTGAGTTGTGGTTGGCTGATCAAGTGCACTGGTATACCTCAGTGACAAAATCAAGTGCATGACCTGACACTCAGCCAACACATCTCCTGGTACCCCTCACTACTTAGCTGAAATTTGGTGCAGCATGTTATGCAAAACATACCGTTTATACCCGAATATAAGCCGAGTTCTTCAGCCCGTATTGTTGCCTGAAAAAATGCCCTTGGTTTATATTCAAGTGAAGGCAGCAGAGGGCTAGTCCTACCCATTCCGCCACCTCCTGAGTGTTCCTTTTCACCTGTGTTCCTGTTTGTTTAGTATTTGTTCTGATCACAGTTGAATGTAATGAGCAGGGCTGTTGGCAAGATTTCCCTACCTAAATCAGTGTTTCTCAACCTGTGGGTCCCCAGATGTTCCTGAATTGCAACTCCCAGAAGTCTTCATTACTAGCTAAAGTGGTCAGGAGGATTTCTGGGAGTTACAGTTCAAGAACATCTGGGGACCCACAGGTTGAGAACCACTGATCTAAATCATCTTGGTTCAGAAAAATTGTATCATTTTGCTCCACTTATGTTTTAATTCATGCATCTCTGGCTCATAAAAACATTGTGCTTCAGATAGCAGTTTAGGAAAAAGAACGATGAAAAGTCACTGGGCAGTATAATCATTTCAGCTTCCCTGGAAATATTGCTTTCATTCTCTTTCTAACTATCAAGCTTTGAAGATGCAAAGCCAGTTTGAAGAACATAGATACACTCTCTCGGGTCTAGAATTTAGCTTATATTCTCCCCAGCTGAGTATAGCTTAAGTCTAACAATCAGTCCTTTTGCTTGCAAGTGTGTTATCAGTTTCTGTGGTTTGTGAGTGGGGTGAAAAGAGGGGAAGCGAAAGAAAGGGCTTTATTTTATTTCTGTTCTAACCTTCAGGCATCTATGCTTACACAGTCACGGAGTCATTACAAAAATCCACTGAAAAGCACAATGGAGCAGTGTTGAACGCTAAATGCTCCAGAGAATATTTCTCAGTATTATATTTCCTAATGAAAGATGAAGTGTTTGTACATAGAAGAGAAAGGAGTAACACAGAGACAGAAAGAGTGCACACATAAATAAACAGCACTAGAAATGGGCACAAAATCCCAAAATGGCGTTTAATTTCATTTTTCAGGTCGTTTTGTTTTGTTTCATTAGAAACATTTAAAAAAAATTTTCATTTTTCTTTTGTTTTGTTTTTCATTCCCCCCTTTTATTAACTACTGTTTTGGGGCCCTGCTGGTGGGTCAGCACTTTTTTTTTTTACTGCTGACCAGCTGGCTCACGGGGCCCTGCTGGTCGGTGATTTTTTTTTTAAACCAAGGCCTCCCCGCTGCTTCAGAAGCCCATCCCATGGGGGATTGCAATGGTGGTGGCCACTCCGGGCTACGGGAGGCCTCCCCGCTGCCTTGGAAGTCCTCTTCACTGGGGATGGGCAGTGGCAGTGGCTGCAGTGGACAGCAGGAGGCCTCCCCAACCTCAGGGAGGGGAAGACATATCCAACTTTGGGGGGGGGGGAGAGACAAAAAAAGGAAAGGAAACAAACTGAAAATTTTCATTTTGTTTCATTTCATTTTCCTTTGATGGCTCATTTCATTTTTCATTTTGTTATGGAACAAAATGAGAAACAAACAATGAAATAAAAAAATATCTAAACAGCACAACAGGTGTGAATACAGTGACCTAAATCTAGGAGCTCAACACAGCTAGACTAAATCTATCGAATAAACTCCTGAATAGTGAGTAAATCTAATAGGTCTGCTCAGGCTGAGATTACTGGAATATTTGCCAAATACTTCATTTTCCTCACTTTAGCTTTCATTTCATAAGATCTCAAGGGCAAATTTTAAGTCCTTGAAAGAGTCTTCATCTCTAGGCAAGAATGAAAAAAAGAGTTGACTTTTTTTTTTAAAAAATGTACACATTCTAATTTGTACTAACTGTCCCTGCACAAAATTAGTATACAATACTTTTTCTTTGATCAGAAAAGCAAAGCAAAGTGCATAAGTAGACATGTACATGTATACACAAAATAAATGGCCATTTTTAAACAAAGCAAAAGCAAAGCAAAGTGTTCTGCTTATATACTGCTCTATAGTACTTAAGGCATTATTGGGGTGATTTACAATTAGAGATGGGCATGAAATGAAAATATAGTGTTTTGTTTCATTTCGTTTCAGTCTATTAATAATAGATTTTTAAAAGAATTTTTCATCATGAAACAAAATGCTTCATAAGGCTATAAATAATGGGGAGCTTTCTTTTTATTATTTAACAGCGAACCCACTGTCCTAAATCAAAGACCCTCAAACCTTCCAATCAATTTGCTTCAAGCAAAGAACCCTCTGTAAACAAGCTAGAAACCTAATAGCTAACTGCTGCAGGGAGAGATCAGGGAGATAAATTCAACAGCTGATCCACGGCATGGTGAGGGAAGGAATGAAAATAATTTAAAAAATAACCTCCACAGTCCTACTTAAAAAGGAAAGGAAAACGATCAGTTTAAATTCACTTTTAGACACAGCCAGACAAGGGAACAGCTCAGCCCCTGGCTAGTTTCAGGCAGATCAAGATCAGAGATATGCTGGAAGAAAGGAAAACTAAGCAAGCAGTTTAAAAACAAAGATGGCAGGATTAAGAGGCTAGGACAAATTATTTCATCGCTGAAACAAAAAATGGTGTTTCATTTCATTTTGTTTCATTTTGTAAGGTTTTGTAAGCTTACAACAAAACAGTGTGTCATTTTTTGTAAGGTGCCCATCCCTATTTACAATTTAATTATGCAGGCTACACATTGCCCCCTACCAGCCAGCTGGGTACTCATTTTACTACCTCAAAAAGGATAGAAGATACACCACACTGTAAGAACATGCACCAAGATGCTATGTCAGGCCCAACAGAAAATTCACAAGGATTGCTTCTGATATATTCAAACCATTGTGTACCTAGGCACATTTTGTTTTTCAACTGTACTCATAAAGCAACTTGCTGATCACATTTCAGTCAGTGGTACAGATGGGTAGAAACCATTGTTGCTCTATTGGTGAGCTCATCCGATGATACCCTAGCCACGCATGGTCTGATCCTTTGCTTGGATAGTTAGAACCACAGAGCAAAACCTTGTTTTCCATATAAGAATTTTTAATAATACTCCTGTTTGTTGCAGAGTGACATTATCTTGTAGAAGCATTGCTTAGAAACTTAACCCTGGTGAATTCAGCACAGCTGAAATGAAAGCCAGAGAAATGCACCGCCATCTCCAGCACTCCGTGCTCAGCTTTATCTTTAAGAAACACAGAGCTTTCAGGAAACCCTTCACAGTGCCTCCTCTGATTTAATTATCTTTTTTGGCTTAGCATAATTACGGTCTTTGGGGGAGGCTGTACACAGTGATAATAGTTTAGGACTCAGCCTAGGCCTTTTAAGTTAATTACTTGTTTAGCTTGGCTGATGCACATGTTAAATTTGCAATGGGTCTATGTGGGGGTGGGGTGGGACAATGATCTTGTACTAACTCAAGGCTTTGCGAACGAAGCAGAACTGAGTCATTCCGACCACATGTTGCACAAGGGCCGTCACTTCACGAGGCTCTTCGCTTCGCAGCGTGATTGCCTTCGCTTTGAATGCGAAGGCGATCACGTGGTCTCCCTTCGCCCCCACCCCTTTTTCCCTGTACTCACGCGGGCCGCTTTTCCGTTCGAATCGAGAATGACCTCACGAGCTCCATTCGCATTAAAACACTGATGTTCTTCCCCCGTTTCCCGCGTTCTTTGATTTTTTTTTTAAAAAAGGGACCGGTGTATCGATGCATCAATGCTTGGCTGTCATTCACGACAGAGCGTGGTTACTGTACGATCCTGTGTTTTGTTTCCTGGCATCATTGGCAGCCCCCCGCCGCCGCCGCCGCCGCTACTCGGGGGGAGCCCCGCATGGCACAGCCGCCCGCCCTCCGCCGCTTGCACGCTGCCTGCCCCGGGTGCCCTGCTCTGGCCGGGCGAGGCAGCAGCGGCTCCTCCTGCGCCCGCCGCCGCCGCCGCCGCCGCCGCCGCTGCTACTTGAGCGAGGAAGTAACAGCGCAAAGCGATGAAACAATATAGCGATGCATCGATATCCCAGTTTGAATATTTTTTAAAAAAACTTGAAATAAAAGCCAAAAACTGAGACCACACGTGGCGCTGGGTGCGAAGCGAGATGCGAAGCAAAGAGATTCCCGTCCTCCGCCAGGGGCATCACTTGCCCCGGTTGGAGCACGCTAAAGGGGGCGTGGTCGGGGTGACGTCGCAGCCAAAAGGGAGGAGCGTGCGGACTGAAGCGGTCGGTTCGCACGCAAATGACGGCTTACCGCGAAGCGAGCGGCTCGTGAAGTAACGGCCAAGGTCACAGCAGAGCAGTTTGCTAGGTTTGCTATAGGGAGTTTCATAGCACATGGACTCTTAACCAACATGGGATTATTTTAAAACATATGCATTATGTGTCATGAAGCTGATAGCATGAACATAAAGCTGGGCATTGGCTCTACAAAGCATCACCACCACCACCACCACCACCACCCAAAAAACCTGGGTTAATTACAAGTTATGGGAGGAGTGATTTTTGTCAGTGAAGTGGCATAGGAAAGGAGCATTTCAGTTTGCACAAGTATTTATTTATTTATTATTTATTTGTTGTATTTCTATACCGCCCATCTTCTGGATGGAACTCTGGGAGGTTTACAATCAAGATAAAACCATCAATATATAACAGGAAAAAAGGAACAACAGAGAACTAGTAAAATAAGGAGAGGGGAACCCCTCCACAAAAGGTGACATGGGCGGCAAAAGTGGCCGGGGGGATTAAGTAAAAAGGTTGCCATTTGCCTCTTTAAAAAGGAGAGTTTTAAAAGCCTTTTAAAAGCCTTTTTAAAGTGTATGTTACTGCATCACAAATGAAATTATTAGCCCCAATGGCTGCTTTCAAATGAAGATGAAGATTCATAGCATTCAACTTTTTAAGCAGGGATCTCTAAATTATACTGATTTAGCTCAAGGGTTATTATGAGAACAAGGAAAATGCTATGGACTCCAAACTATCTTTTCACTTTCCATACATGTATTTAGACAAGACCCACTGTCTTTTATCTGCCGAGACACCACTTTCCCATATATAAAAAGAAATCTCCCATTGGCTTCTTCTGCAGTATTACTTTTAAGGCCATCTGCTGAGCTCACTTGCCCCTTCCACACTTCACAAAAGCAGGGAAAATATTTCCATAGTCTACAAAGAAAAGCCACATCTTTGTAAACAAAGTAATCTATTCAGAGGTTTTATTTATGGCAGCCTTTGAGAAAAAATAATTTGCAAACCCATTTTGATATTACATTGTTGTGTGTGGCAATATATGGATAATACATTGCACAGAAGGTGGTTGCAGTCTGGTTTTTCATATGGGTTACTTCTAAAGGTACGGATCTTATCTTTACAATGTCATTCTGCATCAAGGGAAATTCATTTTTCTGGAGGTTTTAATTTTAAAAGCCACCATGTATAGAAAAACTCCTAATAAAATGCATTCTACTGTTATCCAATGGATAGTTTATGGATATGAGGGTATTAAGGAAATTGACCCCCCCCCCATTTCAAGTGTGACTTGTATAGAGTCAATCTGCTGTCCTGGATGCTGAATGTTGATGGGGAAGTGCAAGGCTACTGCTGTCCCTTCTTATGGTACTTTAAACTAGGCTGGATGACTCTTCAAATAGAGCAGTGGTTCCCAACCTTCCTAATGCCGCGACCCTTTAATACGATTCCTCATATTGACCCTTTGCCCTGCTTGGAAGAGGTCACAAGCCCCCTTTGGCAGGCCACTGCCACAGGTGCCACAGAGAATTTCCCTCTAAAGGCATCCTCAGCCAATCACAACCTCCGGTGCCATTGACTGACATCCCCTCCAACCTATCAAACTCTAACTCCCTCTTCCCCACTTCCTCTCCCCACTCCTCCAGATCCAAGCCGTTTGTGCCTTTTTCTTCACTGGCTCATGGCGACCCTTGTGAAATGGTTGTTCGACCCCCAAAGCTGTCCCGGCCCCCAGGTTGGGAACCACTGAAATAAAGGAATGTCCTCAGTTCACCTTCTTGTTAGAGAACCAACCTTGGTCAAGTTGCTTATATTCTAAGTGCATATTTTATTTACAACACTGAGATCATGGGTGACAATTTGAAAACATACTGAAGAAGGCAAAAAAAAAAAGAATTAAAATGACTAGAACACAAAACCACTTGACAAAGGAGATTGGCTTCCACCTGGCAAAACAGATTGTTACCCGAAACCTACAGAGACAAATATTTCATTAATCCTTAATATATCTTCCATCTGTAGCAATTTGTAATTTTATACCATCAATGCCCCCATGTGGCAAACTATATGCTACAAAAACAATCCAGACTGTAAAATTTTTGTAAAAAGGCAGGTTAAAGAAGTCCAACATAACAAACAAAAGGATAGATAGGAGTCTCATTAGTGAAGCACAGAATGTCATCATCAAGTCAGTGGACATTGGGGACATTAAAGGTAGATCACACAGCAAATGACTGGCACGCTGAAGGGAAATTTATGGATCGGCTTTTCCAGCAAACACTAAATGAGGAGACAGCTTTTCTTGCACCGGTGAAGCAGTTGGAGAGTTTGGAGTGTTTCTCCCATTTCTCAGTTATGTAACCATGACTCTGTAGAAGTAGATCAGGTCAGAATTTAGAGTGCTTTCTTTAAAAGTACCTGTAACTGGTTTCCATTTAGGGATATAACTCCTCAAGTCTTACTCTTCCAGTCAATGATAAGGCACTGCAACATTTTCTTTCCTCACTTGTGAGCACAGCAAAAATGATCAGGTAGTCTCACTAGTGTTTTTATATTGGTAGTAATGCATTCAAATGGCAGTTTTGTACTTTTTTTATTTTATTTTATTTGCAAAAACTACATGAACTGTAGAAGTTGCCACAACCTTGGAGTACTAATTTATTTATGAGTTTGAAGTACTAGATGGGTTTTTTTGCATTTTTCTAAACAATCACACAGACCTCCTTCCTTCATTTCACCACTGTAAACCTGCCACAGATTGACGTAATATCCAGTCTTGGCAAACTATGGTCAGGATCCAACTGTGTTTCTTGCTCAATTCTGCATTTTCTGTTGGTGGCATCAGACTTTTTGCTTTCCTCTCCAGCTCTTTATAGCATCAAAAACCTACTCCAGGGGGTGGTGAGGTGTCTCCAACCTTTCTCACCAAGATGTTAACAGCCAAAGAGCATTTATTGCAGGAGGGAGAGAGATTGCCCCCTCCTGACTTCATTGGCAGAAGCACCAACAGCTCACCATTGGATCCTGAGCAGTGAGTTGTTTAAACTGTGATCTAAACATAAACAGAGGGAGAGGTTGTCAAGTATGAAATTCTATGTGTATAAAGCATCATACTGATTAAAGAGGGTAAGGAATTGTGTATAAAGCATCATACTGATTAAAGAGGGTAAGGAATTTCCGCTCTGAAAATGAAAGCCCTTTAAAAAAGTGAGGCTTGAATAACAGTCTACTATAGTTGTCCTAAACCAATTAGCCAGCCAACAAGGTCTCTGAATGAAAGCAGTTCCTGACAGCTGGACTATTTGTGTTGCCATGAACTTGTTTATATTACAAGGTGTAAAAATGATGCTGTATTTGTAATTCTTATAGTGTACTCTTTGGGTGATATTTTGGGTGATAAAATATAATAATATTCTGGATTTTAGGATAACAATATTCCAGCAATCTACAATTTTGGTACTATGCGGTCCTTGTGCTTTGCGGGCTTTATGGTTTTTGGGTTTTGTTTTTGTTTTTGCAAATAAATGTTAATCAAAACATAAAATTTCCAACACCGTAATGCCTTGCTAGATTCTGGAATTACAGTAGCTACAACAATTATAATTCCCATTTTAAAAAATCTTGCAGTTCAAGATGCCTGGCTCTCCATATTCCTGGAAAAAAAGAATGTATACAAATTGGAGAGAGCTTTGGACCACTGGAAGAAATATATGTTGATAAGACACACAGGCATTGAAGAACAACAATCATCATGGATTTTCATTCATGTATGTAAATTGGCAGAAGGTTGGCTTTACTAGGTGAGAACATAAGTTAATTTTTGTGTTTATATCTGGTAATACACTTAAAGGCTAAGAAATGCTTTTTACTGTGTGTCTGTGTGTCTGTGTGTAATGTAGATATATAATGTATTTTGTTTTGAACTCTGACTTAAGCATATGGCTACAACTTTTGTTTAGTTTTTATTTATAGTAAGACATACATACCCAATCCACGGAATGGTACCCACCGATTCATGCTATGAATACTTGGCACACTCTACTGGACAGGTCTGGTTCTATCTATCTATCTATCTATCTATCTATCTATCTATCTATCTATCTATCTATCTATCTATCTATCTATCTATCTATCTATCTATCTATCTATCTAATCTAGTTTTTATTTTACCATGCTCTATATATACTGTTCACTTTTATCCACATTTTTGTATCCTTGGCGAGGACTTGGATCTAATTCTCATGCTACCTTTGGTCCATCCAGGGAGAATGGTGGGATACAAACAAACAAACAAACAATATGGCAATCCTACTGTATTTTAAAGCATTTTTGTCTACAGGTTTTTCCCATTACTGCAGTACTATCCCCATATTCTTTTTTATATTACAATACCTACAAGGTATGTTTGTATTAATGGAACATAGAAGCAATATAGAGAAATGAAGCTCATAGAATTAGACAAGCTCATGTTGCCTGGAATTACTGAAACAATGAAAACATTTAAACCTTGGTCCTCAGATGAATTTTGATGCAAGTTTCAATGATTTTTGTTTCATGCTGAAATTAACTCCTTTTTTTTATCCTTGGGGAGGACTTGGGAAATCCAGCAGAGACGAACACAGACTTCTGATTCCTCCAGCCCGCCTTATCAATTTCTGTAGGATTCTGAGAGATGGTTCATACATTGCTTTAGCTGACCAGACAGAACTGCAGCTCACGCATGGTGAAACTCATGGTGTGCTGTGCTGAGTGTCCAGGTGACCTCCTTTTCTGCAACATCACCATCTGAAGACCTGCTTTGCTTCCACACTGTAACTGCTCCAAGTCCTAGTTCCTGCTCTTCCTTATTTGCTGTGGAATGTAAATGCCTAAAGGATTTTCTGCTGCAACACATGCCTGCTGAACACCTCGGCTATTTTCAAAGGGAGACAGATCTTTGTTGTGGTGGACCTCCTCCAAGGACTGTGTCATGATTTCTTTCATTGTCTTTGGCACTCTGAATAAAAATTCTGCTTTTCTCGTAACCCTGTTGAAATTGGCAATGTCTGGCAAGATGTACTGTATGTTTGTTGTTCGGTTTTCGTCTCTTTTCTTTTAGTCTGTCTGTGATTTTTGCTTTCAAACCATCAACCGGCATTCTGTTGCAAAACAGTGCACCAAAGAGACAATTGCTCAAGTAGTTTTTGCAATTTTCTGAGTGCCTGTTGCATGCCTGCACACACAACTGAGTGTGCAGCCTGAGTATGCCTGAGTTATGATTATGCATGTCCATTACACTACTTGGGATAATGCTGTGCAAACCAAATAGGATGGTTTTTGCAGAGTGGTTTAGAGTCATGAACAATAATTTTTGCAATGTACATTTTTCAGATGAATAAAGGGAACTTATTTTCACAGGGAGAGGCTTTTTTTAAAAAAACCTAGATCCAGACACCTGATAGTCTTGGCAATCAAGATATCGCAGGACAAATAATGCTTTGCTAATGCCTTCCAGGACAGGGACAACATCATCTCCAGAAGCAACAGAGCTATCATGGGTGGTTACTTCACATCCTTCTTTGTTCCGTGACTACTTTTGTACCATGACAGCACTGGTCACAATCACATGGTTTTGTCCCTGTTTCAGTGTTCCCATGGTTGTGGTAACTTGTCTCGTGACAAGTGTTACCTCACGGTCTTCTACTGTGACAAATGCTGAATTTGTCTAACTTCCTTTTTCCTTTTTTGAGGGTAAGGCCTTAAAAATTCTTTTTTGAAATTTCGCTTCTAAAAAAGTCAAAATAAAAAAAAGCACTAGACAGTTTTCTGAGAGAAACAAATGTTTTGTCGCGTGACAGTCGTTACTACACGGTGTCTTGTTTCGGAACAGAAAGCGGAAACAAAGAGTGACAAGGAAAAAACCCTACCCCAGCACCAGTTGCAGTATTGTCATGCTTAGCACCCATTCTGGGGGTGTGGTTGAGACAAATTGCAGTAGTTGTGCGACGGACATGAAGTATCATTTTTTGTACCTTTCCTAAGTGCAACACTAACAAAGGATGTGAAGTAACTGCCATGGAATTAATGAACCAATTGAAAGAAATGGCAGAAAGGAATGAGGTCCCGTGTCCATGCAATCAAAAAAGTTTACTTTAGGTGAGTATACTTTCTGTTAAAGAGAGATGATTGTACTTGCTTTTGTATAGTCTTTGGTTTGGAAGAAACCAAAGCCTCTTTGACAAAAAGAAAGGAAAACTTCAAAGGTACCATATTTTTCTGTCTATACCATGTACCTTTTTCTAAAACCATGACGCTAAAAATTAAGGGGTGGAAGTAAGCCTTTCTGGAGGAGAACCCAAACTCACCTTGCTTTTCCCCTGTGTGGTTTATTTTTTTTATTTTTTTGCATGATTGGCTCTATCTTTCCTTGAGTTCTCCACCTCCACCATCCCCACTGTTTTCTTTCATTTCCCCATTCTAAACACTCCTCTTAGATTTGTTGAATTTGTTTTTTTTTTTTTTTTTTTTTTGCAGAATCTGGCTCTGTTAGGCTTGAGCAGCCCATTAAGAAAGGCACTATGGAAAGAAAAGAAAAAAGACACAGCTTTTTTTTTTTTTAAGAAATGAAAAGACATTTCTTAATGGGCTGCTCAAACCCGACAGAGATGGGCATAAATAAAATAAAAGTAAGTAAGTAAGTATCTGATGATTGTCTAATTTTCTCTTAAATAATATTACAATATGATTTTATTTATTTATTTATTTATTTATTTATTTATTTATTTTAGAGTATTTTTACCCTGCCTTTCTCCTTCGAAAGGACCCAAGGCGGCTTACAGTAATGAGGGATAATATACAGTCCAGTACAATTAAGACATGTTCAAGTATTTGAGAACAAGGAATTGAGGGACATCTTACAGCATTAATAGACAATGATGAAGCCATCTGAAAGTGAGCAGGAACAGAATAGTACTTGGGGGCTTAGCATATCATTTTTACTGCTCACTTTGGAAAGCATGTCATCATTATTGTTAAAAGTAATTTATTGAGCTCTTAAAAAAAAGGTATATGTTGGTGAAACCTGGCCTATATTAAAGAAAACATCTTGGAGACAATTTTTTAAAAAGTGTACATGGAAATGCAAACAGACAGCCATACATTTTCATCTGTACCTTAGAAATAAAAATCACAATTTGATTTTTATTTCTAGCACACAAAATGCATTTATCTGTCCGGAATTTCATGCTTCAATTAAAATCCTAGAAAGCACACTGCAATAAGACTCCTCCTTGGGGAATTGTTCAGAAGTGCAGGCAGCTGGGCCAGGTGCCAGGTGATGGTCAACTCCCAATGGTAAGGTAAGCTCAAAAATCACCTTAGAAAAACTCAAATGAAATTCCAGATGAAATGCTTTGCGAATCTGTTAGGAACAGGGGATTCCTTTTTCCCAGGAGAAGAAAAGATCAGGGAAACTAGAGAACAAGTTTTGGAAGGGCACTCTTTTTCTTGTTCTTTCATCCACCAAAACTAAATTAAGGGAAAGATGCTTGTAATCAGCAGCAGGGGGAAAAACACTGTTTGGGTTATTGCATCTGCCAATTCTGTCTGAGTCTGGTCAGGACTGACAAAAAGCCAGGAATTAAGGAAGAAAAAAAATTAATGTAACATGACGGAAAAACATGACAGAGAGAAGGGATGAAGTTGTTTCATAATAAAGTTTTCTGTTAAATGACAGCTGATAGTTTGTATTTATAAAGGAACTTGACATTTTAGAAAATGATGATGAGATTTCAAAATATGGTATGAATCCAGTGCCTTTTTAGATTTTTTTGAACTGAAAATATGCTTCTTTACTTTTTCTTTGCCTTGTCTTTGCTACCATTTGTCCTATACTTTTCCATTACCCGTTCACTACTATGTATGTGCTTAAAACAGCATGATCACCACCACCCCAGTTGTGTCCACCTTGTGAAAATGTTCCTTTTCTTGGAAATCATGGGAATCGTTTTGTTGTTTTTGTTGTTTTTGTTTTTTTACAGTTATCTTTTGACCATGAGCAGTGTAATGTCAGATTAGGATTAGGACTAGAGATGGGCATGAATTAAAATGAATTGCAACATTCATTCAAGAATTGTTAATTGACCTTCTCTACAAGCCCCATACGTCTGGTGAAGATTGGGTTCTGTATGTCTAAGTTATATCCCCCCAAAAGTGGTGCTCCCTCAGGTACCTAGAGATACCAAATTTTCAGAGAAGCTTCCTCAGACTCTGCTCTATAATCCCTTCAAATTTGGTCAAGATTGGATTTCCCTAAGCCAGTTGCTGAAGGGCACTTTCTTAGAGGGGCCTACATTGTAGGTATATAATTCAGAAGTCTGAAACCCAATCTTTAGCAGACTTGGAAGGATTGTAGAGAAGAGTTGGGAGACGCCTCTCTGCAAGATTGGTGTCTCTAAGTACACAGACACAATTTTCGAAGAGCCCTCTTTGTGGATGCATAACCAGACATAAGAGACCCAATCTTCACCAAACATGTAGGAATTGCAGAGGAGAGATAGAGGAAGTTCCCCTGTAAATTTGGTGTCTTTGGGTGCCTTGGAAGCCATTTTATAGAGTTTTAAAATAAAAAAATGAATTTGAAGATAAATTCATCAATTCATCATTAAATATATATATGAATTTGTTGGTTTTCTTGTGATTTGTTGACCTTGATGAAAAATGAGCCAAAATTAATTATCATTTTTCTTATTCATCCTCATATCTAATTATGACATCAGGTTTCAAATCCCTGCTGAGCCATTGAAATTCACTGCAAGTTGGCAGTAGTAAACTATTAGGTGACCATCTCACATGCCTTGAAAACCCTATGAAGGTTGGCATAAATCATGTGCCACTGTGGATAGAATAATAGACTGGGGGTCTAGAGACCAAGGTTCAAATCCCCACTCAGCCATGGAAACTCACTTGGGGAACTGGGGAACCATACCTTAAATATATCTCACATACCTTGATAGCACAGAACACAGACACACACATAACGTCTCAGGAGCAATTTGATGCTATACACAACAGGACCCAAATATCTGTGGCCAAAAACTATGGATAAGAGCAAACTCTATACATTGCATGCTTTTTTGGCTTCCTCTAACAGCCAGTTCTAGTAATTCTACCAATTACATATTTCAGGATCTTTTTTTCTTTTAATATTTTTAATATTTTTAGGCTGGGGATAATTCAAACCACTGATACCGGTCCCATGGGTATGGGAGTTGTAACAACAACTTTTAACCATACAGACCAGAGACATTAAAATGATTGTTGTTTACTCCAGCTGTCTAGCTACTATTTGAAAATAACTGTGGTTTGAATTTGCTGTTTACATGCTACAAATGTTTGGACTTATTCTTCATTACCTCTGTGTAGCTACCCCTTCAGTAAACCATAGGGACTTTCTTAGTTGTAGTAACCTGAGAGTTCTGTACTGGCCTTTGTCAAATGGAGGACCCCACTCTAGTTATTACAGTACAACAAATCTCATCATCTCCTGAGACTAAAAATGTACTTCTTCTGTTCTGATGTATAGCACAAAGCCAAGGAACATTTCTTTTCTTCTTTTCTTTCAGAGCAGCAGAAAGAGATGAGTGTTTGGAAAGCAAGAGAGCAAGCACACGACCAAGAGGGCGGAGCTTCTGACAACTTCCTGTGGCTAACTGCTTGAGGGGGTGGAGTTTTTGCTTTAAATAACTGCTGCCAGCAGCACGTGCCTGACGGTGTGTGAAAACTTTAAAAAACGCCATTCTATCATACTAATTTCTCCATATACCAGGGAATTTTATGAGGGGAGGAACAGATTTCTTGATCCTCTCCTTACTTTTTGAATTCACTCACTGATTAGTCAAGATGGAAAGTGAGGGGACTGCTATGGTTTTATGTAACATCGGTGGCATGTTTGTTTTCTTGCCAACCCAGGTGTTGGGATACACATGCTCCAAGTGCAAGTTAGTGGCTCTCTTAGACGGTTACTTCAAGTCCGTCTCATCGCGGTTCACTGTCCCGATTGGGACTGGTACGAAAAAAGGTTACTCCACGTCCATTGCATGACGGTGGGAGTTTGTCCCAACCACACCCCCTGAACCAGAAACACAGCATGATGACACATACCTCTCCCTGGCCTCAGGAATTGTCTTGTCTCGGTTCTTGTTTTGAGACAAGTGCCCGTGATGTAATGCTTGTCACGCGATGCACACATTCTCCATCTAGTGGCTGGAGTGAGATGTTGCATTCTACAGTACAATCCCAATGGCATAAACAATGCATCGCAGAGAGGGGAGAAGGCATGAAACTGGGAGTTTTGCCGCTTAATGCATGAAAGGCAAAGTTGCAGAGATTCAAAATATCGAAAAATGGAAGCTTGAGCCCAAAAAAAGGGTAAACGAAGCCAGGAAAATTCAGTAATTGTCATGAAACAAGGATGTGAAGTAACAGTTGTCACAATGCCATCAATCATGCCCGTGGGTAAACGGAAACAGGGACAGAACCGAGACAAGACCACGTGACCACGAACGTTATCACGAAACGAACGTAATCTTGGAACGAGGAAGGACGTGAAGTAACTTTTAGAGGACAAGGTCCGGCAGCTCAAAGCCTGTGTGTTTAATCTTCATACCATTAGGGAACAGGACGTTTTTTTGGAGGAAGCAGAAAGGACCCTCATCGACTCAAGAGATAGGGAAAATAATACTCAGGATGAAAGCACTTTGCAAATACAGGAGATGGATGCTTGGAAGACAGTCACTGTGAGAACTAGCAACCAGATTAGAGAGCTTGCAGCTTCACAATAGTTTTCAACCTCTCTCCCTTACCCCCTAGGAAACAAAACAGCAGCAGGAGCAGCTGTGTCAGTCTGAAGACTTTGCGCAGAGGACTCAGGATACTCCAGCAGAGCAGGGGGACCCTTCCAAGCCTCAAAGGAGGCGAGCAGTGGTGGTTGGGGACTCCTTGTTTGACGAACAGAACCAATCATCTGCCAGACCAACAAAATGAACTGCGAAGTCTGTTGTCTACCTGGAGTCAAGGTCCGGGAAGTAACAGAGAGACTGACAAGAGTCATCAAGCCAACTGATTCTAACCCCTTTCTTTTGGTCCATGTTAATGATATGGCAAAGTGCATCACAAAGGAGTGTGAAGAGATGGGTAGGAAGCTGAAGGACCTGGGTGGACAGGTGGTAATTTCATCTCTCCTCCCTGTGGAAGGACGTGGCCCTTGAAGGGAAAGAATAATAGCAGAGGTGAACAGCTGGCTACGCAGATGGTGCCGGAAGGAAAAATTTGGCTTCTTGGACCATGGTTTGATATTTCATTCAGATAGGCTACTGGGTGAAGATGAGGTGCACCTCACCACTAATGTTAGGTGAATTGGTAATTGGTTGACTGACAGTATGCAAAGCATGATCGTAAATGGCTTCTCCTCAGCATGGAGATGGGTGACCAGTGGGGTGCCCCAGGGTTTTGTTTTGGGTCTGGTGCTATTCAACATCTTTGCTATTTGAACATGACTTGGACAAAGGAATAGAGAGCGGACTGATTAAATTTTCAGATGATACCAAATTGGGAGAGGTGGCTAATTCCCTAGAGGATAGGATGAAAATCCAAAATGATCTTGACAGATTAGAGTGATGGACCAAAGCAAATAGAATGAGTTTCAAAAGAGAGAAATGTAGGATGCTGCGTGTAGGCAGAGAGAAAAAAAGAATTTTATAGATCTAGATGGGAGTCTCCTGGCTGGAGAATAGTACCCGTGAAAGCGATCTGGGAGTCTTGGTGGACTACATATTGAATGTGAGTCAGCAGTGTGATGCAGAGGCCAAGAAAGGCAATGCAATTCTTTGTTGCATCAACAGAAGCATAGTTTCTAGAGCAAGGGAGGTGATAGTACCATTCTATTCTGCTCTGATTAGACCCCACCTGGAGTACTGTGTCCAGTTCTGTGCTCCTCAATAGAGATGGGCACTAAATGAACAATTTTTCATTTCCGTTTTCATTTTTTCGTTTCGTTATGCAACAAAACGACAAATGAATTTTGTCTCTAAAATGAAACAAAACAAACAGAAACACTGGAAATTTTGTCGTGTGTTTCGTTTCCGTTACTGCAATATGAGTGAATTGCTTAAAATCCTAAAAAAAATCACAAAAAATTGAAATAAATGGTAACGAAATGGTAACAAACGAACAAAAACGAAAACGAATTTTTTGCAAAAATTCACGAAAAATGGAAACGAACCGAAACGGACCCTCCAAATGACAAACGACAAACGATATGCCATTTTTTGATTCGTGCCCATCTCTACTCCTCAATTTAAAAAATATCTGGGAATGTTTAGTATTACAAATAGAAAACTGAGAGGGGATATGGTAGCCATGTTTAAATATCCGAAAGGATGTCATATCTAAGAGGGGGCTGGCTTGCTTTCCATGGCTTCAGAGACCAGGACTTAGAGCAATGGTTTCAAATTATAAGAAAAGAGATTCCATTTGAATATTAGGACTGTGAACTGTGCTCACGACCTGGAGTTCAATCCTAGGTAGCAGCTCATGTTTGACTCAGCCTTCCATCCTTCCAAGTGTGGTAATATGAGTACCCAGCTTGCTGGGGCAGGGGGCAATGTGTAGCCTGCATAATTTAAAAAACAACAACAACTGTAAACTGCCCAGAGACTACTTGAAGTGGTATGGGGCAGTATATGAGCAGAACACTTTACATCCTGATGGTCAGAGCTGTTCGCATGTGGAATATGCTGTCATGGAGGGTGGTGGACTCTCCTTCTTTGGAGGTTTTTAAGCAAAGGCTGGATGGCCATCTGTCAGAAATATTGTGATGGGGGTTCCTGCATGGCAGGGGTTGGACTGGCTGGCCCTTGAGGTCTCTTTCAACTCTATGATTCTATGATTCCATAATGTTGTATTAATTAATTAATAGGTATAAGCTGTTTGTTGTCCTTTACATTACCCTCTTTCTGTGTTGCTCTGCTCTCACTAACAGTGAATGAGCAATTCACAGAGCTCTGGGTGGGAAGACTATATAGAAGTCTGAACAGAAGGTTTTGTCTGCATTTTTTTAGTTCCTGCATTTTTACCATATTTGCTGTCTTTTATATTCTGGCACATTGGAATCTTGGTATTCCAGTATTTGGCAAATCCTGGAATCTTCCTGAGCCTTTATTTAACCTTTTCCAGGCATTTCTGCACAGTGACTATTCATGGCACTGTCTCTCCAGACAAGTAGGCAGTTCCTTTGCTGTGCCTCACAATCCTATTTTCACCTCCCTCAGACTCTGTCTCAAGGTGTCACTTCCCCACCCCACCCCCGCAGTGGGAGGTCAGATCATTTTGGCTGGGAGTTAAAGTTGCACAGTTGGTGCCACCTGTTGCGGATTCTTTATCCTTGTTATCTCCACAGCAGCCTGCAGCCCTTGGCCTTTCACACGCCATTTCAGTGAAGTAAGAGGAAGGGCAAAAAATGCTTGATGTTCAAACAGAATTGAGCAACTCTTCCTGTTCTTGGTTGGGAACTAGGTAGGGGGTGGCTCTGTGTGTTGCCATCCGCCGCTACTGCTGTTAAAAACAGAATATGCCTCAGTTTTCGTTTTCTAAAGGGAAAGAAAAGAAAATGACCAGGAAAAACTTCCTTGGATTAGCCAAGACAGTGATATGATGAAAAAAAATCCTTAAGTATTTTCATTTATTTATTTATTTATTTTTATATTTGTACACCGCACCAATTTCCCAAGGGGAACTCTGGGCAGTTTGCGTAAAACAAACGTGTGAAAATCAGAGATCAAACTCAAACATAAATGCAATAAAACAATAAAAGCAGACAAATAGCCTGGCATGAGGCAAAAACCAAATAATAACAGGGAAACATCAAACACAGGGAGCACAAAAACACATTAGCAATTGCCAAATGCCTCCCTAAATAGCCAAATTTTCACAGACTTTTTGAATACAGCTAGGGATGGGGCCTGGCGTATCTCGCTTGGCAGTTTGTTCCAACTAGACGGGCCAGCCACTGAGAAGGGCCAGTTGCGGGTGGCAAACTTACGGGCCTCCTGAGGGGTGGCCATCCAGAGCGAGCACGCCGTGGAAGCTCTGGTGGGTTCAAGCCAGCACTGGTCTTTGGGGGATGCGCTCTACCAGATAGTCAGGGCCCAAGCCATGGAGGGTTTTATAAACCAAAACCAACACCTTGAACCTTATTTGGGAGGCAATGAGCAACCAGTGCAGACGAACCAGAATTGGGGTGATGCGTCAAATCTGCCCACACCAACCACCAACCTGGCTGCTGCACTCGGCACTCGCTGCAGTCACTGAATAAGGGTCAGGGGAAGCCCCATGTAGAGAGCATTACAATAGTCTACCCTTGACATGACCAGTGCCAGCATGACCGTTCTCAAGGAGTACCCATCAAGGTATAGGTAAATCTGGGTGATAAGCCTGAGGTGATAAAAGGCTGACCTCAACACGGCAGCCACCTGGGACTCCAGGGGCAAGACCGGATCCAGGACAACACCCAGACTCCGTTCCAAGTGAAATTATGTTAAGCAAATTTTCCTTTATACAAATTCCCATAGGAATGCATTGAAAACGGAGTAATCCCATTTTTATGTTGTACAGATTTTCCCCATAGGGGGATTATGTTAAGCAAATTTCCCCTATCTCTGGAATTTTTTATGTTGTACGAATTTTATGTTATACAAGCTGTTTGTTATACAAGGGTCCACTGTAGTAAAAAGATGACATCATAATATCATAGTTTGTGGAAATCTGTCAAGATTCACAGAAGGTGGGAGAATTTATCTGTAAGGGGAAACTATTTGAGTTCTCAAAGAGCATGGTGAGGTCTTTAAAAAATCATTTGCCTGATTGTTGCTATAATATTCCATGAAAATCCACTGTTATAAAAGAGATTTGTTTGGAACTATGGACTGAAATCTGGATGCTGAACTGTATACTTATTTTTATATTTGATTGTTGTGACTGTAGCAATTGTGGGGCTTCATTTCTTTCCATTTCCACCTGGCTTCAGGGTTCACTAGTTCACTGTGAAGAGGTTGTATGTGTGCATAGTTCCACAATGTCAATGCACTGAGAAGAGAGGAGAAGAAGGAGAGGATTAGGGAGGAAATCAAAAAAGGAGGGAGCCAGTGGGCACATACAATTGGGATCATTGTTTGTTTGTTTGTTTGTTTGTTTGTTTGCTTGTTTGCTTGTTTGCTTGTTTGTTTGTTTGTTTGTTTGTTTGTTTGTTTAAGAGTATTTTTACCCCACCTTTTCTCCTTGGAAAAGGACACAAGGTGGCTTACAGTAATGAGCTATAATATACAGTCCAGTACAATTAAGACTTGAACCCATCATTGCATGTCTGCACTCTGGGCTGATTGAAAACAGATCCTGCCCCTCCTCCAGATGACAATATATCAAGTTGGAAAGTGCTAGACCGTCTCCTTTTCTCAAGGCTAAACATGCCCGGTTATCTCAGTCTTTCCTTATAGGTCTATTTTTTCAGTCTGCTGAATATTCTTGTTGCCATCCTCTGAACCTGAACATTTGGAACAAGGCAGGAAATGAAGCCCAAGCATATGTCTTGGGAGACTTCTTGTTGCAAATGTTTTGGCAATAAGCGCACAAGTCTTTGTGTGTGGGGAGGGATCTCTCCAAGGGCTGGGAATGTGCCTTCCCAATGGCCTATGTGTCATCATGTGTCCGGCACCAACTTGCATCCTAAATAAACTCAGCAGGAACGACAGCAATGACTACCGTTGCTACGTACATTTTGCTAGCTGCTCTATAATGGTCTTCTCCCAATTCTGAATTTTCTTATTGCCTAGTTAGCTAGCTCTTGTCCGAGTCCCATTACCTGATTGTTCCTCATGCCTGTTTTCACAACCAGCTTCCTTAGAAGCTGATCTGACTCTTTCCCCAGCATGAGGAGGTTCCTGCATGGAAGGGGGTTGGACTGGATGACCCTTGAGTTCTCTTCCAACTCTATGATTATACGAAAGATCCACCCTGTGACATCACAAGAAGGCTGCAAAATTACTGTGTGTAGATAACATGTGGAGGGGGACAGAATGAAGGTGCATGTTTCACTACTGGTCAGTATGGGAATACACTGCTTTCCTGTCTTGCAGTGAGAACAGAGGCTTTAGAAATGCCACATTTCTGATATACAATATATTGTTATGGATATATAAAGCTAGAGATGGAAGCACACACTCCTGGTGCATCCACAGTGTCTAATCTGACAAGACATTCTTGTTTTGTACTTAGCTGTCCCTTCTGGTTCAAGACATTTAGCTGTCCTATCATTGATGTGATGCTATAATGCAATATCCAGACAAGCAAAGCACCTGTTAACATTTATTTATTTGTAAGTGCCAGTAATACCCTGCCTTTTCTCCAAAAATCTTAACGCCGTGTACAATACACAGTTCCCATCACACCCATTTTATCCTGGCAACAACCAGGATAACAACTGAGATAAGTCAGTGTATGAAAGACAGGCCCAAGGTCACTCAGTGAATTCCAAAGTTTTGTCAGGTCACGAACCTACCAACTGTCCACCGATTCTCTTGAGCTCACATCAGAAAAGGTGAGAGAAAAGTAATGGATAGGTAACATTTTATGCTAAAAGGGCACACAGGTGAAAAGAAGAAATTCCATCCTTCTGCTGCTCTCCTTCCAGTACCTTTGCTGCTTTGAGATGATTTTTTCCAGCCCACATTTGAGATAGGAAATGAGCTGGACAGGAGGAAACATTTTAAAAGCAGGCAGAAGGGTGGAGGCAGGAGAATTCAGTTAGAAGAGACGATTAGGGACTACATCCCCAACCCCTCTGTACATCTCAATGGATGACTTAACAATCATATGTGTGTCTCGTTTCATTGTTAGTTCTTTGTATTTCACCCCAAAATGCAAAGAAAACAATGTAATCAAGGTGAATCATGATAAAATTGAGGCATCAGCACTGAATGCTGCCATGCTGGAATCATCCTAATCAATGTAAGCCTTAGCCATCCATCTTGTAAAGGGAGAGGGTGAGAGAGAGTCAGTCATGAAGAGATTTGTTCAGCTTCCTCAGGGAAGTCGTCTGCAAGGACACTCTGACCTTCAGGATTTGACAACCAACACAGAAGAAAGTTTTGACAAACACATACCTTTGGTGTCACTGAATGACGCTAAACGGAGCCAAAGCTTATTACTGTTTCTAGGGAGGGTTTTTGTAATTAAATATTACCTCACTATTTATTTTATTTTACTTTATTTTGGTTCTTTTGTTAAGCAGTATTGTGTGACCTTGCGGGAGGGACTTAGGTAACTTTCTACAAAGTGTGAGATCAGGCTTGGGTTGCCTTAATCCTTTGTTAGTAAGCAAAAGCCATCTGCAAGAAGCAGTTCACATCTGTGAGAATTTTGGTCCAAGGGGGGGGGTTAAACAGTTATGGAAAATACACAAATTTATTTTTAAGTCTGACAGAAGGGCCTTTGTGACTGTACAGAAAATATCATTGGATAAAATGAAAATATCTGATTTGCCCATGCATACATAAAGCTTTGTATACTGAGCTCTTAAACATCTGGATTTTAAACCACATGTATCCAACCACTATAGTAATTGACATCTCTTCCCCACTCCCCTTTCCTGGCATGCTCCATATTATTAGCAGCTGCAAGGTAGGAATGTATATCGTGCACCCCTTCAAGTTGGTAAATAGCCATTCAATTGGACCAGTGCAGTTTGACTGAAAATTTCATTTGATTTGTTCTCAGTAAGACTTTATTGAAGTATATTTTAGTGGCGAGTATTGCATTTATTTTATTTTATCTTATTTATATTTTAATTCTTTTTGTTATTTTTTGAAAATGGTTTCCATTTTGTATTTATTTAACACCTGTCTTATTGCTCACTCTACAGTAGGGGGCCAATATCTGTGGTGAATTGGCTCCATGATCCACCATGGATGCTGAAACCATGGCTATGATGGAATCCTACATACCACTCAAAAATTAAAGAAACAAAAGACCAAAAAAACCATGTGGCACCTTAAATACTAACTTTCATATTTTAATGTAACATTTCATGGAAACATTCACTTCTCTGGATATATAGCAGCAGAATGAGGTGCACAATACAATATGTAATGGAATATACATTTCATACCAGACATTCATTGGTTGTTATATGTAGGTACATTTGCATGCAAACTCAGTTGTAAAAATTCCTAAAGAGACAGAAAACAGACACTGTGATCAAACCATTTAGAACAGACAATTTAGCAATTCCATTGGTTTCCATTAGTTTTATTGGAACTGAAGTGCACGCACATGTTTCTTTGGTGTCATTGACAACCACAAGATAAACAAGGCAATCACTTTGCTCCTGGGACGTAGAAAAAATATTGCTCAAAGATATGCAATTGAGCTTTTTAACTGGCAAGTCTGTCATAAAGCTGCAAAATTGATCATGCATCCTGTCATGTAAAGGGAAGCCCACAGAAGGGGAAAAAGCACTGCATGAAAAACTTTCCCACACATGGCTTTTCCCTGGTTGGATTATGGCCAGTGTGAGGAAGTGATCTGCTTTGTAGTACGGCACCTATCAGCTCCTGCCAGCATGGTCAATGATCAGGAATGATTTGTGACCATCTAATAGGCAACATAACGGCGAAGGCTATGTAGTGATTAGAATAGCAGATTAGGGTTTAAAGAGACCCATAATCAAATCCTTTCTCAGCCATGAAGTTCATCAGATGTTCCCGGGCTACTCATTAGTTCTCACACTAGCCTGTTTATCAGACTGTTGCAGAGATAAAAGAGAGGAGGAACTTGGACTTTTTAGAGGATAAGTGTGATTTATATGTAATAAATAAATAGATGCCATCATCAATCTTGTACTGACAGTCTTGTACTCTTAATCTTATATTGACATGATAGGGTTCAAAACAGTGATTATATTTTCTTTCACCTCTTATCCTTGCTTGTTGTTTTGAGCTGTTCAGTTGTTGCTATGACTTTTCCCCACCTTTCCCCTTTGTTTCCAAGGCTTATTTTTGAAGTTTTCAACCTCATACTTCTATTATTAAGGTCTGTCACTTCCCAGTCCCTAATCTTTCTAAGGTTATGGTATTTATTTCTTCTTGTCTGATGCTGCGTCTCCTTTATTCCATTCTTTGATTTTTTGTTTAAGTTTCATTACAGTACAGTATTATAATTCTTTACTTTAGTCTTTGATTTCATCTCAGACAGATTGCTATAATCCTTTGCTAGTATTCTCTTATCTCATCCTAGGACTCTTTATTTTTTCCCCTTTTTTGTTTTTTGTCTTTCTTCTTGTTTGTTTCTTTTCTTTTTTAAGTTTGCAAAATCTGAACCCACCAGCCTCTGCTGTTTTCTTGTGGCTTTCTTTGTATTCACTAAAGCCTTCATATTTATATTCAGCCTCTCTGCCAACAAACAGCACTCATAGTGGCTAGCAGGGATGAAATCAAATTTATACATTAAAAAGATTAAAAGCACAACACACCCCTTAAATTGAAACAACACCCCACAGAACAATCAGCTTCATCCGAAGCAATAACTAGATTGGATACAAAGTGCTTGACTAGATTAAATTCCTATTTGCCCACCAGCAGAAGGGCAACAAGGAATTGTTGCTCTCACTTGTCGGGGAGTTTCAGAGTTGAGGAACAGGCACTGAAAAGCTGTCTCTCACAATCCCTCCAGATACCTCAGTGATAGCCCCCTCTGTGGAGAGGTTCATGTTTAACATTCTTCATAAGGAGAATACAGCCTTTCACATACCCAGGGTCCATTCAGTTTGAGCATCTACTGAAATGCTCTCAAAAGAAGTTCCCCAGAATGCCTGAGGAAGGAAACTGGGCCAATCACCCTGAACAGAAGACAGTAGGTTGTAAATAGAGTCTCTCCATACAAATGGGGTCAACATAGTTCCTTTTCTCACGTGGCGGATCTACCTGTGGAAACATCTTCTCTCTTCATACTGTGACGCCCCACATGTGGATGATGATGACATAAGAGGGAGGGATTGACACTCTTCTCTTCCCTTAATCCCTTCAGATTAATCCTTTACTGAATGTCTTAATAAATCAGCCCTTTTAATTATGCTTGTTCCCTGTTTTGTAGATGACTGGAAGGGTGTGGCTGTGATTTCAATGTGTACTATCTCTATTCCAGTTATAGGCCACCACTGCTGTGCTCCATTGCTCCTCCCTATTTAAATTCTCAGCTTTTACTTTATGTTTCTTCATGATTTTCGTAATTCTTCAGCTTCTTGTTCTGCTTTCAGAACCCCAGAGTTCTGCATGCTTTTATTTCACTCAGTTTCTGTTTGCGGTATTATTCATCCATCCATCCATCCATCCATCCATCCATCCATCCATTCATTTATATTGCCCCCTTAGTGCAAAGAGCACGACTTTTGATCAAAAATTCTATACCACTCATTTCCCCCAGCCTTTAAGGAGTCCATTAAAGCATATTGGATAAACAGCAATTCCCAAAGCTTTGGCAAGATTTTGTCACTTTTGATTTATATATATAATTACATTCTCACACTATCCTATCCTTCTTTTATCATCCAGCTCCCTTCTAACAAACGTTTCAATTCATGATGTAAAATGGGCACAGCAATGTTGAAATTTGATTAAGGTCACCATCAAATTGCATTGTTTTTCAATTTAAAAATAGGCACAAATGTTTTTCGTGTTACAAAAAGTTTTTTTTAAAAAAATAGACTCTATCTTAAGAGACAGCAGAAAGAAAGTAAATTTAAAGTGAAGGGTAATGAAAATCACACTGTCTTATATTCACCTTGAAATATCTTTGTGCCCCCAGTCTGGCAACCAGTGAAATAGAATTAAACTATACATTAAGAGGGACGCATATTCCCTGCACGTCTTCCTCCCACAGTAGGACTTCCTCTAAGATGTGTGCCTCACCGATCCATCTGCCAAAGCTAGAATAAATTCATCGGTAGATCATGATGTCGATTCCAAAATATAAAATATTGCTCAGCATATCTGTTCTAGAAATAGGGGCAACTTGCACCTCAGAAGCCATTCTGAGTGAAATTTGCATTTTATGGTCTCAACTACAGCCCAAAATCTGGGGACCAGACTGAGGAGGAAATGGAATTATTGAGTTGGAACAGTAGGCGGAAAGAGAAACAGTTGTTGGCAGTGTATATTTGGTGCCTTGCCCTACAGGAGTTGCTGCCATCACCTAATGATAGGCATTCAACAGTTCTACCAAGAGCTGTGTGGTGCTAGACCATCAGAAGGAAAGTTTGAGCATCAAATCTGTCAGACGCAAAAGCAAATAATTATAGACAGACCAAATGTTGAATCCAGCTAGTCCAGGCTATCACCTCACATCATGAGACAACAAGATTTGGTGATAATAATGCTGGGGAATATTGCAGAGAGTAGGAAATGAGCAAGAGCAAACATGAGATGGGTAGACTCAATAAAGGAAACCCACAGCCTTTGAATACTGAAGACCAGATTGAGGTATGTAGACCAGTGATGGCGAACCTTTTAGAGACCAAGTGCCCAAACTGCAATTCAAAACCCACTATTTTTTTTTTTGCAAAGTGCCAATACAGTAATTTAACCTGTATACAGGTGGCTATGAAGGGGCGATGTCGGGTGCCCACAGAAAGGGCTCCGAGTGCCACCTTTGGCACCTGTGCCATAGGTTCGCCATCATTGATGTAGAGTATTGGCCATTTCAGAAGTTATTAATTTGTAGAGTCGCTAAATCAGAAGAAGCACAAAGGTGCATAACAACAATGTTAACCAGAGTAGACCCATAGAATGACTGGATCTTGTTAGTGCAAGACTTGGATAATTCTGCTGATTAATTGGGTTAGCATGTAGTGCATGTAAGCAGTAATCTAAAAATCAAGTAGAATACAAAGTATTGACAAAATGCATGAAATTTTTTATGCAAATATTAAATATATTCCATTCCTCACCAGGATAGGCAATGCAAAAACAGAAATAAACCTCAAACTACTTCCTATTGCATAAACACTATTTAATTGGAATGGATTTTTAATCACTACACATCATCAAACATATTCCGTATCCTCTTCTCCATTATTCTTCTTGAAACATTATAGTTTTCATCAGTGAAGCACATATATCATTTTCAAGTATTTCTAACATTTGCAATTTGATCGTGTTGTGTTTTGACATCATTTGGAAATAAATAGAAATTCCGTTTATTACCTGTATTTGAACCATATTGTTATGGTTTGTTTGTTCCTATTACGCATTCTGAAGCAAGTGTAATTAGGGCCACCAAGTGAGCAGCTTGCCATTCCCTAACATGTGGCTAACTTTTGGGGTGATGGAAGAAATACTTAATTTTTAACATAACTTGCCCAACTCAGGTGGACTGCAAGGATGCAGGTTATTGTGAAGCCACTGAAAGATTCAATGCTCGCTGGGAAGGATGAAAATCATAGCTGAAAGCACATTGGTGGTGGTCTTGGTCCAATAATTTTTTTCGAAACCACATTGGCTGTGCTTTAAATAGAATCTTTCTCTGATTGTTTCAAACAAATCTTTGCTGGGGAAGAAACAACATATCATGGAAATCAATCCATGCAGTGCTCTATTAGCAGAGGCTCAGCAGGAAATATGTTATACATTTGGTTGGTGTTCCAGTCAAACTTCATATTCATTCTGTCCACAAATATAACTAGACAGATATTGATCTTCTTGAGCTCCTGCTGACATTTATTATGAAATTTGCAAGCACCAAAATGAATTTAGATTGGCGTGTTCATATTTTGCTTCAGTCTTACTTTCAAGCCTTTGTGATTGCTCTGATTTTACAGAGATACTTTAAAATGACATATAATAACCCCCCGCCTATTGCAGGGGTTAGGGACCCACCCAACCCGCAATCATTGAAAGTCCACAATATGCGGATGAAGGTCGGGTGGGCGGGCACAATTCTAAACATCGTGCACCGCTCCAGGGGGTGCGGGTGAGTGGCATGCGATGTTACAAAGGGTTCTTGGTGGCCAAGAGCCCTTTAAACATCCTGTGCCACACGCCAGCACCCTGAGGGGGAGGGAGTGCCGGCGACCGGCGCGCAATTCTTTAGAAAGGGCTCTGGCGGCGGGTGCTTG
This sequence comes from Phrynocephalus versicolor, assembly GCA_023846285.1. Classification (NCBI taxonomy): domain Eukaryota; kingdom Metazoa; phylum Chordata; class Lepidosauria; order Squamata; family Agamidae; genus Phrynocephalus; species Phrynocephalus versicolor. The sequence continues at coordinate 42,340,777 of JAHTLZ010000379.1, forward strand.
TCTCCGCAGCCAGAGCCCTTTAAACGTTGCACACCGCTGGCCCACACTCCGAGAGGAGTGTGGGCGAGCGGCACGCAATCTTTGAAAACGGCTCTGGCTGTGGAGCCAAAACCTTCCCCCCTTCCCCTCAAGCCCCTTTGGGGTACTGCGGGGGGGTATTACAGAGCATGGGGCATGTGCCCCCATACAATAGGAGGTCGTAACAAAGGGCAGTTGCTGAAAGAGTCTATCCCAATGTTCATCTAAAATTTGTTCCTGAATATCTAGTTCCCAATATTCTTTTAAGCTTTCCTTTAGTGATTTCCCCATATTTAATAAAACCTTATACAATTTTGAAACTATTTTGGTCCTATCTATCCTGTATCCTTTCACTAATTCCTCGAAGGGGGTACTATTTCTTTTACCACAATTTTTAACTTCTTTCTCCTTCAACAAGCAGGAGATTTGTTTGTTTTTGTAACCAATTAATCTTATTCCAAATTCCACTTTCCTCTTCCATCATATTTTCTGTTGCCCAAATTTTATCCATATTCTGGATTGAAATCTCCTTTAATTTATCCCCTACCTCTTTTGGGATGAGCTTCCTTAATGGGGCAAATTTATCATAATACCATATTTTTGTAAGTGGTGAGAAGTCAGGAAAAAGCTTTCACCCCCCCACTTCTCCCATACTAAAAGAGGCCCCATAAATGTTGATCATTTTTCTTCTTTTTTTTCTTTATCCTCCTTTCGAAGATTCTTATTTTCCCTCCTACTGCTTCCAAATTCTCCTGCTCTATACATCCCAAATCTTCCCCCTGTTCTCCCTCCAACCAAATCATAAGATGTCTCAGCTGATAAGCTTCATAATATAAAATCAAATTGGGAATCCCCCATCCTCCATCTTGGATTCTATGGTACCTATATCTACCAGCTGTCCTTGGTTTCTTGGATGCAAAAACAAATCTATCTATTGACCTTTGCAACCCCTTCAAAATCCGTTCCGGTGTGTGCCAAGGCAATACATAAAAAAGGTAAGTTAATCTGGGTAGCAGAAACATTTTAACTAAAGCAATTCTTGTGCTGATTGAGTCCTTCCTTTTCTCCCATGTTCTCAACTTTGATTGAATACTACTCCATTTTTTTATAATTATGTTCAAATATTTTCTTCACATTTTTAGTTATCATTACCCCTAAATACTATACCTTCTTATTTGCTATAGGAATACCCAATGATTTAGAGGCTTCTAACTGAGTTTTAGGTTTCACATTTAAGCACATCATTGATGATTCAGAAAAATTAACTTTTAACCCTGATACTTTTTCAAATCCTTGAAAATTTTCTTTTAACGGCACAAGTGCAGTCCCCAGGTCCTTAACTGTCACCATCATATCATCTGCATACATTGTCAGAAGCTACCCTTCTGCTCTTCCTTTCCCTGGTGTTTCAAATCCTTTAATCTCACTATTCTTTTTAAGTTTAATTGCTATTGGTTCTAATGCTAAAATAAAGAGCATGGGAGAAAGTGGACAACCTTGCTTTATACCACTTAACACTTGGGCATACCCCCTTTCCGACCCACCAATTCCTATCATTGCTTTGGACTCTGTATATATTGCCTCAATTATATTTTGAAATTTTTCTCCAAATTTATATTTTTTAAATATATATTTCAAATAATTCCAATCCACCGAATCAAATGCTTTATAAATATCTAATGACAGGAGAGTAAGAGGTAAATCCTTATTTTTTGCTAAATATACCATACCCATTACCTTCCTAACTGCATCCACCAAGTACTTCTGGGGTATAAACCCATATTGATCTTCTCCCACTAATTGTGCAATACATTTTTTTTAACCTTGTTGCCATAACTTTAGCAAATATTCTATAATCCATATTAGTAGAGATGGGCACGACTCGGGAAAATGACATTTTCGAGTTGTCGTGTGTCGGAGGCAGCCCGTGTCGGCTCGTTTCCATTTTTTGCGAAACTTCGCAAAAATTAGTCGGTTCGTTTTTTCGTTATCGTTATACTGTTTTTGGGGGGGTAGCGGGCTCCTGGAGGCACCCGTGGGTGCCTCCTATCCTCACCCACTAGGAAGGGACAGCAGCAGCAGGCTCCAAGAGACCCCTCAACATGGGGGTCTCCCCTCCTCACCTGCTGCTGCTGCAAAATGGCATGCATAACCATATGGATATGCATACCATTTGCAGGCAGAGACCAGCTCAAGCACCTGATCCCCTGGTACGAGTGTGTCGCACCTGCCATGTCCCACAAAAAAAGGGAATCGTACTTGCGTGTGTAGTGCAATGCAAGTAGATCTGGCTTAGGGTTAAGGTGGGTTAGTGCAAGGGCTAGGGTTAGGCTAGTGACGAGTAAGGTTACGGTGGGCTATTGGGTTGCACCTCTGGGTGCCTCTCTGACCCACTAAGAAGACAGTCTGTGACATATGGGTAAGGAGTCAAGGATTAGGGTTAGGGGGTTAGGGGGCTAGGGCAGGTTTTAGGGGGCTTTTTGGCACATCCCAGAAGTCTCAGTGGCCAAGTGGCCATGCGATTGGTGGGATGGCTCCAAAAATTTGCATGGTCGTCCCCTCCCACATGGCTGGCCAGGCCACTGGGCCAGCCCATCATTGCGCACTGCGCAGGTGTAAATAAAATAAAATAAAATAAAATCAATGGAGGACAGAGGAGGAGAGGAGAGACATTTTGTTGCAAGAAAAAACCCACTGCTACTGTGAAAAATCTGGATTGGAAGTTTATAAATTTCCGCGTGTTTCTGTTGTGCTTGTGTGTTTTTGGACCACGATTTCAAAAACAATATTGCGTTCGCCGCCCCATTTTGGATCCCCCGCCCGCACCGCATGGCATGGCAACTCGAGTCCGGCTGCCCAGGATGGGGGGGAGGCGGGACTACCCCTCCAGAAACAATCCCTCCGGTAGGTGCCGTGTGCCCTTAGTCAAGCAGGCATTTTTCTGCCTGCTTTTTGGCCCGGGAATGGGTGGGGGGGAGACCCGGGAGAGTTTAAAAAAGTTTTTTCCTGTGCCGCCCGTGCCGCTTGCTTGTGCTTTGGCGGCCGGCGGCGAGACTGGGCTTTTTGCGGCGGGCGAGTCCGACCACCAGAGCATCCCAGGACGGAGGAGGGGGGGAGGCCGGGTGGGGACCTCCAGAAACCACCCCTCTGGTAGGTGCCCTGAGGCACGGCAGGCATATTTCCGCCTGCTTTTTGGCCGGGAACCGGGTTTTTTAACTTTTAAAAACTTTTTTTCTGTGCCGCTTGGCATCGCGCGCAATCGCGCGATGCAAGTAACGAGCACGACAAATCAGACCAAATTGTTCGTTCATCGGTTCGAGCTCGAAGTCTGGCGGAGTAATTCCCGTTACCGTTTCCGTAGAGTAACGGAACCGAGTAACGGAAACGGAAACGGAAATACCGCTAAGTCGTGCCCATCTCTAGACACCAATAGTCTCTGAGTGATGTTATTCTTTCTGAGCACTCTCAGAAAGTACAGTCTCTGTTGGGTCTTTTTCAGCAGCTCAGAGGTGTTTACACTCCAGGTTAAATTCTCCTCAATATGGACTCCCAACAAACGGAAGTCAGTCACCCTTTCTACACAGTTCCCACTGATGAATAGTGGTTGAAGATCTGTTTTCTTCTTCCTGTAATCTATTATGAGCTCCTTAGTTTTTAATGTGTTCAGAAGCAAGTTATTCTCTCTGCACCACTCAATCAACCGCTCCACCTCATCCCTATAAGCAGACTCATCTCCTGCTGAGATAAGCCCCACTATTGTGGTGTCATCCGCAAACTTAACTATAATGTTGTTATGATAGGCGGGAATACAATCATAAGTATAAAGAGTAAAGAGCAGTGGACTCAGCACACAGCCCTGTGGAGAGCCAGTACTAAGACTCAGATCTGTAGATGTACATTGACCTACTCTAACCCTCTGACTATGTCCGGACAAAAAACTATTTATCCACATACATATAGAATGTGGAAATCCCAAATCCCCTAACTTAACCTGCGGATGAGGGAGGATGGTATTAAATGCTGAGCTAAAGTCCACGAAAAGCAGTCTTGCATAGCTTCCCCACTGTTCCAGATGTGACAATGCAGCATGAAGGACTGTAGCTACAGCATCCTCTGCAGATTTATTTGCTCGATATGCAAACTGGTGGGGATCAAAACTCTGGGGGAGAAGCGATGTGATGTAATTCCGGACCAGTTTTTCAAAACATTTCATCACCACTGGAGTAAGTGCAACTGGTCGATAATCATTAAGACTGGAGATATGAGATTTTTTAGGTACAGGAACTATGGTGGAGCTGCTGTTCAGTTAATATGGGTGGTGTGTGCATGCATAAAGCAGGGCTGATTACTTGGAAGTACATCAGAACTGCTGATCAAAAGGAAAGAATTAATGTATTATATGAATTGTAATTAAATCCTCATACTCTTTGCAGATAGAGGTGTGCTAATGCCTGTATGGAAATCTAACATGTGCCAGCATTTTGCCTTCATTGATGACAATACTTCTTTTCATGCTTTCCCAGTATGGAGCCCCTCCAGCACTGATCTCATGGCTGACCTAAGATATTTTGCTCTGAGAGCAAATGCTCACTCCCACATATAAAGTCAGTGTGCAGATTTTCCTAGGCCACTCAAGTTTTTTTTTGTACTTGAGACAGAAAATTTCACAAGCACTCCTTCCATAATAAATGAGTCATCATAATCAGCGTATAATTAATCCATCCATATTCCTTGCCTTTCCACGACACCACTAATCTGTTGAACAAACTGCCTGAGAGTAGAGCTGGTTCCTTCCAACAGGTGTTTCTCTTCCTCACTCTTTTCTAGCCATGCCAAGAAGATGGGAATATAGAGAAAGTGAAGATGTCACTGCACAGATGTCATCGGCTGTCCCGTGGAAGTCTGATTGCTTGGGCCATGGTCTGAAAAGGATGTTCATCAGTAGCTCAGTGGTTGATGGATTTGGCTACAGACAGAGCCGGAGATGGTTCCCCACTGTGTCTCCAGTTAGTAGGACCTGCTTGTGTGGCCTTGGAAAGCTGCCAGAATCCTATGATGTCCCCAGAAGGGGATGATAAACCATTTCTGAATACAATAATACATTGGTTTACGAGCATAATCCACTCCAGAAACATGCTTGTAAACCAAAACAAATTTCCCTATAAGAAATAATGGAAACACAGATGATTCATTCTGGGGCCACATACGGTACACACAACATGCCAAAACTCTCAAGAGAAGTTGGTTTGAAATCCATGTACACACCATGGTTTAGGTACCTGGCTGTGCAATCTCCTCTGCTTGGCACTAATAACTGGGTTTTACTCTGTGTTTTTAATGTGACAATAATAAAATGCAATTTGTAGCCATATACACACTTGACTAGTTGCCCCGGGACTAGGAAATGTTTGAAAAATAAGAAAGGATATTGAAAACAACTTAAAGAAAAATATAAATTTAAAGAAAAAGAAAACCTTAACCTACAATCTCCTTTGAAAATGTCCCTGGCTGTTGCAAGGGAGACCTCTGTTCCTCTCTCCTCCCTCTGCTTTTGAGGCTTACCTGAGATGGAATGCTCCAGACAATCCCCCATAATCCAGCAGGGAGAGCGAGCAAGCACCACCATTGGCTCACTTATAATCATGTGACCTTCTCTAGTGCTTCAATTGCAAGAGATTGCTCATAGATCAAGGCAAAATTGGAATAACTGTTTGCTTGTCTTGCAAAACACTCTTAAACCAAGGTATTACTGTATTACCTAACAAACAAACAAACAAACAAACAAACAAACAAACAAACTCTGAAAAGAGTCACCATAGGACGGAATTGTTGATGGCACATGATAATGATTACCAAAATACAAGGGATAGTCAAAACCTCAGAAGAAAGAATCATGATTCCAGAGGAACCTGGTATATTACATAACTGGAACAAAACTATCTAATGTAACATTCTATATATAGACAGGGAAATTTAGAATTGGCTTGGCAGAGACAGATGTGAAATGGATCAGGTCTCAGTAGATTACAACTTAAACATGAACCATTCATTTTCTGCAGTGAGAGGGGAAAAGCACTAAAGAAATTCTAAGCTACAATAATAAAAAAGTATAATGTCAAGATCAAGAGAAATAATGATATTACTCTGTTCGGGTTTGGTCGGAACCCACCTGGAATGCTGTGTTGCATTCTGGGAATGATGGTTTAAGGTTCCCAACAAAATGGGATGTATCCACAGAACAGCAAAATGAATGATTTAGTCTAGAAACCAGGTCCTGAGAACAATAGTAGATGGAGTGGAACATGTTTATCTTGAAGAAACAAAGACTGAGAAGTAAGACAAAAGCTGTTTTCAGATACTTGAGGGGCTGTCATAGATGATGGTGCATGCTTCTTTTCTGTCACTATGCATGGTAGGGGCTAAACCAGGCATGTCCAAAGTCAGGCCCGGGGGCCAAATGCGTCCTGTATTCAAATTTCGAGTGGCCTGCGGCCTCTTCACCCCACTGGCTCAGCTTGTCACGCATCCCCACCAGGTGGGCCCTCCTCATACTGGATGGAGACATCAACTTGCAGATTTATGGTTTTCCTGCCCTCCCTGCCTTCGTCCACCCCCCCAGCCACCCGCCCAGCCTACCTGCCCCTGGCTTCATTGCTGCAGCAGCATCCTCCCTGCCTCCTTGCATGTCCTAGAGACTTGCCCAAAGTCTGGCCCGGGGACCAAATGTGGCTGGATGTTTGGCCCCCACACATTTTCACCTCACCAAATCTGTCCCTCCTTGCAAAACATTTGGACACCCCTGGCCTAAACTAATGGTGTCATATGATGAGGAAAGGGTTTTTTTTGTTAAGCAATAGGAAAAACGCCTGTACAGTAGCAGCTGTTCATCAGTGGAATTGATGACTCAGAGAGCAATGGAATCATCTTTACAGGATGTGTTCGTGCTGGGTGTCTGTTAGTCAGGGGTGCTTTGGCTGTCAGTTTCCTCACTGAAGACCCTTTACGTCCCTTCTGGCTCTATAGGCCTATGATTTATGTCAATAACACAATTTTGATATCCCACAATGGGACACATAAACCTCTCTGAAGAATGTAAGGACTGGAAACATATTTGGGGGTTTCCTGGGCATTGACAGCACCTTGTTGCTGTTCCTTTCACTCTACGAATATTCTCGGACTGCTTCTGACACAAAGAAAAAGAAGATGCACGATATTAAAATCCAAGACAATTGCTTCTCTGGCTGTTGTGGGGAGGGGGGGAGAAGGAGTAAAGTAATATAGAAGCCAAATCAACCATGGCATAATAAAGAAGGGACAAAGGCATTCTTCCCATCCCAAACATAATAAAATACCAGTATCAGGAACATCTGTAACTCTACATTGTCACAGAGCACGTAAGCACTGACAACTGGTTAATATAAAACTAGAGATATCTGAGGAGATCATAAGAGATAACATAACAAGAGAGAAAAAGATTGAATTTATTGCATGCAAACAAATGGCAAGTAAGGTGGAGCCCTGGCAAAATGTGTGAGGTGAATTCAAACAGAAGACGAAAGAAAAAACAAACAACCCATTGATGAATGTTTCCCATATATCTGTGAACATTTCAGCAATGTAGCTGTAATTCTGTGCTGGTGCAAAACTCTAAGTTGCAAAGTTATGCCAATAAATCATGTAGCAGGAACAAAAATGTGAGCATCTCCACCAGTTGTGGGGCACAGGTCAACCAAATAATTACTCCTACACAAAATAGAGGTGCAATTTATCTCTGTTAGATGTCAATCACCTATTGTGTTGAAACAGTGGTGCCAACCTATCTTCTAAAGATTTGTCTGGCGAAATGGATTTTGGTCCTTCCGCAGAAGCTCACACAGAAACAAATCTGCTAGTCTTTAAAGTGCCACATTGCCCCTATTTTCTCCCCCCCCCCCCCCCTTTTTTTTTTTTTTTTTGTCAACAAGCCGAGACAGAGAAACAAAACTATTTCTTCGGGAACCTGTTTCCCTCAAACTGTGAACACAGCATTTTCTCAGAAAACACTGATTCATTACAAGTACCACACCCAGGTTCCTCAGGAAAATTAGGTCTCATTTTGTGTCAATTCATCCTTACCAGAAACACCACAGTTTTGCTGTTGGTTGTTTTTGAAGCATGACTAAAGAGGTACCTCTGGCTGGTGGGGTAATAATTGGTCTGACGCAGACACGAGGGGAAATGACAGGGCATCAAAAGTTCTAGAAAAGGAGCACCACTCCAGCCTCTTCACATGGTACCCAGTCCTGAAGCCATCAATAAGCACTAATACAGGAAGGTCCTGATTTGAATAACTGTTTGGTGCTGGATATCTGTAGATTCAATGAAAAAAAGGATTTGCTAAGCATCTTCTACATCTCTCCTTTGTGAGGAACAGCAGAATACATTTTCAGGGGAAAACAGGTAGATTTGCTTCATTAATTGAGCTGCTCCCAGGAAGATTTGTCCTGAAGATACATAGCACACTTTTGAAGACTTTGCATCTGGCCCATCTCTGCTCCAGAGTTAGGTCTCTTTTTTGACAGACTGGACCCATGACGTACAGGTAAGTGAATGAGCCATCATGTATCTTTCAGAGATTGTTCTAGTGAAGATATCAGGTTGTGTGCAAATTCAGTGGCATTTGTTACAGACAATTAGGGACAAAGAGCACTTGTGTCATTATCTATGTCAGGTATCCAGCTAAGGTTATTTAACTGTATTTCTGAAATTATAACAGTTGACTGTAGCCAAAATGAAAGCACAGAATGGTGGCTGTATAGCAACATACAGTATCAAATCTCTAACACTGAATTTCAGGAATTCTAGGTATCTTAAAAGGTCTACTTCTGTGATGGTCCTTTCCTCAAAGGTGAGAATAATTGTCCTGTCAAAGTGATGGGAAAAGCTCTTGTAATTTCTGTTGGTAATTCATTTTCACAATCAATACAAGAGGATGTCCTTGTGTTTTCTTATTTCTCATTGGGAAGTGGCAACAGTTTCATTTGCACTTGGATGAAGTAGGGCATCAAGGATGTTCCATTTATTTCTGATGCATTTCAGAGCCTCTAAAAAACTTCCTAGACAAAGGAAATCGTTGCAATCTCTTGAGCGATGTAGTCACAACATCTGAGCATGTCGCTCTCTCTGTTAGGTCCCAAGAGTTGTAATCAGTGTTTTGTGGGGCTTACAATGGCAGAGAACATTGGCATTGCTTTGAGAATCAAGCCTGATGTCAAACAGGTTGTGGTGCAAAACAAAATGGATGCTTTTTCTCTTTCAGAACTGTGGTGTCACACTGAAATCAGGGCTCTTATGAATCTATCCCTCCCTTTCTCCACCCCAATTTCCTTCTTTCTCACTAAAACTCTTTCCAACATACCTAAATTGCATGCCACTTCTCATAAAGGTCTCACAGAAAAATCTTCTGCATGCAACTCAGAAATGCTTGATATCTCATGCTCTAGTGATAGCATAAAAGCAGCAGATTGTAATCTAAAGATCTTTCTGTCCAGTGATAGACAGTGTGACTGCTGCAGGATCTGGACAGTTCCTCAGCGAACAGATGGCTAGCAGTGGCAGCAGGTACAATTCTGGAAGGCCTGACCTTGGTCACAAAAGGAAAAGAGGATCTTGGGCATCAGCCCTATTAATCCAATAGGAGACTGTCAACATGAATGGCCTCAACCATCTATTAGCAGCTGTAATTAAGAGTGTGTCAACATTGTAGAGTTATTGTAGTTTGATCACGCCCTGTCAGGGCTCCATCATCTGGCATCCTCAAATTCATAGTTTGGTGTAGAGCTTGATGTTCTCTGACAGCAAATTCAAGTGGAGTCTCCTTAAGACTGCCCTGGTATGAAACACAAAAGATGCTAACATTTTGAGGGTAATACCATCTTTTTCAAAGCTCTACCAAAAGTTCGAGCATGGCAAAAGATGGATTTGCCAAGAGTTCATTCTTAGATGTAGAGTTCTTGGTAAAATGAAAATAAATGCCAGTAGAAGCAAGAAGCAAAGATGTTGTAAAGCTGTATCTGAAATTATGGGTTGTGCTTATAGCTCCAGTCCTTCAAATAGAGTGACATAGGTCACATACACACATTCACACCCTCTCTCCCTGTAGCACTTCGGGGAACATAGTCCCTGCTTGGCCAGAGAAGGGTGAGGGTTGGTGCAGAAAACCCATGTGTTTCATTTGGGGCCGGGGTTCAAATTTGGAAAAATCCACTAGATGTAGCCAACTGGATCAAATAAAACAATATTACCTAGTGACTGCAGTCTTGTTGTGCTCCAGTTGATGGTCCATTTGCCTTCTTCTTAGTACTTAGGAGGGATGGCTCTTTCTTGGTATTTACAACTGAAACAAAACTAATTGGGAAGCTGTGTAGCCATCACAGATACAAAATACAAGACTTGACTAGGTGATACCTTTAGGCTACTAGTAAAATAACAAAAAAGTTCCGAATATTTTGAGGGCAATGCCCTCATTTTCAAATACTGTACACCCTCATACAACAGCCAATGAATATTTGGCATGAAACGTATGTTCCATTACATATTATATTGCACACCTCATTTTGCTGCTATGTGTCTGAAGAAGTGGACGTGTCCACAAAATATTACATTAAAATATGAAAGTTAGTCTTACATGGGCCACATTTTTGTCTTTTGTTTTGTTTTGCTTTTCTTTCATTTTTGCCTTGAATTCTTGCACAGACTAACACGACTACCTTCTCCAAACCATCCACCAAGGACAAACATGAATGAGTTCTAGTCAAATACTGATACAACAATGAATTTGTGAGTCTTTAAGGTGTTACTTTGACTCTCCATTGCCTCGGCTACGAGACATCTCTGCTTCTTGCCTCGTACATTTGTGTGCCCAGAATTAAACTATGGTTGAAGTAAAGCTGTTGATGTCTTATTCCTTTTTGCTCTGTTGATGTAATAAATGTCTAGACAGTTCATAATTTTCTTGAGTTAATTAAGTGGACATCAGCTGGAAATGTTGAGGCAGCCTAGGATGTTACATTATTATTACCTCAACTTGCCATATATATATATATTGTTTACCATTACTCCCAGAGTAGTATTTGTTGAATCATTACACATTTTTGTATACCTATTGTTTTTAGCTTTATATAGTGTCTTTTAATGATGTAAGCCATCTTAAGTCCTTATTGAAAAGAAAAGCAGGGGGAAAATATTCCAGAGAGAGAGAGAGAGAGAGAGAGAAGCAGACAGTGGTAGTAACTAGGGATGTACTGATATCAACCACATAATAGCACATACATATCTATTGGCAGTCACCTACTTTGGAGAACTTTAACAGACATTTAGGAAAAAAGCAAAGTTTGCCAGGTTTCACAAATGGTAAGCTAGTTGATTTGTTGTCACCAAAACTCATATTAATATCAAAACCTTAATGAATTCTAGAACCTGTCTGAGTCCTATTTCTATTACTACAATATGCAATTTAAAACTTACAACACTGCGAGCTTTTCTACTTTATGTGTATTTATATACCATTACATTATCATGCAACATACAGAGGTTCTTGCAAACTTTGAACAAAATGAATTACAGTAAAATGTAGAAGGGTTCACGTACTTGTACTTTCACATTTATTCTCAGTTATTTTTTAAAAATTTTTAAAAGAATTTGATTATGGTTAAATAAAGCGATGGCCATGGGGTGGTGTTGGTTTTTTTTTTACATCGCTTCCTGCGTCTCCCTTTTAAGTGATTTGGTTGAATTTGCGGACATACTAATTTGCTTTCCCCCCTTGCCCCCTATTCTTAGCCTTTTTGCTTTCAGAAAACACAGAAAACAGAATCATACCACCATGCCAGGACGTTTACCAACTTCGTTATGCAAACGTTTCAGCTCGTTGTCACTTAATTTCATTTTCTTGGTTGAAGAGAAACGCATTGGCATACCAAGTTTTAAAGCGGTTCAATAAAGTGAGAACCGGAAAGCCAATTGCTAGCTACCTGCTTAACTGCGAACAGCAGAATCGCTATAACGACCATGTGACCACGGGAGGAGAAAAGGTGATCCAAAATAAGAAGCGGCTGCTCGCGGAAGTGCAGTAGTGGTCTTTTTTTTTGTGGGAGATTTAAATGGCGGTTCCCAGGCACAGCTGCTTTCTAGAAGGGTGGCACATGGCAAGGCTCATCAGGGGGTGCACAAGAGGCAGGCGAGTGGTTCACGGACTGGGGTGGGAAGAGGGATGGCCTCTTCCCAAAATGAGCCACCCTCTTCAAGAAGAAACAGGGCTCCAGGTCTGTGCTGTTGAACTTGCTATGCAACAAAAGAAAAAAACAAAACAAAACAAAACAAAAACCATCCACCCACAAATACTTTCTCTTTTTTTCCTGTCTCTATATTCATTTAATGATTTTTATTTAACTTATCTGCTAAAAACATTCATTTCACAGGTCACAACAGAAGGGATAACAAAGCATTCAAATGAAATTACAACAGGAATACACAATGCAGCATTTTTTTAAAAAGGTGCATAGAAGAACAACAACTGCAGGGGCTCAAGCAACAAGAACATTATAAACTAAATTTAAGGGCTTCAAAACGTTTTCAGGATTTTGGTTTCAAACATCAAATTTTGTAAATTTAAAAGGGCTGTGAGCAACTTGCAACACTGTAAGCAAACACCACCTGAGGTAAACAGGTCTTCATCCTCCTTTGCCACTGCTTTGCATATGTACATTTATGTACATTTGCACAATCTTTTCCCTTCTATTTTTATTTGAACATCTCCTGTGTCAGAAGCTGCCCTATCCTTTGGGATCTTGCCGGTATTCATTTTATAAGAATTGTCTGACATGCCCCTGGGCTAAACTTCAGTACCCATGAACTGAGTCTTCTCAAGGAACACACCTCAATAGGCTCTCTTGTCGCTGGCTCATCTTCAGATTTAGCTTTGAGAACTATTCTTTCACTCATTTACTTCCAGGTATTACTGAAAGTAGAATGTGACCAATCAGCAAGCTTGTTTTTTTGTTTTGTTATTTTTGTTGTTATAAAATACTGGTCTCTGTTTCACAACAGAATCTGTGAAGTGAGTACAAACCCTGAGACAGGGACCTTTTACTACAGGCATGTCCAAAGTCAGGCCTGGGAGTCAAATGCAGTGTTTTCAAATTCTGAGTGGCCCACAGCCTCTTCTCCCCGCCAGCTCAACCTGTCATGCATCCCCACCACCTGGCCTCTCCCCATACTGGATGGAGATGTTAGCTTACAGTTTTATGGTTTGCCTGTCCTCCCTGCCTCCCTCTGTCCCCACAGCCACCTGCCCAGCCTACCTGCCCCTGGCTCCGTTGCTGCAGCACCCTCCCCATCTCCTTGCATTTCCTATAGGCTTGTCCAAAGTCTGTCCCAGGGGGCAAATGTGGCTGAATGGTCAGCCCCCACACATTTTCACCCCACCACACCTGGCCCTTCTTGCAAAAAGTTTGGACACCCCTGTCTTACTATTTCTAACCCAATTTGGATAATCCAACTGGTATCCAGGTGTTTTTGTTGTTATCACTCTTGACCCACCACAATGAAAGCAAATATATTTAATGATAGGTATATACAGTATGTATGCAACTGAATACTTTGGGCAAGGATGTTTAATCCAAGGTGTGGCTAAACTCACTGGAACTGACTCATGTGTCAGAAGAAGTCCTGAATCATCAAAATAGGATGAAGCTTTACATAAATCATTTCCTTGTGGCATTTTGCAAGAACGCAGGAGGGCATAGCCTGCAGGACATGGTGGTTACATTTCATTCCTCAGGGGATTCTTCAAACTTCCACAACCAGCTTTTTATGTCACAAGAGGGAAAATATATTAGACTTTGTGGGAATGTGAGAAAGGGCCTTGTTTGTGGCCACTTCCAGGTTCTGTAATTCACTGACAAATGACTAAAATAGTTCCCTTTCTTTTGTTCTTCTGTGGGGAGACTGAAGTGCTTCCCCGCCCAGGAAGGCTGTGGGCATTTACGGTACATTGAATTACTAATGAATGGCTGCACTGATTATTTTTACACATAGATTTTAAATTGACTGAATCCTAACAGTATATGTGACAACAACAAAATTGTCCAGGTTTTTGATGCTCCATTGGTGTTTGGTCAGTATAATTTGCCGCAGCTAATTGCAGCTAATTGATGAAGAGTAAAGTTGGGCACGAAACGAGAAATTTTTCATTTTTGTTTTCACTTTTTCATTTTGTTACGTAACGAAATGAAAAACGAATTTTGTCTCCAAAATAAAACGAAACGAACCGAAACACCAGAAATTTTGTCGTGTGTTTCGTTTTGGTTGCGGCAAATAGACTGAACTGTAATGAATGTTAACGAAACAGCAATTTTTCGTTTTCGTTTTCGTTTTTTCATTTGATTACGTAACGAAACGAAAATGAATTTTTTTGCAAAAATTCACGAAAAACTAAAACAAACCAAAACGGACCCCCTAAACAACAAACGACAAACGAAACACCATTTTTTTGAGTCGTGCCCATCTCTAATGAAGAGCCACAATACACTTCGATTATGCAATCAGGTGCATGGCCAGGCACGCAACTGAGTCATTACTGCAGACCTCATCAATTAGCCCCAATTAGATGCAGAAAATTAAATATAAACCTTGTGAAAAAACTAATAGGATTTTAGCCATTGTGTTTTAAGTCTGCATTTACGCTTCAAGTGTATTTTTTAGGAAACTGAAACTGAATGAACTGGAAATTTCTGGGAAGCACTGGGAGCGAGGGAATGTTAATTTTCCATTTATAGCCAGAAAACTTATTTGTGGCTTTAAGTGGAATATTAGCATTTATTGAATATATAATCTCAAATGAATTTGCTATGGTATGATTTTTGAATTTTCCCACATGGGACAAATGCTAAGAAAAAGAAGAATGATCTAGCCTTGTCTTGAGGGTCTGAAAAACAAATAAAAGAGGCATTAGCTTAAATCTAATGTTAGCCTATTTAGTGTAGACCCCTTGAATCTATGGAAACTACATGAGGTTCCTGCATGGCAGGGGGTTGGACTAGATGGCCCTTGAGGTCTCTTCCAACTCTATGATTCTAGGATTCTAGGATTCTATACATTAGTAGACCCTGATATGTGTTCCATTGATTCAATGGGTCAACTCTCAGCTAGGACTATGATTACATTTAGGCCGCTGGATATTTTTTTAGCCTGTTGCTTTTTTCATTGACAGCCAATAAATCCTGAATATGCTTAGCATCTCCAAAAACCACATTAGCAAAACAAAAGCAACCACATGTGTCTGAAGAACGGATTGTTCCCTATGAAAATTCAAAATTCACTCACATAAATTTGTTAGTCTTTAAAAGTGCTGTGCAGTTAGAAAGAACCAGAGCAAAATAGCTGAGAGCAACAAGTGAGGGAAACAGAATGGCAGAATCAGCCAAATGCAAGCATTTGGGCTTTTTAGCAAATGTTGGCTAACACACCCCCAGCTACTCAGCATGCACAGAGCCCCATCACTGGCCAGACAGGCAAACAGGCAATGAGTGTGGCGGGTGTGGCAACTGGGATGGCTGGCTGGCCAGCATGGAGGCACCTCAGAGACGAGGGCACTGGGCTCACCTTCCACCGTCCTCCTCCTCCTCCTCTGCTCAGCCAGTCGGTCTGGGCACATAAAGCAGCCGGTGAGAAGAGGAGGTGGCCCGGCCCCTCCACCTGCCTGCCCAGCAGCTCCTTCCCAGGTGGGACAACCTTAGCATCAAGCAGGACCAGTCTTGCCTTGCTTTGCCTTGGGGCCATGATAGTGGTTAGGGGTGCAATACCAGGAGCTCCCCTCATCATCTACAGATAAGTGAATCCATGGATGGTGAGTCAGCAGATAGGGTGATCCTATTGTATTTGATTAATCAATTTAACCTAGCATACCAGCAGTAATTTGGGGCATTTGTCATTGATTTTTTTACAAATTCACTGTATTTAAATCTTTAATCCTGGGCCATGAAAAACTACAGGGCTCAACTAATTAAAACTCAAATAATTTATCTTGATGAGGCAGCACTTATTTATTCTCCTTTCTCTGGTTGATCCTATTGTCTTCCCCGTTCTGTCATCCTAGTGGTCAAAAGGTTTTCTGCTTTCATCATTGAATTTATAGTATATACTGTATTTCTGTGCTCTCAACTGGAAGGAGATGTCTTCTTCAAATGTCATAATTTGTAGTGCATAATACAACTTTTGAAGTCCTGCTGATCTTCAATGTGTTAATGGCTAGAACTGAAGTGACGAGGCAGGTTGCAGAGAGAGCCTGAAATCCTATTGCATTGTTATACAGTGGGTTTAGTTTTTAACAGTGAAATGCCATAAATTAAGAACTTTCCATAGGCAATATCACTTGCATGCTATTTCACTACACTTGGCTTGCAACAATTTATTTATTTATTTATTTATTTATTTATTTATTTATTTATTTATTTATCTTTTTATTTATCTATTTATTTATTGACCACACCGACTTTCCCAAAGGGAAAGGGAAATAATGCCAATCAAGTTTTATTAACTTATGGCTATTTACTGCTAAAGGTTGCACCTTTTGTATAACTGCACTACATATGGGCACAAAATGATTTTTTGTTTTGTTATTCATTTTTTGTTTTGTTACATAACAAAACGAATAACGACCCTAGGGGCAAATTTAACATGAAATGAACCGAACTGAGAAAATTCATTCGGTTAGGTTTGTTTCGTTAATGGAGGGGGGCGGAGATGTCTCCTACCTGGTGCTGGTCCTGAGGTCCAGTCTTCCTGGCTTCTGGGATGGCGACCGGGGGGGGGCAACGGCCGCGCTACAGTGGTAGCGCGGCCATGTGGTCGGCAGTAAAAAAATAAAAAGAAAAGAAAAGAAATAAAAATAATAAAAAGGAGTGCCGACTGGGCCCCAAGGGCCGTGCAGTGGGCACTGGGAAAAGGGGGTAAAAAAAAATAATGAATTAACAAAACAACAAAATGAATTTTTTCATGAAAATTCTCAAAAAAATGAAACAAAATGAACCAACCTCCTTAACAAAACGAAATGAAATGAAACACCATTTTTTCGATTCGTGCCCATCTCTAAACTGCACCAAAGGATTTTGGCTAGAGAGAAAGATTTTGGAGACAGCTAAAGAAAGACTTGCAAGTAAAAGGAAAGTGCACCATTTAAAACCTAGTGTTCAGGAATGGGAACTTGAAGTGCCAATTTCTCTTTAAAAACTAGTGCTTCTTTTGCTTGTGGAATTGCTCTGTAAATCTCAGTGGTTTAGAATCAGAAGGGAATGTGAAACTATTGGCATTTTTCTTGAAACATGATTTAGTTGAAAGTCCAACGAAAGGTTATACTATTTCTATGTGCAGCCTTTCTGCGTTTTGTGTGTGTTTTTGTTTTTGTTAAATAAATCAGTCCATGTGTCCTCTTTCAGCTGGATAATGAGGGTTGTGTGTGTGTGCTACAACTTTGCCCATGCTGTGTCCTCGGTGGGGTTCCTCTCAACCCTAACTATTTGCAATGATAGGAAAATTCCTGTTTGAGTAGCAAGTGGGAAATGATTCATTCAGTAATGAACCTTGGCCAGCCATACTTTTTATTACCTGAAATTGTGTTCACACAAAACAAGACCAAATAAGGTCCAAGATGCAATTTGGGGTGTCCATGGGATGGAGCAAAGACACACGCCCCCGATCTTGGGGCAAATCAGCACAACTATGGACCCTTCATTTTACATCTGGCATTCATTAGGCTAAAAACTTTGCGTTTCACGAATTTGAACTAACAAAAGGGAAAACGATATCACATATCGGTAAACAGAGTCACAGGCACCAAAAGGGAAGAGGTGTGACATCTGAGCCCTCTCAGGGAAATCCCACAATCTTCCCTGGAATTGCCAGAAAACAAGGCACAATGTGGAGCTTATACTTGGGTCACTGCGTGATATCCCTTTGCAGTTCCTCGGCCAGCTGTTCTACAGAGTATTAATGGAGTTCTGCCATTGTGCAGATTGGCTTTTGCATATTTTGGACTATCCCTTTCTCCCTTTTTGTTATTCAGCTTAGTATGTCCAACGTTACCTTTTATCCTATTAGAAGTGTGTGTGTGTGTGTGTGTGTGTGTGTGTGTGTGTGTGTGTGTGTG
>JAHTLZ010000379.1:42358988-42400928 GCA_023846285.1 Phrynocephalus versicolor
GTGTGTGTGTGTGTGTGTGTGTGTGTGTGTGTGTGTGTGTGTGTGTGAAGGCTTGTTTCTTGTGTAGACTTTGAGTGGATAGGTCACAGCAATTAGGGCATTTGTCTAAATCTTTAGCCAAACTTTATTCTGCTCCTTTTGCAGTTATTGCAGTGATGACAATAAACTGCCTTACCTTGTACTGGACTGAAAATGGTCCTTCTGTACTGAACCCTTATTTGGGGGTGAATGAATCCCCGTATCACAGGTGATATCCACCTGGGTTTCCCCATTTGCAGGAGAGAGTCTGCATGCATGTGAATGCACCTATATGCTTGCTTGGACCTTTGTGCATGGTTCTTGTTGTTTTCTTTAAAAAAAATGGAAATCCAAAAATGTACAAATGATGTCACAGTTGTAGACAAGGAGTGGGTTGAATGTCTATTTAAGGCTCCAGTGCTGGCCAGTCCAAAACTCTATTTTGGAGCATGGGTTGGATCAAGGGACATCTGTAAAATGACTACACAAAACATGTTGTGTTCTTAGTGTAACCCGTGAACTGCCTAATTTTGGGGTATATTAATAAATAGAAAGAAAGGCTCCAAACTTACCTTAGCTGCAGCCAAGCACTAGCCGGTCCCCAGCCAGGCAGGGCCTGATCAAGCTCCCAAGCATAGGGAATGGGAGACAGGTGTGGGATGTGGGAGCTGGAGGCTGGAGAATAACTGAATGGGCAGGATTCTGGCTTGTCCAACTGGGGAACCAGCAGGCTGTTTAACCCACGGCTGTGTATATAAACTGGCCCTTGGGCCCTTTTTAGCAGTGCTTTATATCGTTTTGCAACGTGTGCTTTTACTATGAATAAAGAGCTGAAATTCACTTGGGTGTCGCCTGGTTCCATCTGACCCACTATAAAACACAGAATTGTTCGGTGCAATGCAACAAACCTTAAAATCAAAAGTTAGTTGATCATTGACAACAGTAGGGGCATCAACTCCAAGCCTGGAATCTATCCAACAGTCCCTGCTTAATCATAGTCAACCAAGGTGAAGAAATTGTGTAAATAAAGCTATGTCTCCGGTAAGATGACTTGTTTTATCTAACTCACTTTAGGAGGGAGAGGTCAGATAAACTATTTGTTTTTTCAAGCTCAGCTGTTTACCATTAGGCAGAGGGAGGCAACCGCCTTGGGCAGAAGATGCTGGGTGTGGTGTGGAGCCACCCCGAACCTTTACCTGTCTTGAAGAAGACCTGAAGGGTGCTATACAGCCTGTTCTGAATCCCTCAATTATATTGCTTCCATCCTTCGATTAGAATTGCTTCCATCAGGTATAGTGGAAAATCTTTCAAAGTTTCTAATACTAACCAGCATCTGTATCTGAAAAGAAAGTGGTGCCATTCTCCATTTGTTTCAGATAGCAAACAAAAGCTCTGCTAAGGTTGAACAGCATCAACTTCCCCCCACCCAAGGCAACAAAGTTTTTGAGCACTACAATCCTTACAATGCAACTTTCCAGGACAGATGCATTGCTTAGCACAGTCTTAAGCATGTTTACTGAAATGTAAGTCACATTGAATGTCACGTCTCACCTTTCTTTCATTGCAAATTCAAATGGTTTAAAAATAACCCAATAAAAATATGAAACAGACAATACGTTCTAAAAGAGACCTATAATGGTAGTATTGTATGTCAGGGCCAGCTGATAAATTATAAATAATGGTCCTCAAAGCTCAGTCAGTTGCAATGCTTTGTTGGTTTTTGTTGTTGTTGTTTTGGGGTTTTTTTTTGGGGGGGGGGTCCCATCAGATCTACTGATTTTGCCATTGGTGTGTTTTTGGTGAAACAAGCAAGCACACAAACATCCCAGAACGCTGGATTTGATGAATCTTGTTGCCTGCAAGCAAAAATGTAACGCTGTGAGGCTGTCCTCATTTGGTAGGAGGGACACACTTGAACTCTCAACGGGTTTTGGAAATACAGCAAATGTACACTAAATGAAACTCCCTAGCCCAGAATTCTAAACCTACTGGTAACCCTCATTGAAATGGGGTTCTAGTGGGGTCAGAGGATAACTGAGAACACACTCAGCCTTATTTTGTTTATAATTCTGGTTCCTAAGTGTTAAACCAGATGGAACAATTGTGCAGAGAAACAGAAGAACTCTCCTCTATAGAACTCATGGCCATGCTAGGCAATAAGTACTTGGCTTTCGTGCAAAGCAAAACCATACTCTCTATTAATGCTGTGAGATGTCCCTCAATTCCTTGTTCTTAAATACTTGAACATGTCTTAATTGTACTGGACTGAATATTATCCCTCATTACTGTAAGCCGCCTTGGAGAAAGGCGGGGTAAAAATACTCTAAAATATCTTCCAAGGAGAAAGGCGGGGTCAAAATACTCTAAAACAAATAAAATAAATAAATACTAGATTCCGTTGGTAGCCTTAAATCGCTTCTATGATAAATGGAATCCCTCTATAGTGCCATTCTCACCATGCACTTATAATAAATGTTGTATTTCTAATAAGAGATTTTTATTTGTTTGCTGCCTATTATTTGTCTGCCAGCTGTACATATTGTCATACTCTCGATTGTGCAAGAAAATCATGAGCAAGTATATGACAGCTGGCACCAAATCTGCTACCTGTTGCATGATTGCTTTTGCAAAACTGGGCAACATGTTAGGATTCTGGTAAAAGAGTTTGAAAGGACTGGTAAAATGAAAAAAAAGGAATGTGTGAAAATTGTCTGCTTCAATTCAGCCTGAGAATTCTTTGTCTTACAAATCACAATTGATTTACTATGAGCAGAATTATAGCCCCTCTAATTTGGTTTATCAGGATATTTCAAAGCATTTGCAGGTATTTATATTTCTCTGAATAGTAAAAAGAAGCAAACAAGCAAGAACATGTAAAGAAACAAATAAAAAAAGACTCTGATCCAGGAGTGAATCTCTATGCTATCAATGATTGTTCAGCCTCCAGTGTGCAGGCAAATCTCCCACCTGTTTTCTTCCTTCTGCCCCTCCTTTTCTGAAGCTGTGCAATTTACTCAAATTTACTCCCAGATAAGGTTGTAACTGCAGAGCTGAAAGGGGCCCTATGGATCATTGAGTAGCTCCTGCCAGGGAGGCACCATGGGGGATTGAACCCTGATGCCTAAATCATTGAGCTGTCCAAGAAATATGCCAGGTTAGTAATTTTGGTGCCCCAGTGAGCAGAGTACCTGGTTGCGGCTTTTTGTTTCACGTTTGCTACCAGCCCTATCTGGAATACAGGTGTGCATGGTAAGAGAGAGGGGGGAGGGAGGGGGGAGGCATAGTTATTCAAAAATAAAAAGCATAGATTTTTAAAAATATTTTTTAAAGAGTAAATGAACTAGGGAGAAAGAGCCCTTGTCTTAATGGTACTATGACCTAACCCACTCCAATCTAACACTATGACACAAATTTCACGCACACAGCCACTCCTATTGGATTGAGATCTGCAGCTGCCAAAAATCAAAGAAACAATTTATCCCATACAAGCTTGCACTGAATGAAAACAATTCAAATGGCAATTCCTCTCTAATATGCTTGCCTTGCAAAATGGCCACCAGTCACGGGGGGGGGGGGAGGGGTTTGTGGCTCAGTAGTTAAACTGCAGTACTGTAGCCAAAGCTCTGCTCATGACCCAGGTTCAATCCCAGGTAGCTGGGACAAAATTCACTCAGTCTTCCATCCTTCTGAGGGCAATAAATTGAGAACCCAACTCATTCAGCAGGTGGGGGGAGGGGAATGTGTAGCCTGCATAATAAAATTGTAAAGAACCCACAGAGTCCTTTAAGTGTTATGGGTGGTATTACCAAATGCCTATTACACCATGCTTAGATACTTTTAAAAAATTGAACCCCCCCACCAGTGGTTCCATGACTGAGGCTTTGTACTTGGACTGTCAACCTTCTTTTTTAAAAAATTAAAAAAAAGCCAAAGCATTATTTAGTGCTTCAGAGGGTTCTGGTTCAATTTGAGTATCTCCTTTGGATCCTTGCTTTTCTTGGGACTGATTTAGAAACACACAAATATCTCCTCTTTACTTTCTTTTCCAAATGATTTCTGGACCTGAAGTACATCCATAGAAAAAAAAATCCCTGTGTCTACAAAAAGAACACAGAATAGGCATTTGGTAATTCTATACAGGGGAAATGTTACATAGCCAGAGGGTTATACACTGAATAAAATATTCCCACTTACAATCCTCACTTTCTCCCAATATTGCTTTCTCCATTTTTAGAGCCCGTGGCACTTTTAAGAAAAAGACTGACGTTGGGTATATGAAAGAATGGGATCTAGTATGGTGCTTAGCTATCTTTCACGAGATGTTTTGGACTTCAACTGCAGAATCCTTTAGCATTTGCCTTAGCAGGTAGGCCTCCTGGGAGCTGAAGTCCTAAACATTGAGCTGGAAACTAAGAACTGCTGATCTCACAGGCATAAGTCAGGGACAGGCATTAGGCCAAGTGAAAGTGTGGCCTCAGAGGGCATGTGCCAATGAGGCACAAAATAGTGGCAAGTGCTGGAGGGCATTGCTGGGCATGCCAGATAGTGTGCCCTGCAATGTGCAAGATACTCTGCGGGCTTCAAGTGTGCTGCTATCATCACTGAAATAAGATCCAGCTGCCAACCAATTCATTACTTGAATGGGGAGTGGGGGGAGCACCATCGTATCTGTTGTCTCTTGAAGCAAATGTCTATAGCTGCCCCTGAAATATATAAACACATGAACTAGGAGAATGCAACAAATTAGAAAATAGGGCCATGTTTTGAATGTGTAGAGTAGGGGACCCCTGTATCCACTGATTCATTAACCACTGATTCAGTTATCCATGGTTGGCAGCAGAAAAATTTAAATAAGCAAGCTACTGTCACAAAACAGCAGCCGTAAACCATGCTGCTGTCACAAAACAGCAGTTTTGGGGGTTTGGGGTGTTAATGTCTTATCCACAGTTTTCGTTATTCATGGGAAGGCCTGGAACCAATCCCCAGCAGATACTTGGGTCCTATTGTATGTGCATGCATGTGCGGGCACATAGGAAGTAGTTGAGAGCTAGCACACTAGCACATTAGGAAGCAGGCTGAGCACAACCCTTTCTCCCTGACGTGCTTGTTTTCTACTTGCATGGAATTCTTACATGCATTCAGAAACAGCATATCTTACCTGCACTTGGCTGCAGAGCTTGCCTCTCTTATCTGCAACACTATCCTAATAGTCTACCTGTTGTTCCACTGTAAATGTAGACTAAGACTGATTTACATCACATCAGGCTCAAGAAAGATTCACAGTCACAATAATCCAAGTGGCATTTGGCCCCAGCAGCCTCAGCTTTCCATAGATGAAAGAATCCTCCTTGGGACAGAGAAGAAGGGCCAACCAAAAACTTCTGAGCCAGCTGTTGATGCCTCTGGATTACATCCTTTCTAGAGAGTTTTCAACCAAGAGACAAAAAGAGTGATGTGAAGGATGTGATGTGAGTGGTAAAAGAATAGCCAACAGACTGTTCAGGTATGAGAGTTCAGAGCTGAGGTTGTCCTCTTCCCCCCCCCCCAAGGCAAACAAAGAGAAAATTGCACCTTTTGCACTTCCGTGATTTTGGGTATCATTAGATACAGGAACCCTGCAAAATGCAGAAAGAGAAGGGCACTTCCTGCTCCTGTACCTCTATGCTATTATTTTCAGACATATAACCTCTCCCTCCATTTAAGTTCTATTTTAAAGCTAGACCCTTTATCAATGGAAAACTTTCATGCCCTTGCAGAGACCAAAATGGCTAGCTTTCTGCCTATTAACGTTTTGTGACTTAGTATAATTTAGAAAGCTGAGTGTAATAATGGAGAAAAGCTCTGAGTTGATTTTAAAGTAGCATTAGAAAAGCTATCACAAGGAGGCTGCTAAGCAGATGGGTTGCTCTAATCATCAGAGTGGCAGAATTTGAAAGATTCATGTAGGGGGGGGAAAGTCGAAAGCCGAGAACTCATATGACTTGATTAACTTTGCCACTTCTTTTTGTGTTTTTATGAGACTTCGTTTAAAGTTTTATTGGTAAGAAATGCAGTATCTGTGCTCATTTTCTCAATGAAAATGTTTTCATATAATGTCAAGTACATATTTCGTTGTCACTGCTCCTCACGTGAAAACATTTTGTCACACGTTACTCTGTCCATTGTAAGCAACTTTGCATCACGTTTATGGATCTGACAACCTTCTGTCCAGCTTCATTCTGCTTCGATCTATTCTCAGTCATTTGCTCTTCATAGCAGGCAAGGTCGACTCAAGATAGTTTACTCCCTGACTCACAGATCACCTATCTATCCAAGTCAAAAGGTGTGGCACTTGGGTTTAGGAGCATTAGTGCACAAAGCTGAAATTGCACAGAAGTCTTTCAGTTTGGTACAGAGGCCAGTTGGGAGCTTTTAAAAGGATACTAGTATGAATAGGAGGTGACTGGTTATCTGGCCTCACTTGATTCCTCCCTAGTCTCTGAGGAGAGATTTGGCATTGGCGGTGGATTTGGGTTGCCGGTGGTTTTGGTGGTCCCTGGCAGTTGGGGCAGAGTGTGGCTGCAGTGGCTGTGGAGGCCCCCAGGTGGTCATGATGGTTCCTGGCTCAGAGGTTCCTGGTGGCTCTCAACCCTGGCTGGCGTACAGTGTGGAGGTGGTGGCAGCGTTGGCGGAGGGGACTGCTGAGTGGTGCCTCATGGCACCGACCGAAACCAGTGTTTCGGTCGGAATCATTAGTGTCTCTGGCTCCTCCCGGGCTTGAAGGCTGCTGGGCATCTCCTGGCTTGGTGCTCTCCTGGAACAGCCACTTCCCGCTGCTCATTTGCTGGACATCTCTGGGGGCAGGGGTGGCTGGTTTCTGACTTTGACCCTTGCCCGTCCTGGTTGATTAAAACCTCTGGAGGGAGTAGGCCTGAGTGGGTTTCAGGGATTGTCACTGCTTCCTTCAGAGAAGGGATTCTTCCCTCTTGTCCGAAGGAGATGGTGATGAAGTGCACTCTAAAGAAATCTGGCTTGGCTTTGGACAATTTGTCCAATTATCGCCCAATAACCAGGTGGTTCTGGCCAAGGTGATCAAGAGGGTTGCCGCTGTCTGGCTCCAGTCATTCCTGGAGGAAGATCATGTCCTGGATGCATTTCAGTCTGCGTTCAGGCTATGCTGTGGGCCTGAAACTGCCCTGGTCATGCTGCAAGATAACCCCCTCAAGGGGGGCGACAGTGGTTGCTCTACCCTGTTGGTCCTTTTTGATATGTCAATGGCCTTTGATACTGTTGACTGCGGTATCCTGCTGGGTAGGCTTTCCGAGGTAGGGATTGGAGGTCTAGCTTTTAGCTGGCTCCAGTTCTTCCTTGGGGGCTGTGCCCAGTGTGTCAAGCTCAGGGAAGAGTTGGATGTTCTCTTGCGGGGTTCCCCATGGCAATATCACCAATGCTATTTAACATCTATATGAGGTCGCTGGCTGAAGTCATTAGGGGATTTGGAGTCTGCTGTCATCAGTGTGCTGATGACATGCAACTCTATCTCTCGTTCACCACATCTGCAGTGGAGGCAGTGCAGGCCTCAGCAGCTACCTAGATGCGGTTATGGAATGGACCAGGACTTATAGGCTCAGACTCAACCCGGAGAAGACTGAGGTTCTGTTCTTTGGGAGGTCTTCTATTGGGTATAGTGGCCCTCTCCCTAGTTTGGAGGGCACTGTCCTCCATCTGGCTGATCAAGTGAGAAGTCTGGGTGTGGTCTTGGAATCAGATATGCCCCTGGAAGCACAGGTGGCAGGCGTCTCCAAGTCAGCCTTTTTTCCATCTTCGGCTGGTCACCCAGATTCATCCATACCTGGATGAGGCTTCCCTGAAAAGACTTGTGCAGGTGCTTGTGATCTCGAGGATGGATTATTGCAATGCTCTCTACGTGGGGCTTCCCTTGACCCTTATTTGGAGATTGCATCGGATACAGAATGTGGCAGTTAGACTGGTGGTGGGTGCGGGAAGGTACGACCGTATCACCCCAGTGCTGGCTCACCTGCGTTGGCTGCCAGTTGTGTCCTGAATAAGGTTCGAGGTATTGGTTTTGACTTTCAAAACCCTCCACGGCTTGGGACCTATTGTTGCGGCTTGGCTCTCTGTGAAGTATAGTGCAACAGGACAGACAACTGTCTTGTATATGTTAATTTTGAGACAGATAGGTATTAGCCAATATTAAAAGCTAAAAACAGCAAATCACTCAAATACTAAAGAAGAATTATCCTGGCTCCCTATGAAATCACATCACACTCCTACTTCTGAGCTGTGTACCCCCCCATGTTCCCTTTTATCAGAGCATGGGAAATTTCCTCTTTCTTTTCTACTGCAGCTCTTGGAATCAGCATTTTGGGTGTTGGCAAGCAACCATGCTACCCGGGGGATTCTGAGCGTCAGCACCATCATCAACTTGAAATCCCACAACACAATCTTGAAACATTTCATTTTAAAAGGGAGATGAATGTGATGTCATGCAGGAAAGGATTTGAGACTAGGGGTTATCATTCTAGAGCAGTGGTTCTCAACCTGTGGCTCCCCAGATGTTCCTGGACTGCAACTCCCAGATATCCTGGCCAGCTCAGCTAGTGATGAAGACTTCTGGGAGTTGCAGTCCAGAACTTTGGATGTGTAGTCCTTTCCTACTAGCCCTGATACATACACATAGGACCATGTGTTCACTAAGGATGGGTTTGTTCCATGCTGTTAGGAAAAGAGTCTTATTATTGCCACAATTTAAAGGCAGGATCCTCTGAGTAGATTTATCCGTTCTTTTTTGCAATTGCTGGTACTTCTCTCAGAGTGGACAGACACATTACTTTAAAAAGGAAGTGGGTCATCGAGAAAATGAACACTAAATGTGAATGTGATAATTTACCCACATGCAAAGTGAGAAATAATGGCATGGATTTAGTCCATCATAGTTGAGAGGCCAGCTGAGCACCTGCCATCCAAAATATACAGATATACATCTCAGAGGACAGGTGAGTATAAACAAAATGAACAATAACACAATAGGTATAACTGTAGCATCATCTTGTAGTCATCCGTGACCAAAGTATAACCCCACTTTGTTTATTTTTGTGTATGAACAGAATTAAAGGAAGGAAAGATGGAATAGAATTACAGGGCAAAATATTGTATCAGTTTAATGAGTAATAGATTTGTTTCTGTCTGAACTTTTATAGATCAAAAACCCCTTCCTCAGCCCCCCAGGTTATATCTTTGTGTATCTCTATCTATGTAATTCTCTTTCAAACAAGATGTAAGAAGGTCATTTTGAACTTCCATGCTTTAATGTGGCAAAAAGTTTCATGAACGGGAGGCTATAACTTCCAATGTTGCCCCATCACCACCATTTGCAGGTAAAAATGGCACAGATATGATCACATGGGTGTAAGTTTGGGGAATACTAGCATTGGAACCAAACAGACACAAAATGCAAGAGGTCTAAATTGTGAAAGTGTGGATTTAGACCAATGGTTCCCAACCTTGGGTAACCCAGGTGTTCTTAGACTGCAATTCCCAGAAGCCTTCACCACCAAGTATGCTAGCTGAGATTTCTGGGAGTTGTAGTCCAAGAATACCTGGGCTACCCAAGGTTAAGAATGACTTAACTAGACTAAGCCAGAAATGGAGCTAGACTGAGCATTCAACTCAATTTGCAAATATTGTCTAATTTACTCCAGAATTTGCATGAATGAATTTGAAGTAATTTCAATTCTCCCACCATGCAATTCAAATCAACCCACCATTTTGGGCCTTTTAATCTAAGCTCTCCCCACCCCCATTATAGAGGTTTTTAGGGGGGGGTTCCCACCCCCATCATAGGGACTTTTAGGTGTCCCCCCCCAACTGCAAATATTCAAAGTGTTTTCTAGTGTGGTTGTTTTGTTCTACAGATGGACTACGGGCATGACTTTGGGAGCCTTTCTAATGATGTTGTAAGCCTGAGGCATGATGTTTGGGGATAGTCTAAACACTGCCTCTTACAATCTTTCTGCCTAGTTACCTAGTCTAGTGGTAGACCACCTTATCACAGGATTGCTACATTAATATAGCACTAGATCACCTCCACACAGATGTAAAGAAAGAAAGAAAGAAAGAAAGAAAGAAAGAAAGAAAGAAAGAAATTGATATAAAATTGAAACAACTCCAACAAAATCTAGTAGTCTACAATATTGTGTACACACATACACTCTCAAACATATAATGTACCTATGCTTGCATGTACAGTAGGACTCCTGTATCCACTGATTCATTATCCACTTATTCAGTTATCCACGGTTGGCAGGGAGAAAAAAACAAATAATTCAGCAGCCACAAAGCAAGCTATTGTCACAAATTGCATCTGCAAAGCAAGTTACTGTCACAAACAGCAGCCATAAAGCAAGCTATTGTCTCAAAACAGCAGTCGTAAAGCAAGCTACTGTCAGGAAACAGCTTGCCCACCCATTTGGGGATGGGTGGGCAAGCGTTCTCTCTTATCCAGAGTTTTCATTATCCATGGGAAGGCCTAGAACCAATCACCAGCAGATACTGGGGTCCTACTGCATATGAAGAACTTTGGAAAAACTTTTCCCTTTTCCCTATCACATGCAACTCCTGTAGCTTGACATCAGACCATAAAAGGAGAGCTGAGTATCAGCAAGAGGGTGATATCAAAGGACAAGGAGCTGTGGGTGCAGATTTAATTGCATCCAATTGAAGGGCCAGTGGGCACTGCCCCAAAACAACCCCAAGTCTTTGTGGGGTCACCAAGGAGACGGTGAATCAAGCCAAGGCAATGTCAAATCACTCAGATTGGGGTTGCCGGTGTAATCACATGATGGAACTGAATCGCCAGTGGAATCAATGGGACTTCACTTAGGGCGTTTATACACGACCCCTAAGCTCCGCTGCAAATGGCTCCCAGCTCCGGAGCTTAAAAATGTTTCCTCACCAGCTCCGGAGCTAACAGAAAATTAAGTGCGACCCCGCCCACCTAAGCGCGACCGAGTGCACCTTTCAAGTACCTGCTCTGGGAGAGTGAAAAATTTTGATGCGGAGAGTGCCAGGCTCTCCTTGCTTCTTTTTGTTTTTTGTTTTTTGTTTTTTTTTGCCTCCCGCCCCTTTAAGAGGAACCAGGAAGTGAGGGGGGATCGGAGCAACTTCCACTGGCACTCCGGAGGTAAGAGTGCATTCTTTTCTCCCTTTTTTTCTCCCTCCCCTCACGCAGACAGAACAAGGAAGTGCGGAGTGGGTGGGAACGCAGGGAGAGCGACAAACCCTCAAGATCTCTGGTCCGAATTTAAGGGACCAGCGGATCTTAGGGGTTGTGTAAAAAGGCCCTTAGTCAGGACTGATTTCACTGGGATGGAAGGGTTAATAAGTTGCTGTGGATCGAATCCATACAGTATCCACAGAAGCGCACAAATCTTCACTGCCACCAAAACATTCTTCCTCAACTTGTGGTAAACCTCCCCTGACATGGATTGTGTTGGAACCCTATCCAATATTGTCTGATAAAGGAAGAAAGCTAGGTGATTGCTTGAAGGGAATGTAAGAGGTTAGCCTATCCAAAGAGGCCCAAAGGAGGAAGAGCCAGAAGAACTGGAGGTAGAGAGGGAAATATAGTAATTTGCAACTGAAGAGGGAGAATGTGCATTTTGGCAGCTGGGTTGTAACTCAAGACAAGCGTTAGGTTCAACTCTGTTTTCCTTACCAGTTGTTATGTTGCAATACAGAACATATTTTGTTCATTCTTTAACCATTGGGTCTAGTGTGCTTTATGGCCGGCATCGAGCTATTTAAAAGTGAGTTGTGAAGAGTGGCAAGCCTGACTAAGGGCTGTTCAAATGGATTCCCCACTCAACTGAGATATACTATATGAATAATAATTGTGGTGAAGTAGCTGCAACAAATAGTGTAGTGCTTAGAATGCAGGACTAACTGCAACAATTGCCAGATACATCCCTCTCATCATCCAGAGACATTACATTAGATTGCCACACACTACTGAGATCTAAAATGATGTTCCCTGGGTATCCTCCAATATATGTTTACTGTTATATGTTTATTAGCACTTTGCAATGTTATGAAATGGAAGTATAGTACAGTGCTTAGGATGCTGGAGTAACAGTTAGAACCCCAGCTTCAAATGTCTCTCTCTCTCTTTCTCTCTCTCTCTGGATGCAGCTACATGGGAATTCATCCCACTCTTTAATCCACTCTAGGGACAGACTGGTTCCTTTATTTCCTGGTGACCACATGGCATAAGAAAGGGGTGTGGTGGCTCAGAAAGCTAGAGTACCAAAAACTGTCGGCTACAAACTTGGCAGCTCAGCAGTTCATATCCGGGTGCCACGTAGCAGCGTGAGCTCCCACTGTTAACCCCATCTCCTGCCAACCTAGCAGTTCAAAAGCATGTAAATGCAAGTAGACAAATAGGCACCACTGTAAAAAGCGGGAAGGCGAAACAGTGTTTCCTTGCAGCCATGCTGGACACATAGCCATGAACTTGCACAATACTGGCTCTTCAGCTGGAATACGGAGATGGGCACTGGCGTGCATGTGTGGGTGAAACTTTTGCCTTTATTTATTTATTTATTTATGAGTATTTTTACTCCACCTCTCTCCTTGGAAAAGGACCCAAGGCAGCTTGCAGTAATGAGGGTTAATATACTGTCCACTACAATTAAGACATGTTCAAGTATTTGATAACAAGGAACTGAGGGACATCTCTGTACCCCACCGCTGTCAGCAGTCTGGCTGCTGCATTTTGGACCCGTTGAAGTTTCCTGAGACTTTTCATCAGTAGCCCCACATAGAGTGCATTACAGTAGTCCAGCCATGAACCAGGCTATCCCTAAAGTGTTTCCACCTGTTGAGGGTTTTCGTTTTCAGTTGCATGTAGGTTGTTCCATTTTGGCTCTGTTCCAACACTGTGGAATTGAACCAAAGCACATGGCTCGCTCATTTCAGTTTCCCATCCACTTTCAATTTCCCAATATCATTCAGTGGCTTAAGCAGACTGCTCAACCACTTAACAATTTTGACAACCTAAAAAATTCCTCTGCTCCTCTCTGGGGCAGGTGGGAGAGGAAAGCAGCAAAGTTTGTTGCTGCTGCTGCTGCTGCTGTTTTAAAACCTAGTTAAGACAACATTGATGCACCATGCATTTAAGGTTTCAATTTAACTGAAAGCTTCATCCCAGTAGCAGGAAGAAACAGAAGGGAGGGAAAAGGGAAATTTTACTCATTATTGGGGGGGGGGGGCTCCCTTCTGGTTTTTTGCTTGGGCAGTGGACCAAACATGGTTGCTTGAGCTATGAATGCCATTTGGTGTGATCCTACTTGATCCTAAGTAACCTTGTTTAGCCCAAATCATCCAACTTCAGTTTAGTCTAAGCCATCTTTCTTTCTTTCTTTCTTTCTCTTCCTGACCAACCGAAGAGGGTTGTTGGGAGGGAGGGGAAAGTCAGGAGGAAAAGAGCCGCATTTGTTGGAGAAAAGTTGGCGAAAAGTTGGCGTAAATGTAACAAGGAACAACTCTTTCAAAAAGAAAGAAAGAAAGAAAGAAAGAATGGATGAATGGATGGATGAATGGATGGATGAATGTAAAAGAAAGAAAGAAAGAAAGAAAGAATGGATGGATGGATGAAAAAGAAAGAAAGAAAGAAAGAAAGAAAGAAAGAATGGATGGATGGATGAATGAAAAAGAAAGAAAGAAAGAAAGAAAGAAAGAAAGAAAGAAAGAAAGAAATGAACACTGGGTAGTTCATTGCAAGTTCAGCTCTTCCTTGGCAGAGCCGTTCCGCTTTCGACACGCAATAGGTACCGTTTGGTCAGGAGAGAGGGGAGGGCAGATCGCGGGTGGAGGGGGAGGGTCGATGCGCCGCAGGTCGATGGAAGTAGTTAGCCAAGGATGTCTGCCTTTCCGTCGTTCCACCAAAGCAAACGCGACACGGCACCCTCCCCACTTCACGACGCTACCTCTGAAACTCAAGACCGCGGGAAGGTGAGGCGCTCTCCGCCGGCGGGTTGGCGCCTCCTGGTCCTGCCTGCAGAGCGCAACGCGTGCCTGAAGAAGGCTTTCAGACCCACCGAATGTGTCTTCTCGCCGGGGCTTCCGTGGGGGGCGCAGCCCCCCACGTCTTCCCAAGGGATTCCCCGAAATCCTTCCCTTGTTCTCCGCGTCGGCTCGCCCCACCAAGGGGGTCCCCGTCGAAGCTTCCTAAATCGGGGCTTCATCTCCACTGCAGGACAGAGGAGGGGGCGTCCTTCCAGGGGACAGGCGGGAGGAGAGAGGGGGCCCTGCCAAACCCGCCCCCCCCCGTGTGTCTGTGTGTGTGTGTGTTTTGAGGGGGGTGGAGAGAGATGAGGAGGAGTTCGTCTTCTCTCTCACACCCCCCACCCACCACGCGCCCGCCCGCCGCCCCCATATCTATCCAAGCGCCCTTTTCGAAGCCCGCCAGGACAGGAGGAAGGGAGGCGCCTTCGGAGTCCCCCCCCCCGGAGGAGCGAAGAAAGAGCCCCCCACGCGAGGCGCCGGGAAACCCGGGTCTGCCCCGAGGAGCCCCGCGACGCGGCTGGGAAGGGGAGCCCCCCCCCCCCGTCCGCTCCTTTCTCCTCTCCCGATCGGGTGGCCGTCACAGGCAACGAGCAGCAGCCTTCTCGGCTCGGATGCCAGGGCGATGCCTCGGCGCTGGGCAAGCGCCGCCGCTTAAGCCCCGGAGGGAGCTCGCCAGCCACCCAGCCAGCCCGCGATCACCGCCGTCCCCTCCCTCCCTCGCTCCCCGCCTCGCCCCTCTCGCTGCCATCCTGTCGCCTGGACCTGCGCGCTTCTCCGCTCCCGGGACTCCCACGGCTCTCTCTCGCTCTCGCTCTCGCTCTCTCTCTCTCTCTCTCTCTCTCTCTCTCTCTGCCGCCTTCTTTCATTGGCTAGGGATGTTTCTATTTACATCGGCCCCGCACTTCTTCCAGGAACAGCTTGGTAAGTCGCGAGTCGGACTGGGCACCTGGGGGAATTGGGGGGGGGGGGGTTGTCCAAGGGGCAGGACCGCAGAAGCTGGATCCCGACTTGGAAAAGGAGCGGGGGCGGGAGAAGGAGAGGAGGGCTGTTGCACTGGAGAGGATCGAAGACCTGGACAGACATTTTGGGGCAAGCAGGGCGCCCCTCGGGCTAGCCTTGGCTGCCTTTGCCATGCCGAGCATGGGTGAGAGAGGACCTCTGAGCACGTATCGAGTGCGTCTTGTTTTCTCTCCCCACCTCCTCATGTACACTCTCTGTACCTTGCGTTGGTTGCGATCAGTCCTCCCTCCCTCCTCCTCCTCTGAGATTTGTAAAGAATTAATTGTTTTTTTCCGAGTGGGAAAATCCGTACCTTTGATTCTGTCGGGGGGGGGGCGAACTGAAGGAGGGGGGAAGCCGCAAACAAGAAGCTTTGCTGCCTCAAACTTCTGTAGCATCTCAGAGCACCCCTGCTCCTGCTAGGTTTTCTAACTCTTTCGAAGGTGTGCGCCTAGGCGTCTCTGTGTATATACACGCCTTGAGGCTACAACTTTTGTCGGTGGCGTTCACACGCTGGCTACCCCGCCGCTGGGCGTTTGAAATACATCTCTTGTTGCAAACTTGGTTTCATGTGTTCTGTAATGTATGGTGTTTTAAGTTCAAAAGGGGAACTGAAAGTAGAAGCTTTCTTCTTTTAGAAAAAAGCTGAAAGTTTGTGGCTCGTTGATACGTTTCTCCCTTCTCCTAACTTAGACCGCTGAGAAATTCCCCGCAGGGTGCACGTATTAAATTTAGTCTCAGAATCTCCGACGTGTGAAGTACTCAGATGGCGGACAAAGATGCTCACTTTGTATGTTATTTTATTTTTGCCACGCTTTAAACCCTGACTGTTCATTGTTCTATGACTGCAAATCATGGAAGAATTCTGGATGATGACAAATGACAAAAGTTAAGGTACGCTTTGTTGCCATGCAGAAACTTTCCAAGACTGGAAGTAGATTTGCAAGGTGACTTATTTCCCCTCTTTCAACAGGGCCTTTGTAATTATATTCAGTTTGATTAGAACCTAAATGAAAGGTTACAAGAGAACAATACACAGAGATGCTCTGTTTGACCTGTACCTGCTGATGCATGCCATTCTATTGCACAGAGCAGAATGAAGGGCTGAGAATTTCCCCCCCAGTATTATTAATGAGAAGTCAAAAGGTTCTGCTCTGTGTGCCTGACAAACATCTCTGACTGATTGGCTTCTAAGGGTATTTGTCATATAAGCACTATTTCAGTAAACAACAGAGATCTTTTTTTCTGTTGTTTATTCGAAACGTTATTTAACCACGATGGAGGGAGTTTTTAATAGTAAATTTGTATAATGGACACCTTATTTTTTTTTAAAGAACCCAACATGAGGTCGACACAGTATGAGTTTTCCTTCTTTCACTTCTTTTTCCAATGGCCTTGAGTGTAATGCTTCCTGTAGCTTAACTTCTTCCGCTCTTTTAGAACTAAATACCTGCCTTTTTGCACACAATTGCTAGTTGAAATGGCTTGTTGCATTTCTTTCACAGCAGAAACTCTTCCTGTTCATTAGGATTAAGCAGCACTTAAACCAATTAAGCTGTAACCAATTACTATGGTTCGGCAAACGTGTGATTTATTTAACGACACGGCAGATTGCCAAAGGAAAATTGGAATGGGCTATTGGGGGCTCTCATAGGATCCAGTAAACACTCCCCCTTGTTTGGGAGCATGTGCTGAGAATATTTTCCTATCTTGATTACACTTAGAAATTCTTCCAGGCTTTTACGGTACAGTAGCTCAGCCTCATTCGTGGAATTTTACTGGGGCAAGGTGTCCAGATAATGTCTTTATCCAGTTTGCAGCCCTCAGAGTTTTCCATTGCTTATCCCAATATCTCCCCCCACCCCCCAAAAAATGCAGACATAATTTTTTTTTTTTGCACAATCTCTTGGTTGGAACTTCCTGTTCTTTAAAAGCATCTCCAAACGGTTAAGCTTTGCCCTGGTAAGACACATGCCATGCTTCAAATGGACACAGTAAGCTTCTTCTTCAAGTGCCATGTCCTCATAGAACATTGGTGATCAGTGGCACAATATGGTTTATATCTAAAGCTATTCTAAATAGAGAACCTATTCCACAGTAGACTTGTACTGGAGAAACCATGAATCGGGGGGGGGGGGGGGGGGGAGGTTGTTAATTCCCTAGAGGATAGGATGAAAATCCAAAAGGACCTTGACAGATTAGACTGCTGGGCCAAAGCTAACGGAATGGGTTTCGACAGAGGGAAATGTACGGTGATGCATCTAGGTCAGACATGTCCAAAACTTCAGCCCTCCTGATGTTTTGGATGATGAATTCCAGAATTCTAAGTTTAGAGTGCCAGTGGCAAAGGACTGTGGGAGTTATGGTCCAAAACATCTGGAAGGATGAAGTTTGGACATTCCTGATCTAAGTAAAAGGAATGAATTGCATAGATATAGGATGGGAGACATCTGGCTGGAAAATAGTACCTGTGAAAGGGATCTGGGAGTCTTGGTGGACCACAAATTGATCATGAGTCAGCAGTGTGATGCGGCAGCCAAGAAAGCCAATGTGATTCTTGGTTGCATCAACAGAAGCCTAGTGTCTAGATCAAGGGAAGTGATAGTACCACTCTATTCTGCTCTGGTCAGATCCTATCTGGAGTACTGTGTTCATTACTTTCTATGAAAAGTAAGCTTTTTCACGAGAGCATCACTGATTTGCCAAATAAGCCATTATTTTCTTATTTAGGAATAGCGCACATTAAGGAACTGAACAAAAATGTATTTTTCTCTTTTGGTTTTTAAAGAGAAATCAAACTATTTCTTCCATGAATACACTCCCTCTGTTAAGGTGTCATAGTTCCCAGGCCTCACCTCAGAGCTCGTTATCTTTCAGTCAATGTTTGCACCTTGGATACGAGAGGTGCTTTCATGCATTTAAATTGAAAGGTGAGAAGTAGCCCTGGGATGCTGTAGCTTCCTCTTTGACAAATCAGTTAACAGCCATAAATGGCAATCCACATCTGCTACAGCCACTGGTGTAACTAGGGAGGGGGTGGAAGAGTGCATTTGCTATGGGACGTGCAGCAGTCTGAGGGTGTCTGGAGGGGAAGCAGGAGGAGGAAGCCATGTGCCATCCCACCAGCAGTCTTCCTTTTGCTCCGCTAAGGCTGGGCGATCCTTAGTCAGGGGAAAGGAGGAGAGGGAAGCAGGCAATGTTTTTTTTTCCCAAGCAGCACCTCCATCAATTGCTCCCCCTCCTCTTTCCCTATACCCGCTAACACATGGCAATCATTAGCCTGGGGAAAGGAAGAGAGGGAAAAGTGTGACGGAGGTGCTGCTTGGAAAAAAAATCCCATTGCCTGCTTCCCTCTCTTCCTTTCTCCGGGCTAGTGATTACCAAGCCTTAGCCAGGGGAAAGAAGAAGGGGTAAAGTGTGCTACGGATTTGATGCTTGAAAAAAAAAAGCCTGATTGGTGCTATCTGCACACTCTGCAGTTTGCACAGGAGAGCCTTGTCTGGGAGACCTCCAGAGAGGGCATGAAAAAGAGGGACCCTTCTCCCCTTCCCCCGCTGTTCCCCCAGGATCGGGCACCCCTTGCTTGGTGGGTGAGATGCAGTTAGGGGCAGGAGGGGGCACAAAAACTGACCTTTTCCCTGGGCATTCCAAGCTCTTGCCACACCTCTGGCTACAGTTTCAGCTCTTCTCCATGACCATACTCTTTCTGAAGTCCCTTGGTCAACTATTAAAATGGAAGACATTGCCTTGCACTTACCCTTTTGGTCAAATGGGCTTGCATGTCAATATGATGTCAATTTCACTTAGGAGGCCCGCTTTGCCTGCTAGTGCCTCCTCTTTGCAATGAAACTGACATGCCCAACCACTGGAGATCCCAAGCTGGGATACTTCTGATCTCTTTCAGTGAATGCAAAGGAGCAGCTGGCAGCCTGTTTTTGTTTACAAGGTGAAAAATGTCTGAGTGCACATCTCAGACACACTTTAGAATTGCCTGAAATTAAAAAAAAACTACTTGGGAAGATGGGATTTTCCTAGAAAAACATGCCAGAGTTCAAATTGACATAAGTGTGAAGAGCCTTATTTAATTTTGGTTGATGTTTCCATTGCTGTCTTCCCACATCATGGCCTTAAAAGGATTGTCTGCAAGGTCTTACTTAAAGCTGTTCTAGAAAGTACAGCATCTCAGAGAATCTTCCCATCAACATGGTTTCCAAAACAATGTTTCCATGTTCTACTCTTGTATATACACCCAGAACTCATTACAATAATGAAGGCAACCAGCATACCAAGTAAGACTGAAGTTGATTTATGTCAACCAGACATGGTTCTGGGACATTATTGATATGAGCAGCAGTTCCCAACCTGGAGTGCAGGTATCTCCAATACCACAAACCAGGACATTTAGTGATATACTCCAAAACTGAATAATGGCAGGAAGAGGCACATAAGTAAACTCTGTAAGATCAAATCCAGTTCAAAAGCTATGAAACTAGATATTGTCACAAGTGGCAGGCAGGGTTTTCTTTATTATTTAATCTTGAGGAAAGCCCCACTCCCCTGCTTTGTTGTTTTGCAAATATGCTGCTACATTGCATTTCTTCATACAGTGTACGAAAATGCAAAGTAATGCATATTGGGGCAAAAATCAAAACTTTATATATCAACTCATGGGCTCTGAGCTATCTGTGGTGGATCAGGAAAGAGACTGTGGTGTGCTGGTGGATGGCTCAATGAAAGGGTCTCTACCCAGCGTGTGGCAGCGGTGAAGAAGGCCAATTCCATGCTAGGGATTATCAAAAAGGGATTGAAAATAAAACAGCCAACATTATAATGCCATTGTACAAAATGATAGTAAGGCTGCACCTGGAGTATTGTCCACATTTCTGGTCACCACATCTCAAAAAAGACATAGTGGAACTGGAAAAGGTGCAGAAGAGAGTGGCTAAAATGATTACCGGGCTGGGGCACCTCCCTTATGAGGAAAGGCTAAAACATTTGGGGCTCTTTAGTCTGGAAAAAAAGTGTCTGAGGGGGGAATATGATTGAGATGTACAAAATAATGCAGGGCATGAGTAAAATGAATAGAGGGGTGCTCTTCTCCCTCTCACGAAATACCAGAACTAGGGGACATCCACTCAAATTGAGGGTTGGGAGAGTGAGAACAGACAAAAGAAAATATTTTTCCACCTAGCGTGTTGTTAGTCTATGGAACTCCCTGCCACAGGATGTG
This sequence comes from Phrynocephalus versicolor, assembly GCA_023846285.1. Lineage (NCBI taxonomy): Eukaryota > Metazoa > Chordata > Lepidosauria > Squamata > Agamidae > Phrynocephalus > Phrynocephalus versicolor. The sequence goes on from JAHTLZ010000379.1 coordinate 42,379,300, forward strand.
GTGATGGCATCTGGCCTGGATGCCTTCAAAAGGGGATTGGACAGATTCCTGGAGGAAAAGTCCATCATAGGTTACAAACCATGATGGAGCTGTGTAATCTCCAGGCTTAAAACCGGGGTACTTCAAGGACCAGAATGCAGGGGGTGGTATCAGGAGACATATATCTTGTCTCATGTGCTCCCAGATACATTTGGTGGGGCCACCATGAGATACAGGAAGATGGAGTAGATGGGCCTTTAGCCTGATCCAGCATGGCTCTTCTTATACTCTTATGTCCTTATGCACATGCTCAGCAGTGCACACATCTCAGGCTCACAGCATTCTCTCTCCGCTGTGTCACAAAAACCCAGGTGCTGTCACATTGGTGCTAGTTTGTATACAAGTGGGCACTTCAGTCCATCCTGTGAGCTGTGTTCAATAAGATAAGATAAGATAAATCTTTACTTGTTTACTAAAAAAATTACTTGTTACATAGCTCCCAGTATAAAGAACAAGCAAGAAGGTTAAGTGCACAAAAATGTGCACAGAAAAAATAAATAGAAATAAAATAAAATAAAAACATCCAATATACAAATATAAACTATAAAATTTGGATATAATGAGTAAGATCTTTCAAGTCTTCCCTACAACTCTCTTCGTTGTCATAGTTTTAACATCTACATTAGTTTTATTCATTTACAGCTGCAACATATAAATATGATAAAACAAATTGTATTACATTACAAAAGTTTTGCTAATAAGAAAAGGACAGTTAATGGAAGAGGGCTACCAACGGGTATGCAAGTGGAGAAAAAAGGTTGCAGGCATTTCCAAACTTCGTCCCTCCTGATGTTTTGGACCACAACTCCCAGAATTCTAAGCTTAGATTGTCAGTGACAAAGGACTGTGGGAGTTGTGGTCCAAAACATCGGGGGGGGGGGGTTGACTTTGGACTTGCCTGGTAGAGCATGCGAACTGAGATGAGAATGGCCACACTGGCAAATCTCTAGCCCTCCCAAAAGCAACCTTTCCCAAATTTGATAATACCAGAACTTTTAAAGAAAAAGATCATTAAAAAACACTAAAAATAACATTTTGTATGTATTTCACCCAGCATAATTCAAATTTAAACATAGGGACCAAGGAATGAAAACTGAAAAGTAAATGTGTTCATTCCTATTATTGCAATCAGGGTTCATATAATCAATCAAACTAATTACAATTCTCTGTTTTGTCTGAGCTTCAGGGGGCAGCTGGGGGAGGAACACAGAAGCATTTAGGGAAGTAGAATGGACCCTGAGCTAGCACATTCTTTAGTTGCTCCAAAGCCTTTCTGGTATATGCAATTAACACCTCAAGAGATCTTGATTAGGTGGTCTATATAACAAAGGCTTCCTTGGTTCTCTTCAAAAGCTATAGGTAAAAGCCTATCAGTGGGATGCCTTTAACTATTAGAAATATCGTGGGATATATATGAAGATTGACTCTCATTGGAGGAGAGTAATTTGTGCGGGCTTCACAAAGCAGATTTGCATGTCAAAGCAGCTAACAGGTGGTGAGACAATGAATTGCAACAGAGGAGCATTAAAGTACTTGACAAATTAAGAAAGTGAACCACTTTCTAATCTGATTTTTTAATTTTTTTTAAAAAAAAATATTAAAGTTAATAAAAACTACAAGCATTTGCTAATTTTGACTGCAAAGTTTGAGGGTTGTTTAGTCTATTGGAGCCAACTTTTTGCTTGCCTGCTGGTTTACTTGTATGGGTGTTTTTTTGTTTTTTGTTTTTTTTAACAGTACATTCTCAGCAGGTGTACTCGGAATTAAGTACACCTTAATCCAATGAGGGCTTCCTGCCAGGTATGCATGTACAACAGCATGGCCGCTACTAAGCAAGCACACGATTCATATCTGGATGCTCAAGTGTAGGATTGTAAAGGAACATATCTTTTTAGCCATACATCAGTCTCCCTTTAACTGGTAGATAAATCAAGTAAAGTTGCATGTTCTGTGCATGAGAGTGGATTTTTAAGTGGGGGAAATCCTGCCTCATTACGGATGAAAGAGCACTATTATCTACCGTTTAGTCTCCATGGTTTGTTCTAATGGACAAAATGAATATGGAGAAAATGAAAAATGACACCGTTTTCATTTAGCAACGAGTGGGAGATAGTCATCCTTGATTTAATTGCAGCTGCACATGTGTGTGTGTGTGTGTGTGTGTGTGTGTGTGTGTGTGTGTGTGTGTTGCAGCCATTTGGTATAGTAATATTGTTATCCTTATGCAGCATATTATGGTAGGTTGCTACCCAAATTCTGCACCTGCTTTGGGATTGTGCTTTCTCTCACCATCCAGTAGAGTATAAAAGTGCAGATTTCTTCTGACTCATTCCTTTTCCTTAATGGGGCAGCACAGTGAGTGCACTAAACGGACACAGGTTGTGTCAGGAAGAGAATTGCATAGACTTCACCCAACAGTATTCTTCTCTCCTGGGGAAAAATTAAACACATTTATATATTGCTCTAGAAGCAGGAAGCTGTTTACGGGCAAGGGTTGCATTTTGTTTATGGAGGGATATACCCAGCGATTACAAACTATGAACACAAAGTTGCTATCATATGCATCTGCCCAGTTGCAGTCCTCATCACCCGAGGCCAACCTGGTTGTACTGTACACTGCATATGTACAGTTGCTGACAACCAGGAATAGAGCCTGTTCTGTGATCATACCACCTCTGTGGAATGTCTCCTTCTGCCATGAAATAAAACATACCCTGGCTGAAAGTTGCAGTTAGAGTAGGTCCATTGCAGGTGCATGCTGAAACTCACTTCATTCACCTCAACATTTAATGACTTGTGATATCTGCCAGTCATTTGTTAATTTGTTCGCTCCTTCATCTTCATTGTTATTATTTTATGATTTATTTTGTTTAGTATTATTTTTGGTCTGGTGCCTTTAATTTTTATGTGGATTGCTCATTTGTTTCGATGGTTTTAACATGTTATTTATTACGAGTATGTATGTAATATGTGAACCAACCAGAGTGGCACCCTGGCACTAATGGGTGTGGCATAAAAACTAAAATAATAAACAAATTCATTCGTTTGTTCATCTTGTTTGTGTGCTATCTTGCCCTTTCCCCAAAATAGGGACCGAGACAACTTGCAAAATATTGAAAAGAACAGATGCAGTCAAAAACACCAACATCCTGTACATTATATCTTTCAGCATAAACCTCAACAGCAAATGACAGCTGCTTAAGACATTGGCATAGAAATTTGCTGTAGCACACCAGGCATGTGACTTTGAGCATGGCATCAAATGCGTACATTGACTTCTCAACTTGAGGGAATCCACTACAGAGTGAGATTGGATGATTTGGAGAAAGAGTTCAGAGATTGTTGGAATCCAAACTCCCAGAATCTCCCAGCCAGTTGGCCAAACTGGCAGGGATATTGTGCAAGTTGTCAACATTTTTTTGAAACTTTTCTAAGCTTTTAGTTCCAAAGATTTTAATGTTACCATCATTTAAATGCATGTGTTGAGATTTATTTATTTTTTTAGCATTTAACAGGCATGAAATCCAATTAGGCAACCCTTTCCCCTAAAAATCTGATTCTCAATCAGCTTATGGTTATGTCTCTTAAGGCACCCCACCACCCTCTGAGGAAAGCAGGCTTAATTTAGGAAGTCACAGATCCCATCCGAGAAAGCCTTCGAGAATACAATTTTGCCACAAACTTGTTAATAATGGAGCAGAACCTCAGGGCTCTGTCTGCTGTTATAGTTGGATGACTGTGGAAGTCTGTTAGACATTGCTCTTATTTCATCAGGTTGAGGAGAGAGGTAAAGCCAAGGGCAGAGTGCATCAGAGGTGAAGGCACTTCATCATACGGAGCAACAGCAGTTGCTTAACCCAGTAACCAAGTCAGACATGGAAGCCTTGATCGGGGACAAGCAGTAACACATAACCCTGTTATTGCTGTGAAACAGTTTGCTTTCTGTTCAGTAAGGGCGTTTATACACGACCCCTAAACTCCAGGGCAAATGGCTCCCAGCTCCGGAGCTTAAAAATGTTTCCCCACCAGCTCCGGAGTTTACAGGAAATTAAGTGCGACCATGCCCACTTTAGCGCGTCCCAGCGCACCTTTCAAGTACCTGCTTTCTGGAGGTGAAAATTCCTTGATGCGGTGTAACGATAGTGAGTGCGGGGCTGTCCTCGCTTCTGTTTGTCTTTTTTTGGCTCCCGCCCCTTTAAGAGCTACTTAAGAGACTGGAATGTTGCCGCGGCAAGAGCGAGAGGCAGAACGGAGGTGAGCCACTTTCTTTTCTTCCTTTTTTTTCTCCCTCCCCTCACGCAGCCAGCAGCCAGGAAGTGCGGAGGGGTGGGGACACAGGAAGAGCGACAAGCCCCTAAGATCTCTTGGTCCGAATTTAAGTGGCCAGTGGATCTTAGGGGTCGTGTGAAAAGGCTCTCAAACTTCCCTGCTGTTCTCTCTCCATTGTGTGAAGTCCAAGCATGGTAGTAGGGGGTTGGAGAAGGTGATGCTTGACTATGGTCTAGAGAAGTGATGGTGAACCTTCGCCACTGCAGATGTTTTGGACCACAGCTCCCACAGTCCTTTGACATTGGCAGTACAGGAGTGGAATTCTGGGAGTTGTGGTCCAGAACATCTGGAGTGCCAAAGGTTCTCCAGAGATCTGCAGAGCAGGAGAGGCCACGGTGGAACCTTGAAGATATCTATGGAACATTCTTTCCCTGTAGAGATTCAGCTTTCTCCAGCTCTTGAGGCATTTGATTGGGACTCAGGAGAATCAGACACAACATGTGACATTCTGATGTCCAATGGGACAAGTGAGGCCAGTAGGCAGCTCTCAGATACTCTACCATCATTGCTATCTGGGGAATGACTGTGTGATCCAGTGTTTTTCTATTCTTGCTTAAAATGAATATATTTTAAATGAGTTCATTGTTATTGAATTACCATATTTTTTCATCTATAAGATGACTCCGTTTTCCAGGTATAAAATGACCCCCACTTTTCCAACCCAAAATTACAGTTTTGCAACTGCTCAGTTCTCTCTGAGGCTTACTTCTGTGTATAAGATGACCTTCAATTTTTAGTCTTAACAATTTTAGACAAAAATATAGTCTTACACTCTGAAAAATACTGTATTTTATTTTATTTTATTTTATTTTATTTCACTGCCTTCATTTACTGGAAGTGATGTTCACATACTTGGGCACTCCCTACACATATTATTTATATATTTATAAGTTATAATAATGTAATGCTTTCCCTCCAAATAACTTAAGGTAGAACACCTGGCTCTCCTTCTCTTTACCTTATCTTCAAGAAAACCACTCTCTGAGATAGTTTGAGCTCAGAAAGGGTGACTGGTTCAGGGTTATTCACTGTGCCTTTATGGATCCAGTAAGAGTTAAACTTGGGCCACCCAAGTCTTTTTTCTGATGCACTAACCACTGTGCCACAATGACATGGATATAAAGATAGGTAGTGAATGTGTTTGGGTCTATTTATGTAGGCTCCATGCAAAAGTTCTGACAACCTAGGGAAGCTAGGGGATGTCAAGAGCTTCTCCAACAACCCAACACTAACAGCTAAACACGGATGTTCTACTTTGTTCACTAACCGCTAAAGGCAGATGTTCTACTTTGTATGTGAAGCAGTCCTTGAGGTGAAACAGGTCATCAATAGGGATGGGCATGAAACGGAAAAATAATGTTTTGTTTTGTTTCATGCCCACCGCATTTCGTTTCATTTCGTTTCTTAAGAATCTTTTTTTAAAAAATGTATGAAATGAAATGAAATGAAACGAAATGAAATGGTTCCCCTGGGTCCTAGAGGCACCAGATTTGGTGCCCGGGAGCCATTTTTAAAGGGGTCCAGCTGAGCTGTCATTGGCTGTACCCCTTTAAAAATGGCTGGGTCACCAGTGCAGGACTCCCACGGTGGTGACCTGGCCATGTTCAGAGGGGTCCAGCTGAACTGTCATCAGCTGGACCTCTTTAAAAATGGCCTAATTGCCAGCGTGGGGCTCCCATGACGGCAACCCAGCCATGTTCAGAGGGGTCCAGCTGAGCTGTCATCAGCTGGACCCCTTTAAAATGGCCCAGTCGCCACCAGGAGATCCCCCCGGTGGTGACTGGGCCATTTTTAAAGCGGTACAGCCGATGACAGCTTGGCTGGACCCCTTTAAAAATGGCCCAGTTACCAACATGGGACTCCCATGGTGGCGACTGGGCCATGTTCAGAGTGTTCCAGGTGACCTGTCATCAACTGTACCCCTCTGAAAATGGTTCCCCAGCACTAAATCTAGGACCCAGGGGAGTCACCCCCACCTGCCTCCCAGCTGAGAGGAGGAGTGACCCCCATCTTCTTCTCTTTCTTCTCCTGGGCTCTGACTCTGGTGGCAGTGGTGGCTCATTGTGAGCTCAGCAGGTAAGGGACCCCTTTTACAGATGGAACAAAACAGTTCATTTCCACGAAAATAACAGCAACTGTTTCATTTCATCTGTAGCAAAATGCTACTTGCTCATTTTGTTTCATTTTGTTTCATTTTGTTACCTAACAAAACGACAAAACAGCATTTCATTTTTTGTTTCGTGCCCATCTCTAGTCATCAACCAAAAGCTGGGTTTAGAAAAACAACATTCCATGAAGCTGAAAAGCCATAAGAATGTGTGTAAATATATCAGAAATTTGCTGTTTCTTAATAATCATCTGGAACTAGAAATGCCATTGTTAGAGAACTTGAACTCAAAATATGATCCCTTATTAAAATGTCCAGGGGCCACCAAAGAGGCTAGAACTTTTCACACATGTCATGCTCATGAAAATCACAGTATAGTGAAACACAATGGCAGGTCTTAATATTGCCATGGACCACCATAGCCAAGCAATGCATATGTAAACACTATCACCATTTTAAAACTGCAGAACTGGAAGGGACTCTAAAAACCATAAAGTCCAGGCCCTGTCAGGAGGGTGCAGTGTGGAACCAAAATCACAGCCATCTGCTGTCTTTCCAGAAACAGGCAAAGACCTTTCTCTTCAGGCAAGCTTCCCCTGAATGATGGACTACGTATTATGTGTCTTTTATACTATTCTCCTTGGGATCAGAAAGTATTGTGCAATATGCAGAATGCAAGATGGTGGTTGTTTTAATCCTAGGGTATGAGGGGTTAAAAAGCCACAATCTGGTCCACAGAGTAGGGGTGGAGATCTATACTGAAGGCACTTCTCATAGAATCATAGAGTTGGAAGAGACCTCAAGAGCCATCTGGTCCAACCCCCTGCCATGCAGGACCCCATCACAATATTTCTGACAGATGGCCATCCAGCCTCTGCTTAAAAACCTCCAAAGAAGGAGACTCCACCACCCTCCGTGGCAGCATATTCCACTGCCGAATAACTCTGTCTCACCAAAGGTATAATTTATTTTAAGATTTGCCCTCATACTACATTCAGTAAATCAAGTATCATTTTAGGGAGTAGGGAAGACTTTTTTCCTACCAATTCCAAGTGACATTGTTTTGATTTGATAAAGTGACGTGGTCAAAGAATAACAATTCACTCACATATGCTGAACATTGTTTATTTGTCACCACTGGGTGACATCTGTTGGACACAAATGGATACTTACACACACACACTGACATTGTTAAGTTAGGAAGCTAGCTTCTAATGAGCCAGACAGCTAGATCTAACAAGCAGGGTCAATTTTCAAGAAGAGAATTTTGACTGAGCCTTGAAAGGAAGTTCTTTAATTGATCCATACACTGCTTCTAAGAAGCAGAATGTGGATCAGGGATGCTAGAGCAGTGGATTTTCTATACTGGCTCAGTTTATCTTTGAGATCCCTTCCAACTGTACCATTCTAGGACTGCATGAGTGGCAGAAGCTCTCCAGAATTTCAAACAGAAATATCTCCCAGCCCTAGATGAAGATTGCTTGGAATGAAATTTGGCCCTTTGGCAGTCAACGTGTGTGCTTTCACTGTTCAGGGACAGAATACACAGAATACACAGGTAATATTAATGTAGAATACACCCATCGTTAACCAGAGAGAGGCAGAAAGATCATGTGACCAACCTTGGTGGCACTAGTTGAGAGTCCTTGGCCCCAGTCTTTCATAGAATCATAGAGTTGGAAGAGACCTCAAGGGCCATCCAGTCCAACCCCCTGCTAAAAAAACAAAGAAACACCTGGTCGTTCCCGCCAAATGCACAGAAAAAAGCCAGGATGTTTCTCAGCTCACCCCTCCACTTTGCAATCCTCAGTTGCAAACCTCAGCTCACCGCTCCTCAGCTCACCCTTTTGCTTTGCAATGGAAAGCAATGGAAAGACAAAAAAAAAAAAAGATGATTCTCAGCTCACCCCTCCTTAGCTCACCCCTCTGCTATGCAATGGAAAGACCAAAAAAGCCAGGATGATTCTCAGCTCACTCCTCCAGTTTGCAATGGAAAGCAATAGAAAGACAGAAAAAAAGCCAGGACGATTCTCAGCTTACCCCTCTGCTTTGTAATCCTCAATTGCAAACTTCAGCTCACCCCTCCGCTTTTCCTCAGGTCCCTACCTTTTCCAAGTTCATAAGGTCCAACCAAAACCCTCGGCAAAAAATGTCCTGAATGCCACCAAAACACCATAAAAATGCTCCAACTCCTCCCAACCCTCCACAAACTATTGGGGGGGGGGTTACAATGCATCCTGGGTATAATTTTTTTTGCAAGGCATAATGAAACATTCGTTATCTGAGGAAACCCATAGAGAACATTCATTATCCGAGGCAGCCCTATCTATGGAAATTCCCACTCGCTACCCGAATTATTCGTTATCAGATGCATTCATCATCCGAGGTATTACTATGTATGAATGTATACACGTGGTGGGGACAGGAATGGGACAAAGCAAGGTCTTTGCTGCCCAGCCACATATACATATTAACATACTAGATTTCTCCATTGTGTTCCATGGACACTTCTAACTGGGGCACAGGGGAGAAGTCTGAGCAGTAGTGGTAGAATAGTAGCATCAACATGAACCAGGAAACTCCAGTCATTTGAGTTATGACTTCAACCTTCCCCTATCTCTGTCACTATCACAGCTGCTAAACATAGTTGCAATTCAAGGACACATCCCTTTTTGGCCACGGAGGTTCAGTTGTTCCACATTACACAGGCCGTGAGAGAATAATGACAGCTGTGCTGAATCAGACCACACACCCATCAGGTCCAAGGGCTAACGGATGTCTCTAAGAAGCCCACAAGGAAAGCCTTGGCAGGGCACCATCGCATTCCCTTTTGCTGTTGTTGCTCCAGTGACTTATAGTCAAAGCTACACTAACACAGAATAGGTAGATATGGCTGTAAATGTCATAGTACCTATTATGACTGTTAGTCAATGGTTAGCTTTTTCCTTTTGATAGACATAAGTTTATTGAATCCTTCTGTAAAGTCATCTAGATGAATGGCTATAACTTAGAGGCTATGTATGGGGTTTGTATGTATTAGGGGGTATGTAAGGAGTCTCATGGTGCAGTGGTTAAATGTCTGCACTGCAAGTAAAACTGCTCACAACCTGGGGTTCAATCCCAGGTAGCAGGCTCAAGGTTGACTCAGCCTTCCATCCTTCCGAGGTCAGTAAAATGAGTACACAGCTTGCTGGGGGGGGGGACAATGTGTAGTCTGCATACTGTAATTAAACTGTAAACTGCCTAGAGTCTACTTGAAGTGGTGTGGGACGGTATGTAGCCAAATGTAAAGTAATGCATATTGGGGCAAAAAATCAAAACTTTATCTATCAACTAGAGATGGGCACGACCAGAAAAAATGACGTTTCGAGTTGTTGTTTGTCGGGACAGGTCCGTTTCGGGTCGTTGCCGTTTGTCGCGATAATTTTCAAAAATTTGTCATTCCGTTTGTCATTTGGTCGTTTGGTCGTTTGTGGGTTGGGGTTGGGGTTGGGGTAAGTGGGTTCTGGGAGGCACCTCTCTGGGTGCCTCTGCCGTCTGACCCACTAAGAAGGGAAGGGAAGCGTTTCACATAGCCACTGCGTATTTATTTTTTACATATGTTAGGGTGGGGGGGTAAGTGGCAGAGGCACCTCTCTCTGGGTGCCTCTGACTCACTAAGAAGGGAACCATACTAGCGTACTGGCGTACAAGTTAGGGAATGGGATAGTGAGAGTGGGCTCTGCGAGGCACCTCTCTGGGTGCCTCTGCCTCACTTTGACTCACTAAGAAGGGAAGTGTACTAGCGTACTGATGTACAGGTTAGGGAAAGGGATAGGAGTAGGGAAATGGGCTCTGTGAGGCACCTCTCTGGATGCCTCACTTTGACCCACTAAGAAGGAAAGTGTACTTGGATACGGATCTGAGTTAGGGTTGGTGATGTTAGGGTAAGGGCTAGGCTTAGGGTTATGTTTAAGGTTAGGGTGGATTATTGGGCTCCACCTCTGGGTGCCTCTGACCCACTAAGAAGGACAGCGTACTGGCGTATGGGTTAGGGTTAGGTTTAGGGTTCGGGTTAGTGGGCTTTTAATGCCCTCTCTGGCACACCCAGAAGTTTCAGTCAAAACCTGGCCATGCGATTGGTGGAATGGCTCCAAAAATTTGCATGGTCCCATCCCATGGCCAGCCCATCACTGTGCATGCACAGGTGTAAAAAAATAAAAATAAAATAAAATAAAATCAAGGGAGACGTTTTATTGCAAGAAAAACCCATTGCTGCTACTATAAAAATTCCGGCAGTTAAAATACCTAATTTTCACATGTTTCTGTGGTGCTTTGGTGGGTTTTTGGAGCACGATTTCAAAAGAAAAACTGCGGTCGCCATTTTGGATCCCCCCCACTGCATGGCAAATGGAGACGACGAGGATGTCCCCCCAGCCTGGTACCAGCAGCCCAGGACAGGAGAGGGGGGAGGCTGGGGACCCCCCCCCCCAGAAACCACCCCTCTCTCTGGTAGGTGCCCTCACTGAGGCAGGAATATCTTCGTCTGCTTTTATGGCCAGGAATCGGGTTTTTTTATTATTTTTAAAACTTTTTTCTGTGCTGCGCCGCTTGGCATCGCACGATCACCGGCGCCATGATGCCATGAACGACAACAACAAATCAGACCCAATTTATCTTTATCGGGTCGGGTTCGAGCTGGAGCAGAGTAATTGTCGTTCTCGGTCCCCGTTATGTAATGAGAACGACGAACGAGAACGGAAACGAGGATTTCGCCGAGTCGTGCCCATGTCTACTATCAACTCATGGGCTCTGAGTTATCCATGACAGATCAGGAAAGAGATCTTGGTGTGTTGGTGGACACCTCCATGAAGGTGTCTACCCAATGTGTGGCAGCGGTGAAGAAGGCCAATTCCATGCTAGGGATTATCAAAAAGGGGATTGAAAATAAAACAGCCAACATTATAATGCCATTATACAAATCAATAGTAAGGCTGCACCTGGAGTACTGTGTACAATTCTGGTCACCGCATCTCAAGAAAGACATAGTGGAACTGGGAAAGGTGCAGAAGAGAGCGACCAAAATGATTACTGGGCTGGGACACCTCCGTTATGAGGAAAGGCTAAAACATTTGGGGCTCTTTAGTCTGGAAAAAAGGTTCCTGAGGGGGGATATGATTGAGACGTACAAAATAATGCAGGGCATGAGTAAACTGGATAGAGGGAAGCTCTTCTCCCTCTCACAAAATACCAGAACTAGGGGACATCCACTCAAATTGAGGGCTGGGAGAGTAAGAACAGACAAAAGAAAATATTTTTTCACCCAGCACGTTGTTAGTTTGTGGAACTCCCTGTCACAGGATGTGGTGATGGCACCTGGCCTGGATGCCTTCAAAAGGGGATTGGACAGATTCCTGGAGGAAAAGTCCATCACAGGTTACAAACCATGAGGGAGATGTTTAATCTCCAGGCTTAAAACCAGGGTACTTCAAGGGACAGATGCAGGGGAGTGGTATCAGGAGACAGATATCTAATCTCCTGCGCTCCAAGACGCATCTGGTGGGGCCACTGTGAGATACAGGAAGCTGGACTAGATGGGCCTTTGGCCTGATTCAGCATGGCTCTTCTTATGTTCTTATTTTCTTATATAAGCAGAATACTTTTTCCTATTACCCAATAGTGGCTCATGGCCCAATGGGAGAATATCTTGTTGTGACATTTTGGGATATGCTCTCCTCCAATTTGAATCATGGGCAATTACCACATCTTGTGGAAGCCTACACTGTAGTTCAGCTGTTATGTGAACAGGTAAAAAGGTAGTGCAGTATAGTGGAAAGAGTCTCATACTAGGACTTAGGAGAGTTGGGTTCTAGGTCGGACATTCCCTATTGCGGATGTGTCAATGAACATCTTTTGTATCTCAGAAACTCTATGAGGAGGATGAGGAGTCAGAAACAATTTGATAGAACCTGGTAACATCATGGGAAGATGTACTTTTCTTCTTAACCTGATTCTCCTACCATTTAGCATCATTGGATGGATTTATGCTTTGATATTATGAGTGATGAGTGTATTAATTCATTGTACATGAATTAATACATTTCGTCATCATGGTATCACCTGCTCCCTTTTTCCCTAAGCAGAAATGCCTGAATGCTCTAGTCTTTTCTCATGCAGAAACTCCCTCAGCACATGGATCTCCATCTGAAGCAGATCAAGCTGAGCGAGTGATCAGTCCATAAGTTGCTTGGTCAATTTCATGCCCAAGCTCCAGTCCAATATTATTTTAAAAAATACACCACACTTTGTTTTGCAAAGAGTTTGAGTAGGGGCAAAAGGATCCATCCATCCTATATCTTCCTCACTTTCTTCATCACCCACCTTCCACTGAAGGTTTCAGGGTCTTTTTTAAAAAGTGAAGCTTGGAGGGAAACAAATCAACCATCTCTACAGAGAGGAATTGTCGGAAGGGGCTCCCCTCTTTCCTTACATGGCTATAGTTCATTGTTGTTTTTATGTGCCATTGACTTACGGTGGCCCATGAATGAGCAATCTCCAACATGTCTTGTCTTCAAAAGCCGAGCTCTTTCAACCTCAACCCTGTGACTTCTGTTAGAGAGTCCATCCCTCTTGTATTTGGTCGTCCTCTTTTTCTGCCAGCTTCAACCTGTCCCAGCATTATTCCACCAGCAAAATTAAATGCACTCGGATGCAGCTGATTTTGAAGTGATGTTACTCACACAGTGTTTGCTGAGGGGGAGTCTCCCTCATTAATAGGTCTATAATTTTGACAGGGGTTTAAAGCTGTCCAATTGAACTGGTAACTGAGACACTTTTAAGCAGCTCTGCAGTTAGTAAAATAGTGTATGAATGACAGCTGTCCCTCCCCCTTACCCAGGGTCAGATCAATGGTCTATGCAGGTTAATAATACATTGTCTCCATCCATTTCTAGGCAGTAGCTTGCTTTGCAAATCTTTGCCCAGTAGTCAGCAAAATTAGCTCTTTGGGATTCACTGGAGACTTCAGCTTTCTTAGATACCACTGTAATCTTAAACTGATGGCTCTAATCATTAGTTGATGGAGTGGCTTGAAAAATGCCAAACAGGCAGAAATAAAACATAATCATAATAAAACTTTTGACCATTGGAAAAGGATCAAAGACTGAAAGGTTAAGTTAATTTTTATTCAAACAGTATGGGTCACATTTCACTTGCTGATGAACCCTTGTACCACAGGAGTGCTATTAAAATAGATATGTTAGTAATAAAAGCGAGTTGTTGGTATGTTTTCCTTCCTTTTTTTTCAGCTGCTCTGAGCCTAAAGAACAACCACTGTGCTGCAGAGTGTAAGTGACAAAATAGTATGTGAATTTGCTATCATGATTCACAGTTTTATGCCTTTAAAAACAACAACACCAAAACCACCAATATTTCCTCTTTCTCCTTGAAGGTGGTGGGGGTGGGGGGAACAGCTAGGTAGGAGGAACTTCAGCATTTCCATTCTTTTAGTATTTCAACTGCTGTGCTTTGGTTCTCATTCTTTCCAGGCTCTAGGTTATGGGCAAGTCAGAAAGTCAGATGGATATAACTGAAATGAACTCTCCAAAACAAAAGAAAAAACTGCGATGGAGTGCACTGGAAATAGGACTCGCCGTTGTCGTCCTTCTCCTTGCCATTGTGGCCGTCACGATGATCATTCTGTACGCAACCTACAATGGTAAGCTGGAGCCTGGAAAAACTCCAATTTTGATCTCGAGCATTCTTGGAGAAACCCAAGAGACTGGGGCGGGGGGGGGGGAGAGAAGCAGGTTTGCACGAAATAGAGGCCATGTGGAATTTGAGTTGATTTTACAATAGGGTGAGAAGATGTTTTAGATTTTGAACCAGGTCTTGGTGGTGGTGGTGCGGGGGAAGAGTCGTTTTGTGGACCCCCAAATCCAGAAACTCAGCCAGTCTAGCCCTTCGCTATTACAGTCTGGGTTAATCTGAGCACCGTAGTGCAAAGAGTTAACTTCTCCAGACTTTGCATTTGTTTGGTTGGATGGTGGTTGGAATTTTAGTTACTAAAGCCATGTGTGTCTCTTTTGCTGAACCTCGGCTTTTAATTGGATTGGGGAGGGGGGAGCCATGCCAGGGTTGCCTGTTTGCTGATTGATAAGAGTTTTGCTTGGGGCCGGCTTCTCTAAAATTCAATGGCTGGGATTCCATGACCCAGTAAAAGCAAACAAGCAAAGGAAATTTGCTGACTTGTAGCAATATCCCTTCTATAAGCAGTGAACATTTGCAAGGGTGCAGCCCTTGTCTGCCATTCGGTTCCCTTTGGGAGGAAAATTACTCCTCATGAGGTACTGTAACAGTTGAATGTAGTCATTCAGTAATTGACCAGGTGGAACATATGTGGAGGTACAAGCTCTGGGAACAGCCATCCGTGCCCTGAGTGGTTCATTCCAGAGGCTACTTTTCTCTTTGCCCACCCCCTTTCTCTTCATTCTGTGACTTTCTGAACATTTTTGCTGTTTTCCACTGACACCTAATCCTCCTTTACCTCTCCCTAGCTGAAGAAGGGAAATAATTATCTTCTCCAATCATCCCTCTGCAATTTGCAGCCACTTTTTTTTTACCGTTCCCCTTTACACTAGAAACGTCTGGAAGCATTACTATTGACTATTATGGAAAATATGCAGTCATTCTCACCTCCTTTAACTCATTCTTGTCTACCATTCTTCATGCTCACTGCTTCCCCCCCCCCCACACACACACACCAAAAATGGTTTCCACTCCACCACCAGCCTTTTTTAAAGGGTGACAGCTGCGCCTCTGAAAGAACTATTCCTCTTAAATAAACAAGTCAAAGGGACAGTAAAAATTGCATTATCAGTAATAAAGCACAGTTACCTGGCCTGGGCCCCTTCTTCTCTCACAACTATCCACACTCCTCCTTTGTACAGTACCTATTCACATTTCCTTTTCTAAGAAATAAGGCAAAGTTATATTATCCTCAGCATTCTTTCACATTTTCATCTTCCTTTCCAAGTGCTGACAGACAAACATTAGACTCCATCATAAAAATCTATAATTTTGAACATTCCTAAGAATGTGAATTACAGTGGCCTACAGTAGTTAAGGAGAAGGAAGTTGCTACAAAGTTAAAATTGTCTTACACAAAGAGGTATTTGCCTAAAACATTTTCAGTTCCTTTCCCCCATAAATTCCTTCTGCTGCTACAGAGGAGCAATTAAACATTTCCCCCTGTGAATGATCCTAAAGCAGCCACCCACAACATTTTAACAGTTATAGACTCTTGCCAAATCACATTTCCCTACTTTTTCCTAATCATCCTTGACCCACTTCTGTATTTTTGGAATAATTCTCCCAAATGAGTAAACAAATCAGAAAAATTAAGAAAGAGTTCCAAAAGCACACAAGCACAAAACACAAACACAGGCACGCATGTGCCCACTCAACAACATACGGATTTTCCGCTAGATTTTTCCTTGTTTTGAAGTACCTGATAAACCATATCTGGGCTGATTTCTCATGCAATGCACAGGATCTCCAGTTAATATTCCACAAACATCAAGCAGAACTTGATCCCGCCTGTCGATGGAATATTACAGAAGGATTTTCTTTCGCTTTTCTGGAAAACCCAATCTACTCCCTGATCTGAACTGCACATCTAAGTTTACCCACAACTCTTCATCGTGGGATAGAATTCTTTAGCACTAGCTGGACTTCGCCTACTCATACTGGCAGCAAGAAATCCTTTTGTTTGTTCGTGTTCCCAGCTATTTAACACTGTGTCCTCCTGAGCTATGGCAGATAATATTCATAACATCTTATTGCCCCACATAACTCAAAGGCTTCTGTCTTTACTTCTACTGACTGCCTTGACCTCTGAGGTCAAGGTAAATGAGTCCACCCACTAAGGCACAGTAGGGCTGCTTCTAGAGGTCTGGGAGCTACATTTGCCTGTCCTTGAACCTTACAGGCCCACTTTTAGAACCATCATCTGCCAAAATATTGCTTACAAAAATGGGCATGGGATTACTGTAAGCAGTCCTTTGAGAAGCTTAGTGGCTATTAAAAAACAAAGCAAGGCGTGCTCCTTCAAATACACAAAAGGACTGTTTTTGATCCACCCCAAAAGTTTTAATGTTTTGGGTATGAGTGTATGAAACAGTGCGAGAAGACCTTACATAAGAACATAAGAGCATAAGAAGAGCCATGCTGGATCAGGACACAGGCCCATCTAGTCCAGCTTCCTGTATCTCACAGCGGCTCCACCAGATGTGTTTGGGAGCGCATGAGACTAGATATCTGTCTCCTGATACCACTCCCCTGCATCTGGTCCTTGAAGTATCCTGGTTTTAAGCCTGGAGATTACACATCTCCATCATGGTTTGTAACCCGTGATGGACTTCTCCTCCAGGAATCTGTCCAATCCCCTTTTGAATGCATCTAGGTCAAATGCCATCACCACCTCCTGTGGCAGGGAGTTCTACAGACTAACAATATGCAGGATAAAAAAAAATTTCTTTTGTCTGTTCTTACTCTCCCAGCCCTCAATTTGAGTGGATGTCCCCTAGTCCTGGTATTTCATGAGAGGGAGAAGAGTGCCCCTCTATCCACTTTACTCATGACTTGCATTATTTTGTACATCTCAATCATATCCCCCCTCAGGCGCCTTTTTTCCAGACTAAAGAGCCCTCAATGCTGTAGCCTTTCCTCATAAGGGAGGTGCCCCAGCCCAATAATCATTTTAGTCACTCTCTTCTGCACCTTTTCCAGTTCCACTATGTCTTTCTTGAGATGCGGTGACCAGAATTGTACACAATACTCCAGGTGCGGCCTTACTATTGTTTTGTATAATGGCATTATAATGTTGGCTGTTTTATTTTCAATCTCCTTTTTGATAATCCCTAGCATGGAATTGGCCTTCTTACAGATGATAAGGGTCTACATGTGGGCCCTGAGGTATAACAGCTACTGCACATTGCTAATCCCTGCACTAAAACCTTTGTGGAACACCCACAGAACAATAACGAGTTCTGCTGGCTATGCACTTCTGGAGCAGCAATCAATGCATATGATGATAGCAAGTTCCACAGCTTAACTAGCCACTGTGTGATCAAACACCTCCTTCTCTGTGTTTTGAAGCACTGAGCTTCCCTGGCTGATTTGTTTTCCTCGCCCTTGTCTCCATTTTATGCCCAATTGTCTACATAGTTACCTGTTGTGGAATTGAGGCTGAGATTTTTAAATGCCATGATGGTGCTTTTTTAAAAATGATAATTTGCAATGTAAATATATTATGTGTATATTACATATATAATTCCTTTCTCCCCCCCCCCCCACTTATTTAGATGGTGTCTGTAAGACTTCAGATTGTATAACATCAGGTAAGATCTGTACTGTTTTCAGTTTGCTTTAACTTATTAATGTGTGTTTCTCAATGTAATATATCTCAAATACACACAAACATAGACAAAGGGAGCTTTGTGCTTAAGTTATTTAATCCTTTTCCATCTCTCAGTTCCTTTCCATACTGCTAAACCATAATAGCTAACTTGTAAGAACTTGAGATAACTAATTATGGGCAATTATTGAGCAATCTTATAAATCAGAAGTTGGGACATTTTCCACCAAGATAAAATTCTGTAGGGATATTCTTTTAATATACTTTAAAATGCCACTGGGAATCAATCTCTCATTGCTTAAGATGATCTTAGAAGAGGACAGATAATCGAATGGCACACAGTCTTAAAGTTGTTTTCTGCACATACAGAACCTTGAGATGGAAAATGACTAGGCTCCTTAAAATCATTCTGGCACTACCCATGCAGAAGCCCTATAAAATACAGGTTGTTTAGAGGAAGTGTTACTGAGGCCAGTATTGGCATTAGGAATATAGTGAAAAATCCAACTTTCCCTTCCATTCCAGATTTGTAGCAATGGAAAAAACCCACCATACTTTTCTTAAGAAAGTTGAACTATTTTGTAGACCTGAGTGGTTGTGATAATCCAGATGTTTCTAGCCTACAATGAGGGTTTCCAGATATGGGGTTTTGACTCTGTGGCTTAATTTTTGAGGTACATTCTCAGGGTGTCCTGTTTTAGCCTAGAAATCTCAAGGAATGGGATATTACTGACCTCAAAACCTGAACTGATATTGGAGTCCACCATTATATATGGCGGGTCAGCTGGAAATGTCCTAGTAGCCTTCAGTGTGTAAATATTTCTCAGAAGACATTAGGAGACAGGACACTGGTATCACTGATTCATTGTCCTTTAAGTTCATCACTGCATCTCTGGATGGTCTGTCTGCCCCTCATTTTGCTATTGTTGCTGAATTGTCTGCTCCATGACATCATAAGGGCATTCTTCTATGACATTACAAGAGTATAAATCTTCATGGGGAACAGGATGTCCAGTTGTAAACTAGGACAATTATTAGTCTTGTTAGGCTGGTCTGGTTTACAACTAGACTGTTTAATTATTGCTGTTTGTGTTGATTTGTTGACTTTGTGTTTTTAAGTTTTGCTCCTTTCCTTGGGAAAGCTTTCCATAAAAAAATAGATGATAAATGATATTGTCTGGCCCTGAGTGCCTCTGAGGACATGCATCAAATGACTGATAATAACTATGTATATATATATATTCCCCCCTGTGCTATATATGTAGCACACGGGGGGAAACCCTGCCATAGTGTGTGGGTGTGGGTGTGGGTGCGCGCGCGTGTGCACGCACGCACTATGGCAGGTTCCCCCCCCCCCCGTGCTACATTTCTTGCATTGATTGACCGGGGGAGGGGGGGAGTGCCCCAGAACAAAGCACAAAACAATTGAAATAATTTGAAAATGAATTAAACAGAGTTGTCAAAATTCATGGCATGGAGTTGACTATATGCATTTGACTTCTGAAAAGGTAGCCAGTATCCTATAAAGCTACAAGGGCTCATATTGCACACTCATATTGGTGACAATGAGTTTTGATCTTCCTGAAGAGAGGTATTCCCTGCTAAAAAAAACTCCTGCATTTTCAAGATCCAAGATTACACTGTTAGCTACCTGTCTTGTATCTGTGTTCTGTACCCTCAAATTAGGACTGACATAGTGACTCAGATAGGACATTCAGGGTGAGATACTGTATTATTAAGGAGTGGTTTTTGCCAGTTCCAATACTCTGGTCAGTTTCTGTGGCAGAGTGGAGATTTGAATCCTGTTCTCCAGAGTCCTAGCCTATCAATCTATTCACTACACCACACTGGGAACTTTGCTAGTTACTTAGCTCTTATGAAACAGAGAGTCCAACATAGAATACATACATACCGTACTACTATACATGCACCTGATTACCATTTTATGTGCGTGCATGTATGTAATGATTTTGTTTATCAAATTATTGGATGATACTTTAATGTAACTAGATATTTTGCTGATCAAGTTATTGTCTTAAATAAAAAAAGTTGCCACATGAAAGTAACCGGGGCTTGGAAGCAGGGAAGGTGTCACACTTGTTCAGAAAATGTCCCAGTTGGTAAACCTGTGCTATCCTTCCTGTCTCCCACTGGGATCTAGCTCCTGAGACCTGTTCCGAATTGGAATTTGGATCTGTGCTTTAAAAAAAATCCCACTCTTGGCATTTTGAGTGGGGCCCTAAGCATTTTTGGTTGTGCCATCAGGTGCCTTTAACATATACAGTGGTACCTTGACTTATGGTTGCTTCGACAACTCTACTTACAAATGCTGCTCTCTGCTCCACATGACACCTGACTTTGACAGGTCCGACCTGTCAAAGTCAGCTGTCATGTGGAGCAGAGAGCAGCGTTCAGGGGCCATCGCTACTGCCTCCTCCTTCTTGATTGCTTCCATCTCTGCAAAAGAGATTGAAGCAACCAAGAAGGAGGAGGAGGAGGAGGCCATTGTGCCTCCATTCCAAACCACCCAGGTTGCCCGAAGTTGCATCATTCTTAGGGAACAATGCAACTTCAGGCAGCCCGGGCACCTTGCAAGTGAAGCGGTTACCTGGAAGTGCTTACGTTGCAAGGTGCCTGGGCTGGGCAAAGACCGCCGGACCATGGATCTTTGGCGATCCCAGGCAGTTTGGGAGGCAAGAGGTGGTGGTTGCTTCCCTTGCCAAGCCTCCCGGGTTGGGCGAAGATCAATGGGTCCGTGCTCTGCAAACCAATTTGGTGAGCAGAGTATGGACCCATTGATCTTTGCACAGCCTTGAAGGCTTGCAAGCAAAGAGGCAGTGAGGATCCGCCACCGCCACTAGCCTTCCAAACCGCATCACTGACTACAGCTCCCAGAATTCCTCAGCTGGCTTAGACACTAGAGTTGAAGTTCAAAAAACAAAACTTTTCCATAGCATTTCATGGAAACTGCCTTTACTGCCTCCTTCCACCTGAAAAGTGCAAGGCTTTTCTCTGTCCTTTTTCACTTCAACGTGTTTGTTGCTTTTGACAACATCAGAAATACTGTATTGCCCTTTGTTTCCCATCCTTTCTGAGCTGCATGGAATAGATCTGATTTGGATGGGATCCATGCTTGTTGTCAAAGCCAACAAGAAAATGGGAAATGATTCCCACCACCACCCTTGGCAATACCCTCGGTGCCTCTACTACAGTTTGGACAGTGTCTCACTGACATTAACAGTCATGCTCCTAAGCCATCTGTCTGCAGCTGCTTCATCTATGTGACACTTTCACAGGGCTTGTTCTTAAGATAGAGGAGTGCTTTGTAAGTAGGATGAAGTAGTGGAACTTGTCTATTACACAGGAGTGATAGATAAGGCCTGCAAATTGAAATGGCTTCACCCACTATTTAAACAACTAAGTATATGGGTTGTAAAAGTTGTTCTCTCATGATGACTCATTTACATTGTGTTCTGTTGGGACATTTGATTAACGCTCAATGATTAAGAAGGAGATTTGCTCAGATATAAGTGGTTCTCATCTTGTCTCATTGTACAGGACTTTACATTTTGTAATTTGTTTTAGCTTTGTAGCATATAGATACTGTAGTTTTCATGTTTGCAGAGAATTGACCTTCCCTTTTGTGGATCTTCCCTTAAACGTTTTCATAATCTTAACTTTTCTCTCCCATTTGTCTTGTAAAGCTACTGTTTTTATTTATTTATTTATTTATTTATTTATTTATTTATTTATTTATTT
>JAHTLZ010000379.1:42420902-42439648 GCA_023846285.1 Phrynocephalus versicolor
GATTGATTGATTGATTGATTGATTGATTGATTGATTGATTGATTGATTGATTGATTGATTGATTGATTGATTTAGCTTGTATGCCACCCACTACCCAAAGGTCTCTGAGCAGCTTACAATCAAAATAAACAATTAAAACAATCAATACATTAAAATTGCAATAAAATTGAAATGATAAAAACATTTAAATGCAATAAATAAAATACTTTAAAACACTACACTAAAATTGCCACCAGGACCCACAATCATCAGTTTAAAAATTTCTGGAACAGGAAGGTTTTTCCCTGGTGCTGAAATGTCATTAACATTGTGCCAGGCAGGTCTCACTTGGGAGGGCAGTCCATAACCTGGGGGCAGCTGCCAAAAAGGCCCTATACCTACAAGCTTCCATTTGTTTGGGGAGAATTCTGTTTGTTGGGAGTCCATATTGAGGAGAATTTAACCTGGAGTGTAAACACCTCTGAGCTGCTGAAAAAGGCCCAACAGAGACTGTACTTTCTGAGAGTGCTCAGAAAGAATATCACTCAGAGACTATTGGTGTCTTTTTATCGTTGTGTAGTAGAAAGTGTACTGACGTACTACATATCTGTGTGGTATGCCAGTTGCTCAGAGGAAATCGCTCCAGGGGGTTTTCAATATGGCACAGAAGATCATTGGATGCCCACTCCTCACATTGGAGGAATTACACAGCTCCTGCTGTCTTAAGAAAGCTCAGAATATTGTAGGAGATATTTCTCATCCTGGACACTCTCTGTTTGTATCATTACCATCAGGCAGAAAGTATAGATCTATTAGAACAAGGACAGAAAGATTCAGAAATAGTTTTTACCCAATAGCAGTAACCATGCTAAATTCTGTTAAAAATTAAGTTGACGGGTAATAGTGTTGAATGTGTTACACATATATTGTATGGGGGATTGTGTATGGCTGTTGTTGTTTTTTAAATTGTAGTTTTTATGGATTGGGTATGAATGTTGTCAGGTGAAAGAGTGTAGGGCTGTGTGTTTATGTTTGGTTTTTATGTCAGTTTTAAATGAGTGTAAGTGATGTTTGGTGTGTGAATGTTGGAGTATGTGTATAGATGGTTTGTTCTTAAATTGTAGATTTTACGTCTTGGATTTTTATGCTGGGTTGCGTGAATGACTGACTGGATGGCACTTTTAATCTCGTTGTATTTATACAATGACAATAAATTGCATTCCATAAATTGCATTCCATTCCATTCCAAGCCATCTCTCTCACCTCCTTGAGGGATGGCTCTTCCAGGAGGGCCCCCTGGCTAGATCTTAATTGCCAGGTAGGTTCATATGGAAGGAGGCGGTCCTTTAGGTATCTAGGTCTTAAGCCATTTAGGGCTTTATATATCAAAACAAGCACTTTGAATTGGGCTCAGGCAGCAACTTGTAACCAATGAAGGTTATACAGAATTGGTGTGATGTGTTCCTTGGTGGCCCTGCCACTCCACCAGTCATGCAGCATGATTCTGAACCAGTTGCAATTGCTGGACT
This sequence comes from Phrynocephalus versicolor, assembly GCA_023846285.1. NCBI lineage: Eukaryota > Metazoa > Chordata > Lepidosauria > Squamata > Agamidae > Phrynocephalus > Phrynocephalus versicolor. The sequence goes on from JAHTLZ010000379.1 coordinate 42,422,411, forward strand.
GTCTTCAAAGGCTGCCCCATGTAAAGTGCATTGCAGTAAACAATACAGGATGTTACCAGTGCATATGTAACTGTCTTGAGGCTCTGTTTCTCCAGGTAGGGGCGCAGCTGACACATTTCCCCATGGATGTGACTATATTTTTATCTAAAATTATTAGACTAAAAATAGAGGGTTTTCTTGTACATTGACGTAAGCCAAAGAGAGAACCACTTGGTTATGAAACTGTAGTTTTGAGTTCGAAAAATGGAGGTCATCTTATACATGGAGGTGTCTTATAGATGGGGAAATGCAGGTAATTCTCCCCAAACAGATGAGGCTGATGTTGTCATCCAAGTTGCCCAGTTGTGCAACAGGATTCCAGTTACTGAGTATATCTACATCACACATCTTTGGAATTTGATAGGTGCTTCAACTGTCATGGATGCTTCATGCATAATAGCATATAGAAATTTTTTTACTGGCTTGACATTTAAATTTTTGTACTACAGGATATTAGTGTCCTGTTCTTCCCTACAACACTAGATCTCTCTGGCAGATAAAGTTAAGCACCTTGCCAAACTACAAATTAGACATGGGCACGATTCAGCGAAGTCCTCGTTTCTGTTCTCGTTCGTCGTTCTCGTTACGTAACGGGGAACAAGAACGACAATTACTCCGCTCCAGCTCAAACCCGAAATGATAAAGATAAATTGGGTCTGATTTGTTGTTGTCGTTCATGGCATCGCGGCGCCGGCGAGCGCACGATGCCAAGCGGCGCAGCACAGAAAAAAAGTTTTAAAAATAAAACAAAACCGATTCCCGGCCATAAAAGCAGGCAAAAATATGCCTGCCTCAGTGAGGGCATCTAACAGAGAGGGGTGGTTTCTGGGGGGGTCCCCGGCCTCCCCCCTCCTGTCCTGGGCTGCTGGTACCAGGCTGGGGGGGGCATCCTCGTCGTCTCCATTTGCCATGTGGTGGGGGGGGATTCAAAATGGCGACCGCAATTTTTCTTTTGAAATTGTGCTCCAAAAAACCACCAAAGCATGACAGAAACATGTGAAAATTAGGTATTTTAAATGCCTGATTTTTATAGTAGCAGCAGTGGGTTTTTCTTGCAATAAAATGTCTCCATTGACTTTATTTTATTTTATTTTTATTTTTTTACACCTGCACATGCGCAATGATGGGCTGGCCATGGGATGGGACCATGCAAATTTTTGGAGCCATTCCACCAATCGCATGGCCAGGTTTTGACTGAGACTTCTGGGTGTGCCAGAGAGGGCATTAAAAGCCCACTAACCCGAACCCTAACCCTAACCCTAACCCTAACCCACACGCCAGTACACTGTCCTTCTTAGTGGGTCAGAGGCACCCAGAGGTGCAGCCCAATAACCCACCCTAACCTTAACCGTAACCCTAAGCCTAGCGCTTACCCTAACCCCACCAACCCTAACCCAGATCCGTACGCAAGTACACTTTCCTTCTTAGTGGGTCAAAGTGAGGCACCCAGAGAGGTGCCTCGCAGAGCCCACTTCCCTACCCTATCCCATTCCCTAACCTGTACGTCAGTACGCTAGTATGCTTCCCTTCTTAGTGAGTCAGAAGCACCCAGAGAGAGAGGTGCCTCTGCTACTCCCCCCCCAACATATGTAAAAAATAAATACGCGGCGGCTCCGCAAAACGCGTCCCTTCCCTTCTTAGTGGGTCAGACGTCAGAGGCACCCAGAGAGGTGCCTCCCAGAGCCCACTTACCCCAACCCCAACCCCAACCCACAAACGACCAAACGACAAACTGAACGACAAATTTTTGAAAATTATCGTGACAAACGGAAACGACCCGAAACGGACGTGTCCTGACAAACGACAACTCGAAACGTCATTTTTTTCTGGCCGTGCCCATCTCTACTACAAATTCCAGGAGTCCATTGAATGCAACGATGGCAATTAAAGTGGCATCAAATGTGGCAGTGTTCCTATACCCATTATATACAGCAGGATGGAGACTATCACCTTTATTTTCTACCCTGGAGAAAACTGATATGTGGGTTTCAAGCAGAAAAACATATTCAAAGAGTTGCTGAGGTGCTTCTGCTCTGGCCTGTGTTTTGTCGCAGATAAATCTCAAATAGGATACTGATATTACTCATATTATTCATGTTGTTTTATTTCAAAGACCTCTACAGTCTTTTTCTATAAAAAGAAGCCTGCCCGTCAACTAACATAACATTAAAAAGCTGGAACGTAATCCAACATCTCCAGTCCATCTTCACTGTGATGATTATGTTACAAATACTGTACAAGCAACGCAAATGACTGCTAGGTCTTACTTAAATCCCAGATATTTGGCTTGTGGATACAAATGGGCATGAAATGGAAAAATAAAGGTTTCCTCTCCTTTCCTTTCCTTAGTAGTTTCATTTTGTTTCATTAGCAACAAATATTTTCCAAAAGGAAACAAAATGAAACTATTTGCAACTTTGCTCAAAACAGTAAGGGGATCCCGACTTCCCCAACACAGCAGAGGGCTGACAGGGTGAGCCCTGACTTCACCATTCACCCTGCCAGCCCCCTGCTGTGTCGTTGGAAGCTGGGATTCCCCCCCCCCCCATTGTTGCCCGCACCACCACCCCAGGTGTTTGGGGTTTTTTTTTTTTTGACAGCTTGGGCTGAGGGGAGGGGTGGCCCCTCTGCACAGCCCAAACTGACAAAAACAACTGAGAGGCAGGGGGTGACAACAGGGGAATGGAGCAGGCAGGATTCAAAACCCTGTTCTCCTCTCGCATTCTGGCCACCGCCACTCAGCTGGTTTTCACATCAAAACCAGCTGGGTTGCAGTGGCCAGAACAAGAGGAGGAGGGGAAATTCACAAATTGTTTTGTTTCAACAGTAGAAAATAGCATTTTGTTTCATTTCATAACGAAATGCTGTCTACCGTTTTGTTATGTTTCAGAATGTTTCTTAACCTTATGACATGATGAAACAGCATGTCATTTTTTTATTTTTTTTTGTGCCCATCTCTCCATGTGGAGTTAAAGCTTCATGATTCAGTGGATGAAAAAAAGGTGCTGAACTGCTTAGGAAAGGGCACGATGTGGCTGTATTTCAGGATATGAGAAAACAGATTTAAAAGTCAACAGTTGGCCTTGTTCCATGCAGATACTCCTTTGCAGCACTAAATCTCAGAAAAATAGCAACAACAGCAAAAACAAACCCTGGAACAATGCAGTCTTCAGAGGAGTTAGCTGAGCAGCAAGCTGTTCCCTTTGCTGATAAAACTCCCCCAAAGAGCTTTCCTCCCTTCCTCATTCTTCATGCACTTATTAGGGCCCCAAAAAAACCTTGCCTTCCTATCTGTCCAAAGAATGGAATTTCATAAATGATTACTTACAGGACTTACAGATGGCAAGGTTAAGAGAACTGGCAACTAGAAAGAAAGATGCAGGAGACTAACAAGAAGTTTTCAGGGAAGAAGGGGCATAATCTCTCTGCCCTTGTTTTCTGTGCCCGCAGGAACAATTATCCTATGCTGCAGCTACTAAATTGCAGAAAACATGGGCACAGACAGTATATTCTTGACTCATAAGAACATAAGAAGAGTCATGCTGCATCAGGCCAAGAGCCCATCTAGTCCAGTTTCCTGTATCTCACTGTGGCCTTGCTAAATGCCTCTGTCTCCTGATGCCACTCCCCTGCATGTGGCCTTTGAAGTATCCTCTTTTTAAGCCTGGAGATTACATACCTCATCATGGCTTGTAACCTGTGATGGACTTTTCCTCTGTCCAATCCCCTTTTGAAGGCATCCAGGCCAGGTGCCATCACCACATCCTGTGGCAGGGAGTTCCGCAAACTAACAATAGCTGGGTAAAGAAGTATTTTCTTTTGTCTGTTCTCACTTTCTCAACCCTCAATTTGAGTGGATGTCCCCTAGTTCTGATAGAAGAGCATCCCTCTATCCACTTTATTCATGTTGTGCATAATTTTGTACATCTCAATCATATCTCCTCTCAGGCGCCTATTTTCCAGACTAAAGAGCCTCAAAATGTTGTAACCTTTCCGCATAAGGGAGGTGCCCCAGCCCTATAATCATTTTAGTTGCTCTCCCCTTCACCTTTTCCACTTCCACTATGTCTTTTTTGAGATTCAAGAATTATGAAAGAGATAGAGCATTTTAAATTCACTCCACAATGAAAGTTGGGACATAGAGCAGTGGTGGTGAACCTTTGGCACTCCAGATGTTTTGGACCACAACTCCCAGAATTCTGAGCCTAGATTGCCAATGACAAAGAACTGTGGAAGTTGTGGTCCAAAACATCTGGAGTGCCAAAGGTTCTCCACAACTGGACTAGTTCTCTGGACCGTGTTAGAGAACCTCCAGAAAGAAACAAGAAAATCTTCTGCTATCTAGACATACATGCAATATTTTTATTTATTTATTTATTTATTTATTTATTTATTTATTTATTTATTTATTTATTTATTAGATTTCGAACTACAAGGCCACTCTGAGCAGTTTCCAACAATAATAAAACAAAAAGCACACTATATTATTTAACAATACAAAATAACATAACATGTACATAAAATTAGAAACCTAGAATTTTTTTAAAAAAATATATGAAACATTATTCCTCAGAAGAATATTTTCAGATTCAGTGGATGAAAAAAGGTGCTGTATAAAATATATATAATATATATATATATATATACACCCTGTGTTTCCAACTCTATTTAATCCCAGTTGGCATAACCATAACAGCCAGAGATTTTGGAATCTGAAAATCTGGGCAGCACCATGTTGCAGAAAGTTAGTTTTTTGCAAATCCAAACCACCTTCTGACAAAAAGGTAATAGCAGCTATATACGATTTGGCCTGCATTGGCTTTGTTTCCTTTAGACCAGAGGCATTGCATACATGATGCAGAAGGAAAGAATAGATTGAGTTAGGGGTATTCCAAGCCATTTCCTATATTGCCATCCCCTGAGAGACAAAAATCTTTCATAGGACAAATTAAATCTCCGTAGCGGTATATTTTTCTCGATGTACGCCACAGAAAACCCAGAGGTGGGTTGTGTAACTTGAGGATGCTGCTTGCCAGGGGAAGGGAATGATATTAGCTGAGACAACTGCATTGCTTTTCTCTATTGCTGCCTAGTGCCAGTCTAGAGTTTCTTCTCACCTAAAGCAGCAAAGTTAATGAAGACAGAATCTGAATGGCCTGTGCTTTATTTGTCTCCCATTCCCTGCCAGGGGAAACAATATTGAGTTTGGTCGAGGATTCATCTAGTTGTAAAAGTTTTCACGCAGAGGTGTGAAATTGACTATGAGCCTTTCCTGCAGAGGGGAGCCCTCCTACTAATCAGTATGGCACCTCTTCTCCACAAGCCAGTTTTGTACGTTGTGCAGCTTTTCTAGGATAATTTCTACAGTTTTTCAGTGTAAGACTGAGCGGTGTTTCCTTCGACTCCTGAAAGTGCCCATAAAAGACTCTGGGAAGACAAGAGCAATCTTGTAAGTCAAAGTGGATGAGAGCTTTCTTTCAACATCTGCTTCTGGATTGCACCAAAAGCTGCCGCCACCCCTTCTAATCCATCAGTATCTGCATGGCAGGCAGGCATAACATGGTCCTCTCCTTGGAACAGTTCTACTGGTTGAATTTGGCTGGGGCACCCAGAGAACAATCTCATATTAGGGTTAATAACCATTATTTGCAAAGCAAAACGGGAGACTGGAAAGATCCTGAGATTTAGATGAAGATGAAGGAAAACTGACTGGTTTTTACACCATGTAGTATTATGGAAGATAAAGCAGACGATTCAGAAGTATGGAAAGAACCCAAGAATATGATATATCGTGCATTGGTTTTTTATCAATTGACCCAGCCTTTTCTTGCCAGACTATGTGTTTGTGGTATAGATGGATGTGTTGTCTGTTTTATTTACCTCTTTGTTTGTAACTGGATTTTATAGGGGGCTTTTCGGATGGGTTGTTTATGTTGTAATCTGTTGTAAACTGCCCAGAGTTAATAAGTATAAATATAAATAAATATAAATATCCGTGGTTTCTTTAAACAAGGCCTTAAATCAGGCATGTCCAAACTTCAGCCCTCCAGATGTTTTGGACCACAACTTCCACAGTCCTTTGTCATTGGCAAGCTAAGCTGAGAATTCTGGGAGTTGTGGTCCAAAACTTCCGGAGGGCCGAAGTTTGGACATGCCTGACTTAAGTCTTTTGATCTGTTTGGGGGCCAGCCATTCCCTCCCAAGAATCCCTGTTGACAAGGATGGGTAGAATACAGCTTTGAGTAAGCAAAAGTGTCAGGCTGGGCTTTCTATGTTTATTTGGGGGGGGGGGGGAAATGTACATAGATACTAAAAGTGCAACTGCATGTTTTCACCCTGCTGGGTCAATATAGTGTACTTTCCACTTTCAAGTTGTTCTGAAAGGAAGAGCATTACAGAGATGAAAGGAGGAACAGGAGAGAGGTTTAAATGTGCTTCAGTAACCTATGCTCGGCTTTAAATATCACTTCATTTCCATTTACATCAATCCATTAGCCGTAATTAAGGAGGATTCAGTGGGGAGATGAAGTTTCTTCCCAGCATGGATGAGCTTGTTTATATTGCTAAATATGTAATTAATGCCTGCAATGTTTATGCGGAACAGGTGCTGTACGGCACAACCTCAGACACTGCTATTTGGCGCCGCTGTGCAAACTACGTCAATGGCAACATGGAGAATGCGGTCGGGAGGCTGTATGTTGCAGAGGCATTTGCTGGAGAGAGTAAACACATGGTAAGGTCAAATGTCCCATATGTGGGGTATTTCAATCGCTAGACGTGTGCAACATCAAAGGATTTAGGGATCTCCCCAACCTCAACATTACTAAATTTGGGGGGGGGGGGTTAAAAGGAGTTGTACCAATTAGGTGGTGTGAAGGGGCAGTCCCTCCCTCTTTCAGGTCTGAGGGACCCTTTTTCACACTCAAACGGATCTAAAACCTTGGGAGGAAACTTGGAGGAAAGCCTCTAGGTGTACAGTGGTCCCCCACCCTTTCGAAGTTCATATACTGTGGTCCCGCTATATCACGGGACTGCAGTACCCCCGAAAGGGCTTGAGGGAGGGGAGGGAGGTTTTAAAAGCCAGGGCTTTTTAAACCTTTCCCCCTTTCTCCAAGTCCTGGGTTCCAGCTGATTGGTGCTTGGGTGAGGTAGCAAAAGGTTTTTCTCCCCCACCCCAGCGCCAACCAGCTGGAGCCCAGGGCTTACTTCCATGGAGGCATTGTGCACCGTTCCCTGCACCCAGGGGTGATTGGGAGAAGCAGTGAGCAATGTTTACAATGTCTTTAAGCAAAGGAGCCAAGCTGGCTCCATTGGTTAAAGACATTTTAAACATTGTGCCCCCCAGGCCCGACCTGACCTGTATCCACGTATCGTGGATTTTCAATGATGGCGGGTCAGATCAATCCCTAACCCCCGCGATAGATGGGGGGTTTACTATAAAAAGCCCAAGGGCTGCAGCCTGCAATAGACCTGAGCTTCTTGTGACTGTTAAACGTTACCAGATTACTGCTAAGAAATCAAAGCTCACACATACCATCCACTTTGAAGCGTTCCACATCACTGCTTGCTCCAGAAGACCCTGAACTGGGACATCAGGAAGTAGCCTACCAGGATTGGAAGTCACACCAACTCAGAGGAATGCCATGGTAGATGGCCGTTGCTCCCATCTCCAGGGCAAAATAGACCAATAACAGACAACAGCAGCATCTGAGCATCTGAGAATGCAGCCATACCTTAATGCTAGACCTGATTCTCATTTTGGGTAGCAGCAACAAGGGAAATGCCACACTCTGCCAAGCCTCCTGAATCTCCTATAGAATTGGCTGATTGGAAGGGGAAAAGTCGCTAAACAAGAAAGGCCCAAAAGGTTCCCATTCTAGGGCAGAAATGTGTTCATATAACAAAAGATGTAGTCCAGATTAGAACTTGACGTGAACAGGCGCAGAAGGAAAGCAGAGTGTTTGATTAATTTTAATCCCTCTCCCAGCGATACATTGGTACATTCCTTTTGCTGATATTCCAGTCCTGATTGTATAGAAATACTTAACAAAGGCAGTAGCTTTCTGCGATATCATTCTGCAAGAGGAAAGGTAAGGGTGCCTGCTCCCTCTGCTCCATTTACAACAAGGCAATCAGGCTGCAGTGGGCCTCTGTGGATAGTTTTTGGAGAAAACATCAAACAGATGGCTCTGGCAATGATCAAGACTGAAGCAAAAATATACACTTGCAGTACCACAGGTTATGATGTATTGTATTTTTCCATGTATGTGTGTGTGCGGTGTCATTACAGTCTTGACTGACCCTTCGTGACTCCACATCCATGGGGTTTTCTTGGCAGGAATACTGGAGTGGTTTGCCAGTTCCTACTCCAAGTGACTACAGCACTTAGTATTCCCTGGTGGTCTCCCATCCCAAGTACTAACTAGGGCCGAACCTGCTTAGCTTCCGAAATCAGGCAAGATTGGATGTGCTTAGGGCATCTAGGCAGCTTTTTTCATGTATAAGACTATATGTTTTTAATAAAACTGTTAGACTAAACATTTAGGGTCTTCTTATACATGGAAGTAAGCCAATGAGAGAATCATACAGTAGAGAAACTGTTATTTTGGGCTGGAAATTGGGGTTGCCTTACACATGGGGACATCTTATAGATGGGAAAATACAATAAGGACCAAAACTTGGAGAAGTTACTGGATTAGACTACAACTCCCAGAAACCATCTGCCAGCATAACCACATTATAATCTCAAAAAGCAACTTTTCCAAACTTGGGTAGCTACACAAAACACCTTCACCTTTTTAAAACTAGTGTGGTAGCTGTTGTTTTTTTATGGGGCAACAGGCTGCCCTCAAATTATGAAGACGCTGGGAATGAGCAATCTCCAAACTAGTCCTTAGCTAGTTCTAATTAATTAATAGGAATGAAGCTTTGTGATATATCACTTTGGCAGTCATTAGTGGAGGAAACATGTTTGCCAGTTAAAGGGGAACAGACCTTAACATCTTACCCAACAGCTTTGAAAATTAGGTTAAAGAAGCTAGAGGACTGTAATATCTTTTTACAGCCAGATAGGATTATGTAGCTCACCCAGGACAGCTAGCCAAGTTATTAGTGAATGATGAAGATTAGGTCTTTGCATGTTTTAGAATGAAGGTGTTAAAAAAACAGGAGATTACAGAAACGGGAACACAATTTGCTTTAACACTGCTAAAAAGGAGAGGGGGAACTCTCAGCTTGTAACTCAACACAAGCAAAGGTAATTTATTCCCTTTATCATATTAAGACCCATTTGAAAGTGTGTTTTCAAATACTGCATCATTGTCGGGTTTTGCTGATGCTATGGGGCAAACCATTGTGGTTTGCATTGGCACAGTATGTAAGTTTATTGCCATAATGAAGATAAAAATAAGAATGGTAGATCTCTAAATAACTATAACTCTATGGTGAATCACAGTGGCTCTCATTCCATATGTTTATGAAAGAAGCAGCGCTGTTTACCCAGCCTATAATCCTGTGTTCTTCCTGATTAACAGATGGCAGGTGGGTCTGGGAGGTGGGAAGTTAACTTACATAAACATGGGAAAGACCTCCATAAACAGAGCAGTAGGTAATGTCCATCTGGAGACGGGCGCTCCACACCTAAGCCTAGGGTTGGGTGGGATTATAACTCAACTACTCTAAAGAAGAGCTTTCTCAGCCACCTGGCATATGGTGTATCCCCTAGGGATTACGTGCATTCAGGGTGCTCCCTGCTTGAGCTTTGAAAATTTAGCGTTTTGATCAGAGCATCCATGCACAGCATGGCCACTGGTGATTCTGAGAGTTCTAGTACAGGAATTTAACACTTTCAAGTCCTGTTGCTTGTTTTTCAGAAGGTCAAACACATATGATCCATCTATTATCCCCTAGTTGGCCAGGTGGTGAGCATGCCAACATCTTCCCAGGGCTAATGCCAGAGACAGAGGTTGAGAGTAGCAGTTGTCAACATTGACCATAAGATGGGCATCCTCCACAATAGCTGAAGCCTGCGAGCCCAGTTAACAGTATTTCAAAGGCAATGGAAAGGCAGATGGGCTCAGGATAAACAGCTAGGATAGATGCCTAGTGGTAGGCCCTATCCTGTGTGCAGTTTAAACCCTCTACCCAGAACAATGCTGCCTAGATGGCCTAAGCATTTCTGATCTCGCCTGATTTCAGAAGCTAAGCAGGGTCGGCCCTGGTTAGTACTTGGATGGGAGACCACCAGGGAATACCAGGCGCTGTAGGCGCCTGGAGTGGGAACTGGCAAGCCACTACAGTATTCCTGCCAAGAAAACTCCATGGACATGGGGACACGAAGAGTCGGTCACGACTGTAACAACACAACACACACACACACAGAACAATACACAGCATGTTCCTTTTGGGAGTGAAAGGGAGAAGTGACACTTTCTGCCCCCAAACTCCTTTATCCCTGCCTATCATAAGAACATAAGAACATAAGAAGAGCCATGCTGGATCAGGCCAAGGGCCCACCTAGTCCAGCTTCCTGTATCTCACAGTGGCCCGACCAAATGCCTCTGGGAGTGCACGAGACTAGATATCTGTCTCCTGATACCACTCCCCTGCATCTGGTCCTTGAAGTATCCCAGTTTTAAGCCTGGAGATTACACATCTCCATCATGGTTTGTAACCTGTGATGGACTTCTCCTCCAGGAATCTGTCCAATCCCCTTTTGAAGGCATCCAGTCCAGATACCATCACCACATCCTGTGCCAGGGAGTCCCACAAACTAACAACACGCTAGGTGGAAAAAAATTCTTTTGTATGTTCTCACTCTCCCAACCCTCAATTTGAGTGGATATCCCCTAGTTCTGGTATTTTGTGAGAGGGAGAAGAGTGTCCCTCTATCCACTTTACTCATGCCCTGCATTATTTTGTACGTCTCAATCATAATTCCTAATTATCAACATAGGCTGATTACAATGCAATCCTTTTCATGCCTATCCAGAAGGTAGTTCCATCATAGCTTACTGCCACTGACGTGGGCATATGTCTGCAGCCGTAATTTTACTGTAATCTTTACATCCCCAGGTACAAGAGATGATTGCACAAATCCGTGAGGTATTTATACACACACTGGAAGAGCTCACTTGGATGGATGCTGAAACAAAAAAGAAAGCAGAACAAAAGGTAAGCCAGGCTGGTGGTTCAGTGCCGGCAGTATGAAACAAAACATTGCTGCCACCACTGCCAGCCAGGCAATCTCCAGAGGGGTGAAGTGGGGACTTTAAAGACCCACCTGGCCAACCGGCCTTTGAATTTTCTACTCAGATCCCGGGTGGCCGATCGGAAGTTCAAGCGGGAAGTTCAAAACTTCTGATCCACCACCTGAGACCCAACCCGGAAGTTCAAAGGCCGGTTGGCCAGGTGGCTAAATCCCCACCCCCAACCCCAGAGGGTGTCTGGCTGACCCATGGCAGTGAGGAGGAGGGCAGTGGGCAGTGGGGTGGTAAGTTTTATTTTTTATTTTTTTCCCTCCTCGCCGCCGCTGCCATGGGCCAGCCACCCTCTGAAGGACCCACCTGGCCAACTGGCCTTTGAACTTCCCAGACCAGACCTTAGTGAGACTTCCAGGTGGGTCCTCCACCCCTCTGGAGGGTGGCTGGTTGGCTAGCTGGCTGGCCAGCGGCAGCAAGGAGGGAATAAAGTTTTTTTTCTCTCCTTGCCATAGCCAAGCGCAGTGGCAGGGAGAAAGTGGGGGCTTTCGTCTCTCCTTACCATTTTTGGGGGGGGGGGGGTTATCAGTGGCAAAAGCTTTCACCATGGCACCTATCACTGCCATCAACCCAGATAAGAGTGTTTGCTCTTATCTGCGGGTTTTACTATCTGCAGATCCCGGAACCAATTCCCAATGGATATGGCAGTCCTACTGTATTTAAATCCTCTTAATCATCTCCAGCAGCAGGCCTTTCTAAATAAAAATATCTAAGAAATCTCTCTTTTTTTAGGAAGAATATATTGGGCAGTGTTGGCGAACCTATGGCACGGGTGCCAAAGGTGGCACTCGGAGCCCTTTCTGTGGGCACCCGACATCGCTCCTTCACAGCCACCTGTATTCAGGTTAAATTGCTGTATTGGCACTTTGCAAAAAAAAAAGTGGGTTTTTGAATCACAGTTTGGGCACTCGGTCTCTAAAAGTTTTGCCATCACTGATCTAGGGTCAGGGAGCAGCCGCTGTGGCATTTCTTCCAAGTTTATTTGCGGTCTTTGCTTTTGAAGAGGAAAGGCCAGAGTTCGTGAATGTGACTTTGTTGGACTACAGCTCCCAGAATTCCCCAGCTAGTCAAGAAAGGCATAGTCCTTCCCCCAGCCAAAAAAAAAAAATTGGTTTCCAGCTCTGGCAAAGATTATACAGCTCCAACACTACTTAAATGAGGAAGCACAAAGAATGCTAGAATGCCAAGTTTGGAATTTTTACATACCAATTGAAATCCAGAAGTAATTGCTACTCAGAGTAGGCCCATTGGATAAGTCAACAGAAGTGTTGACTCACCAAATCCCCACTGAATCAATGGGCCTCCTCTAGTTGTGACTTATTAATAAATTCCAGCCATTAATCAGATCCAAAGTAGAAACTGACATACTTTCACTGAACAAGGAGCCTCTTCTTGTGATACCATGCCTATGCTTCCCCCACTCCCCCTGGCAAAGCTATGGAATAGGTTTCAGGCTGCAGTCCATTGTGGGAGGCACTCAAGATGTTTTAGCTTGAAACTCTTTCCTTTAAGTATAGATTACACATGCAGACTTGGGAAGCATGACAATTTTGGGGGGCAATATCAATGTAATCAACAGCTCTCTAGAAGGAGCATTAGGTCATCCAGGACTGTGGAAATAAAGATGGAGACCCTGGCAAAGCCAACATTTTCCAGCTGTCTTAATTTTACTGAGAAATATTTGAACATCCTCAATCATTCCATTTCACTGAAAATCAGTTACACCTAAGTGATTTAGTTTGCCTAGGCTGTGTTAGTGTGTTGGGGAGAGATGAACTGGCAGTGTTGATATATTTGAGGTGGCACTTATATATTAGACATGTCAAAAAGGATTCTCAAGGATCTCCTGAGCTTTCCATTGCTAATAAAAAATTGAAATTACCATGGAGTAAGAAATGTCAGCTGCTGGCTAGCACATGGGTCTATTTCATAAAATATAGAAAAGCAGATTGAAATGCTCACAAGTTGTCAGTTCTTTTTGGACAACTTGATGATGTCTGAGAGTACTGTTTGATTCCCATTGTGTTTTTTTTAAGGCTTTAGCAATTAAAGAAAGAATTGGCTACCCTGACGAGATCATGACAGACACCGCTAAGCTGAATGCAGAATATAAGGATGTAAGTATAGAAAGATGAACACTGCCACAAACTGAATGTCTAAATCTGGCTTTCCCCAACTTACTGCACTCCAGTTGTGTCCATTTTCAGTGTCTATCTCTGCAAGCCAAACACAGCAAAGAGCATGTTGGATGACCATCTGTCAAAGAGGCTTTTCCTTATGGATTCCTGTTTGGATGAGATGCCTTCCAACTCTCCAGTTCTAAGCTTCTAAGGGTGCAGTTACTGGCAATTTGAATCGATTCCTCTTCCAACTTTTTTAATAAGAGGTTCAAGTCATGTGGTATATACATCAATAGCTGTGTTCACTTTGATTGAAATTCAATTTTATTTTTGGTAATTAGAACCGTTTTTGGCAGTTGCAGTAGTCAAACTGACTCACTTCTTTTCTGTTGGATTTTCTGTTTAATTTTATGATTTTCATAAACTGATTTTTATTTAAGTTATGCAGCAATAAATCAAAGGCTGTATTTTGACCAAAAGAAGAAGAAGTCCATAGTGACAACACACCATTGCTAAACTTTTCTATCAGAATATTTTTTTTAAAAAAATGTTGAGAGGAGGGAGGGAGAAAAGAAAGTGGTGCCAATGCTGCTGACATTCAACAGGGGCACCAAGTAAGCTGACAGCTCCATCCAAGCCACTCAAAAGAACTAAATTAAAGAGATTTAGAAGCTAGGTATTTTTAAAAGTCCCTCCCAGCTTCCTGGGGGGGGGGTGGACTTGCTTTGCAGCCAAAATAAATTGACTTGACCCATGCATTGTTTACATGAGGTGTTATAAACTGATTTAAATAATGCTCAAATTGATTTAACTGGGGTTCTTATTGCAAGTGGAACCACATCCTCAGTGTTGTCTGGTGATGGTGGACGTTGTAGTCAAACACATCTGCAGGGCAGCAGGTTGTCTCCATCCTACTTGGCAGGATTCATCCATTCCCTATACATCACAGTGCACCCCATTTTTCATTGTCCATCCAATTGTTGTGTAGCATTTGGGAAGACTCTTATGGGTGGATAAGGAAATCTGTCCCATCTCAGTTGTATGCTCCTATTTCTGGATTAGAGAAATGATCTTTATTTTTCAGTGATATTCTTAATCTTCTAACATGGGAAAGTGACAATTATTTTCAAGTTCCGGATTCAATTGCACAAAGCATTTGAGTGTAGAAACTACTAGCTCTGACAATGGCTGGTGTAGAAAATGACATTTCCTGTCCTTGTGGCTAAATAATTTGCACTCTCCCTTGCATATTAGCATTCCTGGGTTGTTTAAGATTACCATAGGATTTCCCAATAGTAATTATATCTAAATTAAGAAACAGCCAACAGGAATTGTAGTGTGTGAACTGTGAAATGGCACAGAGTACAGACACCTTTCATGGCAGGTCTAGACAGAGAGTGGAAATACTGTAGCACATTAAATCTAATGTGTTACTTTTGAAACCTGTTACTTTCGATAAAAGGGGGATAAGCCAACTGATGCATCTAAAGAATAACATTTTGAAAGCAATGTGTTGAATCTTTTACCATTCCTTTCAAAATATTTCTCCTAAATGACTATATGCATTCCTCTCCTTGAATAGAAAGCTAACAATTTTAATGTCGACATGTTAAATCTAACACTGTGCTTCCAGACTCTGAACCTAGAAGTAAAATGTGCTACCAGTTCTATGAAAACAGAAGTGGGAATAATTTATTCCCCTCAAAAGTAAAAAAAAACATATGAATGAAGAGAAATGTTATGGTCTATCAAGGTAAACAACTGTGCTAGTTATACACAGTCGGCAGTTCTGCCAAGCTTATCATTAATGTGCCCTTGAGCTGAATGGCTACCACTCCGTATCAATTGTACAATGCTTCTCTCATTTTGTCCTTCATATTGGCTAGTTGTTTAGATTTACAAGTCACACTGTTGAACAAGCAGACATCTTGGACTACCTCTAGACGGCAAGTTGTGCAGCAAGCAGACAGAGTGAAATGAGATTGAGTGGCTTTTTAGTGCGATGGTATTTGAGGGTAGAAGGCTCAGTCATTTTCACTGTACACAGGTTGTACACTGATAATAAAGGTTATTATTATTATTAAATTATCACACAGCAAACTACGCTGGATTTTAATCACTAGTCGAATGCCTCGCAAGCATTTAGGACAGGGGTCCTCAACCTAAGGCCCCGGGGCTGGATGCAGCCCCCAAGGTCCTGAATCTGGCTCCCGGGACCAATTACAACCCCACCACCTATCCCCTGCTTTGCGAGCAAGCCAGCCTCCGCAGCTGCTTCTATTACTGAGGCAGATCAAAGCAGTGGGCTATGTCACTTCTCCCACTCCCCCCAACTACCGCCCAGATGATCAGCATGCTGGCTATTGGGGCATTCAAAGTGGGAGGGCTACGGCAAGGCCCCCCCACTCCCCCCACCCACTGCCCAGATGGTTGGGGCGCTGGGTGCAGCCGAGCGGGACAGTTTAAAACAGGAGGGCTGCGGCAAGGTCTCCCACTCCCTCCATGGCCCTGTGGCCGCACCCCTGCTCCTCTTCCTCCCTGCCCACCTGCCTTCCTTGTGTGGCTGCCACCTCTGTTATTGGAGTTGTAAGGAATGAAGGGGGCAGGCGGAGGCAGCGCCAGCCAGCCTTCCGAGCCAGAGCAGCCATGGCAGTGGACTGCTGGAGGGATGGACGGCAGGCGACCGAGGGGGAAACAGAGCTACTTCCCACCCACCCAGCCCCCTCTGATCTGCTGCCTTGCTCCGTGAAGTGAGGGAGGGGAGGAAGGAGCACAGCCATGGCTGGAGGTTGAAGCTGCCACCACCATCACCGGGTTAGAGACCAGCGAGAAGAAGGTGGTGGAGAAAGAAGAGAGGGGAAGAGAAGGCCAACAGTGGCCTGGGCCTGGTTCCTGGGAGGCTGGTGGGGCTGCATTTGTCCCCGGTTGGGGATGGGTGGGCTGGCGAGCCAACAGAGCACCACAGCCTGGCTGGACTTGGCCAGTGAGGGGGCTTCAGGTGGCTTCCCAGCCCTTGCTCCCTCCCTGCCTCCCTCACTTGCAGTGCACCAAGTCGGGCCGGGCCGGGCCAGGCCAAGAGAGGAGGCAGCTTTCCCTCCAGGGCACAGTGAGGACGTGATGGCCAGGGCACACGGCTGGATCTGCGTGCAGTGGCACCAGCCTTGCTGTCGTTGCTGTGGCTGCTGCTCCTCATCCTGAGTGACCGCCCAGAAGGTGATGAGGGGCCTGAGTTTTCCTGGGCTGCCACCTCCTTCCCGACACAATGATGGAAGGAAGGAAGGAGAGCTGCTCCACCCACTGCCACTGTAGAAGGAGGAGGAGGAGGAGAAAGAGGTCCAGCAGAGGGATCCCAGTGGTGGCACCTCAGGGTGGTGATCTGGAGCAGGAGGCATTGCTGGGGCCCTGGAGACACAATGATCATGGACCAATTTTGGGGGGCTCCACCCACTTGCCCCTCCCTCCCCCCTTTTTTCCACATTGACTTTTTGTTTTATTTTGTTTTGTTTTGTTTTGTTTTGTTTTGTTTTGGACTGTGGTCCGGCCCCCAGTGGTGTCTGGGGCATGGTGGACCAGGCCACTGTTTGAAAACTTTGAGAACCCCTGATTTAGGACTATGTGATGTAGCGGTGAATTATGCGAGCAGATCCCAGTAAGGCAGCTTCCTGCAGCTGACTGATGGTGACTTTGTCAACTCCAACTTCTTCTAAATACTTGCTTACCTCTTTAGGCATCACACCCAGCGTGCAAATTACCACTGGGACCTCCAGTACCAGTTTATTATTATTATTATTATTATTATTATTATTATTATTATTATTATT
>JAHTLZ010000379.1:42439658-42450726 GCA_023846285.1 Phrynocephalus versicolor
ATTATTATTATTATTATTATTATTATTATTATTATTATTATTATTATAAGAAACAGAATGCTGGGAATTCTCAAAAACATTGCAGCATACAAAAGTCTAGAAAAGACTAGATAGATGCATGCAGAAAGAAACCCTAAGAATGGAAGGACAATTTAAATATTAATTCTCACTGGTACCTAGCCAGCATAGCAACCGCACTGGTCTGCTTTAGTATCTCTCTCTCTCTCTCTCTCTCTCTCTCTCTCTCTCTCTCTCTCTCTCTCCCCTCCTGTTTCTTAATTGCCATTTCTCTGTTTCTTTCTTTTTTTTGAAAGCTGAACTACAAAGAAGAAGAATACTTTGCGAACATGATTGAAAACTTAAAATTCACCCAGAAGGAGAGACTGAAAAAGCTGAGAGAAAAAGTGGACAAGGAAGAGTATGTATTTTACACTACTAAAATGCGGGCACAAAAACAAAAACAGTTATTGTATGCTTTCTGCTAAAACTGTCTTTATTTGAACGATTGCAGCCGTCTGATGTGATATGACTGTCTTTCCAAGCGGCCATTTTCAGTGGGAGCCATGTTGCTCCCAGGGATTGCTCTGGCGCATGTGAAAGGGCCACAGACTGAAAACAGTTCACCCCACACCACTTCATAAGGTTCACTGTGCGACCTACATAGCCCTGTTTCAGACTATATTTCTTTCATATGGCATGGCCAAAGAAAGGTTGAGATTGGGTCTTTTGGAGTATCATATCCCATAGGAGAGGAGACTACTGTCATTTTCATGTTGTCACTGGAGCCCTCCTTCATTTACTGCCACATAGTGTCCTCTTTTTCCTGGAGGAAAGAAGCAGCAGGCAAAGACCTTCCTCTTCAGACAAGCTTTCCCTGAATGAGGGACTACCTATGATGTGACTTTATATAGATTACCATGCATGGTTGCATTGACTGATTTCCATCTTACTGTCCAGCCCTCATAATGGATTTTCTTTTCTTTTTGCGTTCTCTTTATAGCTCTAATGTTACCTGTGTTTCCCCGAAAATAAGACACTCTCTTATATTAATTTTTTTCTCAAGAAGACACACTAGGACTTATTTTCAGGGGATGTCTTAGTTTCGGGGGTGTTACGAGGAGAGTTGGTGGGTGCCGAGTCATGCCTATGAAGCCGCTTTGTAGGGGGGGACAAGGAGGAAGAGGAGACCCCCCAAAAGCCCCCTTTTTCCTCACCTCCTCTCTCTGAGGCGGCTCCTGGGAAGGGAAGCCACCCCAAACCCACAGGTCCTTCTCTGGGTAAAAAGAGGTTGGGAGGAGTGGGGAGGGGACTCTCTGAGGCGAAAGGCTGAACTTGTGAAGAAGGTGCACCTTTGTGTCCGTACATGGTATCCAAGCAGCTGTGTGTATGTGTGCCTCCCCCAGATCCATTTGCTTCTTGCTCCCTCAGAGGTGGGTGAGGTGGGGGGGTAAGGTGGGTTGCCAGAAGGTAACCTCTTTCCTGCCCATCCCTGGGATTCTCGTGTGTTTGCACCCCATACGTGTGAATGTGGAGGGGTTGGGGGTTGGGCATGAGGGTCGTGTTAGGAAGGTGGACATTGTGGGGACACGGCTCAGGGACTTGGACACGCGTCTCCCCCTTACTCGCTGGGAGGGGGGAGACAGGCACCTCCTCATACACGTAGGGTAGAGACATGTGCCTCCCTGTACACACACACACACACACACACACACACATGCCTGGGGCAGACATGCGTCTCTCAAGGCCTAGCGCACTCACAAAATGGTGTGAGGCGGATTCCCCCTCCTGCCCGCTCACCAAGCACTTCCCTTTTCTTTCCCCTTCTCCTCCTCCTCCTCCTCCTCCCCGTGTCACAGGATCCAGACAGGGACCTGGAAGGGGGTGTTTCTTCCAGCGCCACCCTCATCCTCTTCCCTTTGGGTTTGCATTTGGGGACGGAAGAAAAGGAGGTCCGGCTCCCAGTCTTTTGGCAGGCAACCTTTCCTGCATCTCTCCCTCCCCCCCCCGCCCCCGGTTGGGAAGTGGACTCATCCGGGTTCTCCTTTGGCTTCCCAGGCAGACCTTCCCATAGCCACGCCCATCACTAGGTCTTATTATCGGGGTAGGGCTTATATTTAACAAATGCATACAAATCCTGCTAGGGCTTTTTTGGGGGGGGGGTAGGTCTTATTTTCGGGAAAACACAGCACCTTTTAATGTTCTAAGATGCCTGTTTTAATTCCCTGTTCTTGACTTGAATATGTCTTAAAAGGTCTGGTCTGTATATTGTCCCGTATTACTGTAAGTCACCTTGGGTCCTTTTCCAAGGAGAAAGGTGGGATATAAATATTCAAAATAAATAAATAATAAAATTAGAAGTAAGGCAAAGTCCTACTGGGGTTGAGCTGCCTAGCAGGATTCTGCTGGCCAAACTCTGAACAAGGAGAAAGCGATCAATCCCTGCTTCAAATATTCACTCTCATCAATTGTGATCCCATTGAACATCTGTAAGCTACTCAGGACCTGAACTCCTCCTGGTCTTTTAATGATACTGAACAGTACAGCCAATATTCGATGGCATCATTGCACTAGAACAACCAACCTTGTCTTTTTAGACACAATCCACTTGGTTTTCAAAGGGTAATACAGTTTCCAGTGCAAATGATTTTGGACCTGCTGGTTACACACCCAGTTGTAGAAATAGTCACATGGCTAGTTTCAGAATCAGAGAGATAAGAGGTTGTGCAAAGTAGGCACAATCATGGTTTAACAGGCAACCGGTGATGTGCCTGGGCTATCCCAGCCTCAACCTGTTAGCCACCAGCGAAGGAGGACCCTGGGGTACACCAAGCAGGGTGAGTGGGTCAGCTGGCTGTGGGAGAGCAAGGAGGTGTCACACGGTTGAATGGGCATGAAGTGTGATGAAGCACTTCATGCCAATCCCTGTTTAATGCCATTAATTTTTGTGTGTGTGCCTGTGATGTCATCATTAACACTTCCACATATCTCTTTGACTTTCTATAGGTGGATCAGCGGAGCAGCTGTAGTCAATGCATTTTATTCAGTAAACAGGAACCAAATTGGTAAGTTGGGCCTCTTTGTCTAGTCATTTAGGGCAAAAGAGGCTGTCTCCTAGTCCTGACACTACTCAGATTTTGTGGGGTGCTTTGTCGGAGTCAGAAAGCAGAACTTGAATTCTTCTTGCTCATCTGTCTGTTTAGCAAATTCTTATTACAAGTTCAACATTATAAAATATACTTTGCTCCTAGTAGATTCTGCCTGTTTTGATATTTGATGCCCTTGATCTATGCAATTTGGTTCTTCCCAAAGCTTTTGGTTTATGAATGTGAGATACTGTTCTTCTCTATTGTTGATTCAAACCTCCAAGGAATGGCCTAATATCAATATGCAACATTATGCCTGTATTGCCAGCTGGGGAAAGGATCTCAAGCTTTACATACAAAAAACATAGCCTGAGTGTTCATTGCACCCATGTTAGGAGTCAATATGGTATGTAGGGTACCCTCTTGTGCTTCTTACCATTCACAAAGTAATAACAAGCAAGAGACAGTTCCTGAATCCTTTTTTCATCAATTAACCAATTCTCACCAAAACACAAAACAACTGTCATGGCTGTTCTTGCACTGCCACACAATATCAGAGGCTCGACTCTGGTATACCTCAAATGAGATCTTGCTATCTGGAATGCTTGCTTTGAAAGCTTGTCTCTTTGGAGTTACCTCAGTTTATATTTTTGTGGCACTGTGGCACTGGAAATTACTGTTATCTGTTTGTAAGGAAATGTGTATGTGGTTTCCTTCTGAATACATGAACGATATCAAGCACAGCCTTTGCTCTAGAAAAGGAATTATGAAATCATTGTGCCAGACATGGGGAACCTCTGATTTGGACTACAATGCCCATAATCCCATAAAGCCAAACAGCTTTAAAAGGAAATGCCCTCACACTCCTGGCTGACAAACTGTAGCATGCAATGTAACATTAAGGAAGCCACAGAGCAGGAATTGAAGTCTAAATGTTCAGTTGATCTCTTATTGCAGTTTTCGGCTCAGTATTACACTACGCATTAAGTCAGGATACAAATCAATTTGCAACTGTTTGTTCTTAACTTTCTGAAAGATAGTTTTCAAAAGATGGTGATGTGGGAATAACCCTGCCGTTCTGTGCTAGGTTCTGAAATGGAAGTCACAGTTTACAACCACTGTGTGACTGTATTTTTACACTTTATTAGCATAGCCATGGTGAGAGCCCTAGCATAGAACCTAAAGAGGGTAAGGATGGATTGCTATCCAGTACTATATTTTCACACTTTATTAACAGAGCAGAAAGTGTCATTCACTCTGAGGAAACACATTTCTCCTCTGCAAGATGCCTATTTTGTCACTTAGTGGTTTCTTGGTTTCTTTTGTCCTTTCCTTGTGATGAGTTTACTTTTGTAGTGCAAAGGTGGTCTGTGGCTGAAGTTGCAACATTTTTACACAATTCACACACATTGCCTAGAGCTGGCTGGATAGCTAAGTGGTTTAGATATCTGAGCAAGATCGGGAGTTCGTTTCCTCACTGTGCATCCCAGAAGAATAGTTTCTGTCTTTGCTTCAGGCCTCCCATTACTAGTTCCTCTGGAAAGGTTAATGAATAAATAGCTAATATAAGTCTGTCCCGTAGGAATGCCAGAACTGGTAAAACTACTTTTACAACATAATGACTCATTTTTATAAAATGAGAGGACCGTTATGAGGAAAGGCTAAAACATTTGGGGCTCTTTAGTCTGGAAAAAAAGGCGCCTGAGGGGGGATATAATTGAGATGTACAAAATAATGCAGGGCATGAGTAAAGTTTTTAGAGGGATGCTCTTCTCCCTCTCACAAAATACCAGAACTAGGGGACATCCACTGAAACTGAGGACTGTGAAAGTAGGAACAGACAAAACAAAATAATTTTTTACCCACTGTGTTGTTAGTCTGTGGAACTCCCTGCCACAAGATGTGGTGATGGCATCTGCCCTGGATGCCTTCAAAAGGGGATTGGACAGATTCCTGGAGGAAAAGTCCATTACAGGTTACAAACCATGATACAGATGTGTAATCTCCAGGCTTAAAACCAGGGTACTTCAAGGGGCAGATTCAGGGGAGTAGTATCAGGAGACAGATATCTAGTCTCGTGCACTCCCAGATGCATTTGGCGGTGCCACTGTGAGATACAGGAAGCTGGACTAGATGGGCCATTGGTCTGATCCAGCATGGCTCTTCTTATGTTCTTATGTTCTTATGACCCAAACAGTAGTAAGGCAATTTTATTTTTTTAAAAAATATATTTCCAATTTCTGTAAAATAGCTAGATGCATTCCTTTTAGTTACTTTTAAATCTGAATGCTCCAGACCATTGACCTGTAATACCGAGAAATCCTACTGTTCATCTTGTCATGCCCTCACTACCCACAGCAAAAGATGAAGCAACAGCATGAGCCAGCACTTAAATGATGTGATATTCCTCCTGTATCATTAGTAATATCAAAGCCCTGTAAAACTAATTTGTAATTTAGTCATGTCTCAACTAGTTAAAGCATTAACTGGTTATTTGCAACTAGTTGTTCCCAAAACAATAAAGCAAGCTATGCCTATTAGTTTGCAAGATGGGCACATAATCACAACAGTGCTTCCAAGCTCTGAGGTATATCCAAGCTGGCACAGCCAGGAATCTTGATCTCTGTTTCAAAACCATGCATTGATTCTACTGTGGATGCAAGTCTAGCTGGTCTTGCAGAAGAAGCCTGCCAATGTTTAGAGCCAGCCCTGCAGACGATAAGAATGGAAGCAACAGAAAATACAGACAGCCCTAGCATAGAACCATCTTAAAACAGGTTTAGGAAAGGATTGCTGCCCAGTGCTACTGATGTCAATTCATTTGAAGTCTTAGTTCTGCATATTTCACATGAAAGACAGAAGTCCAATTTGTGGGTTTCAGAACTGCAGTATAGAGTGGGGTGTTCATTTTTTTTTAAAAAAAATCCACCATAGTTTGATCAGTCAAAATAAAATGTGTACTAAGCAGGAAGGTCTCAGATGCACAGGCTTTGGCCATTCGAATGAAATGAATATTCCTCCCAGAAGGATTGTTGGAAGGACTGTACGCATCTTTGAGCCAAAGGGTATCAAGATTAAGTATGATGTCAAAGAGCTTGTGTGGCAATAAATAATGGTAACCACAATGGATCAAGACCAAGAGGTCAAACCAAGAGGAAGAACGGATCAGCCAAATATAATAAACGATTCCCCAAATGCTCATCTGTTAATGCACTGAGGGAAGCCGAGCTTGCATTCCGAGCATGTTTGCACCATGGCTAACAAAAGACAATCTCAACCAAAATGTGGTGATTTTACTTTGGCGAAAGTCTCCGTGGAGAAAGACAGATGTCTGGGATTAAATCATATTGTTTGTCTCAAGTAGTGCTTAGACCTGTTGAATCAATCGCACTTCAGTAAGTGTTCTGTTAACAAGTTCCATTCATTCATCAGGTTGGTAGTGAGAGTAGGATTTAGCCCTTAGAAAGAAGAACAACCTCAGTTCCTCATTGGTAAAACCAAACGTAGAGATGCAGTTCTCTGAAGACCATTGAAATGTTACAAAAGGAGCGGGAAGCTGGTGTGAGCTTTCAAGTTCTGGAGGATTCTTGGAATAATTGGGCTATAGAAGAAGACCCAAGATGTTCAAAGCTCCTCCTGACGTGTTGATCGCATTGTGTCTCTTTGCACCTGCGAGAGGTTGACAGCAGGCACAGTGAAGAGGACAGACATTGCAGCACCAATTCACACCTTGGGGTGCATGGTACTTGTGCCACCCTTTGAACAGGGGCTGGCTGGGATTCAGGCAAGTGCCCTCTGGATTTTGGTTTTTCTTAGAGCAGATGCAGAGTGAAAAAGCAGGACAGTCTTTGTATCAATTGAGCTGGAGACTGAAAGCAAATGATACGCTAGGTTGGGGAAAGGTTACCTACTACAGTACTGTGATTTTACTGAGATACGACTGTGGTGGACGTCCTCACATAGTGCAGTTTTGATGTTGGTAGTGTTTCTCTTTACATTGATTTAAGTAACCTATTAACCTCCTCAAGCAATGTTTTTAATGCAAAAGCAAGGTAAACATTTACTACAGTACAGTATAACAGAGGCTGTTAAGTAGCTAATCTAGGTCAGAATGAGGCTGTAAAAACCTTCATTACCCATGAAAGCTTCTGGCAGCAACAAATTAAAATATTCTTCTCTCTAAAACAGGGGTGTCCAAACTTTGGCCCTCCAGATGTTTTGGACTACAACTCCCAGAATTCCAAGCCTGTACTGCCAATGACAAAGGGCTGTGGGAGTTGTGGTCCAAAAACATCTGGAGGGCTAAAGTTTGGACACCACTGATCTAAAAGGAAGGCTAAGGGAAGATCACCATCTTCATCATCATCGCCTTAGAACTGCATTGATGGATGGGCCCCTATGGGTCACGGAATCCACCCCCTGTCAAGGAGGCACAGAGGGGTGCTGAACTCCCAACCTGTGAATGCACAGCCAGATCCGAATTCAAATATCCATTACCAGGAATGTTTATTCATCCAGGAACTTTAAAAAACAACAACCCTAATCTACTCTGTTTGTATTCAGTCCATTAAAAAATATTAGGTTAAATGTCTTGGCGGTCATGCTAGCGAGGGATGAATTTGGGAAATCTGGATACTTTCCCTGGCACCTTTTGAATGAGCAGTCGGGAAACAACTTCCAGTTCCCTTGGCACTACTGTAATTTTGTTCTTGCTGTTTATATGGGCAAATGTTTTGCTCGTTAGGAAGCCCCCCCCCTGGAGTAATTTTGTGCTTGTGGTTTTCTTGAGATTGCTCAATTTTTCTCAAAAGTGGTTAGCAAACACTGGCTTGGTCCAAAGTAGCTCAGAATGAACATCTCATCCTTTAAGAATGGCATCGTTTTGACACCGAGTGCCTTGCTACAAAAAGAAGCCATTGATCAAACTGTAAGGTAGTGGCAACCAATATACCATACATGTGGATTAATGTTTTGAATTTATACTGCTGCTCCTCAAAATAATTTGTAGGTAAAGCAGTAGGGAATTTAGTCTCAAGTTGTTACAGTTATATTGTTGTATTGTTTCCTGAGGCTGTGTGTGGAGATATCTCCCTGCCTTTTCTAAACAATCAGACAGGACAATGCTCACAATTTTGGGAAGCTGTAATATTGCAAATAATAAATCTGGTATGATTAAAGGTGTGGAAAAGCTGACAGTTGTCTGCAGCAGAAGAATCAGTTCCTTTCAGAGATACTGTAGTGGGAAAATATAATTAGTCTATCATATGAGGTCCTAAAATATCAGCCTGATGCTTTGGGGGAAAACCCCAGGACCTCTGGAACAGAAGGAAATCCAGGAAGCAGAATCAAAAGGGGAAACAAGGGTTAGCCAATGGGTTAAGTTGCAGGAGAAGGGTTCTTAAGGGTCGGGTTATTTGACACTTATTGTGTTTTTTGCAGAAGTGCTCTCCTAAGTGATGAAAAACAGCAGTTTGTCATAACATGTCATTACAGTCGTGACTGACTCTCAGTGACCCCATGTCCATGGAGTTTTCTTGGCAGGAATACTGGAGTGGTTTGCCAGTTCCTACACACAGGCGCCTATAGTACCTGGTATTCCCTGGTGGTCTCCCATCCAAGTACTAACCAGGGCCGACCCTGCTAAGTTACCGAAATCAGGCAAGATCAGATATTATTTGACACTAATCAAGGATGGGAATGAACCTCAGTTCAGAGGTTCATGCCAGTTCATACACACAGCGTCACAGGTGACATGCATTCCTTCCCACCTGTGACCACTCAGCAGGTGGAGTCTGCTCCTTTCTGCCTCCTCTTTGGGTGTTTAAGCAGTCCGCAGCAGGAGAATGGGTTTGCCTGTCCTGCCTCCGGGTCTGGGCAGGTGATCAGCCAAGGAACTGGGAAAAGGAAGTCCATGCTCCTGCTGGGGACTGGATGAACAGCAGAAGAGGAGGGAGGACTGCATGCGGGCTGATCAGTAGGGGATCCAGCCCGGGGAGGCAAGGGAAAGGAATGTCTGTAGCGCTGCATGTACAGTTTGTTATGAACCTCAGTCCCTATAGATGATGTGCTTTGTTTTGGGTTAGTCACTGAGATGGAAGTATGCACTTAATTTGCAAAACTGAGCACTGGGCCCTATATCTCTGGAAAAATTGCCTTGTGGAAGGGAAAGCAGGATAATCGGAGGAAATAGAGCAGCTTAATACTGAGAGAAGCTAAAGAAGCTGCAATGAAAGCAAAGTGTTCTGCTGATATACCGCCCCATACCACTTTAAGTACTCTCTGGGTGTTTTAGAGTTTAATTACAGTATGCAGGCTGCACATTGCTCCCCCATCCCCCAGCAAGCTGGGTACTCATTTTACCGACCTCGGAAGGATGGAAGGCTGAGTCAACCATGAGCCTGCTACCTGGGATTGAACCCCAGGTCATGAGCACAGATTTTCCTGCAGTACAGGCATTTAATCACCATGCCACGGAGCAAAGGAAGTCAAGAGAAGAAAGAAAAATAGAAATTTGCAAAAGAAAAAGCCAAGTAGAAAAAGAAAATATATGAGCCCTTTGTACTCAGCCAAGGAAAACCACAGTTGAATGGATTTTAGAAGCTAAAATGCTCCGTACTTGCAAATCCAGAAGCTGGGTGCCTGCTTCATCTTGATGCAGTCCAAGGCTATGAAAACATGTATGTTAAGCAGAACACTTTGCTTTAACAATGTAACTGGATCATGGAGAGCTTTTCCCACCTCAGCCTTAATTACAAGAGACTTACTCTTGCCATCAGTGCCCTGCTCAGACAGTAACAGTATTCACACACCAACTTTGAATTGTATTCAAGAGGTTTCCATTAGGAATGGGCACCTTACAAAAACAACACTCTATTTTGTCATTTAGTAAGCTTATGAAACCTTACAAAATGAAACAAAACAGCAAATAGCATGTTGTCAAGAAATGAAACAAAACACTATTTTTTGTTTTGGAAATAAAATGATTTGTCCTAGTGGCAAGAGGCCTCTTGATCCAGCTGTCTTGAGAACAGAAGATTTATTTTTAAACTGATTTATTTGTTTTCCTTCCTTCCCTCACCACGCCTCAGCTATTGAGCTAGATTATCTCCAAACTTGATCTGCCTGCAGCTGGCCAGGAGCTGAGCTCTTTCCTTTTTCCTGTGCCAGAAAGTTGATTTAAACTCATTGTTTTCCTTTGCTGATTAAGTAGGACTGTGGAGGTTAATTTTTTATATATATTTTCCTTTCTTCCCTCCCTGTGCACCAATCAGCTCTTGAGGTTATCTCTCTGATCTTCTTGATCTGAGGTGCAGCAGCTAACCATTAGGTTTCCTGCTTGTTTACAGAGGGTTTTTTGCTTGAAAGCAAATTGATTGGAAGGTTTAAGGAGGGTCTTTGATTTATGGCAGTGGGCTCCCTGTTAACTAAAAAAGAAAGCTACCCATTATTTATAGCCTTATGAAGCGATTTGTTTCATGATGAAAATTCTTTTTAAAAATCCGTTATTAACAAAATGAAATGAAATGAAGACTGAAATGAAATGAAACAAAACACTGTATTTCCATTTCATGCCCATCTCTAGTTTCCATCCTTGGAGTGTGCCTACTCAAAATGATCTAGAGTTTATCAGGCATCCTTTGCAAACACTTTCCAAGGATGGTATCCTCTGAATTCTGATAAAATTCAAGAGGAAAAGAGTTGTGCTGAATGGGAGGAATGTGTGGTTCCATACCAAGCCGACACATCAGCCAAGTATTTTGTGAAAGCATACAGTTGTTTTGGTTTATACTTTTTAGCACTGCGGATGAGCACGATTTTAAACCAGAATCAATGATGTCATCTCTCTTGTCTCAGTCTTTCCTGCAGGCATTTTGCAACCACCTTTCTTCAGCGCATCCCAACCACAATCCTTGAATTATGGCGGCATTGGCATGGTTATTGGCCATGAAATCACGCATGGCTTTGACGACAATGGTAAGATAAAG
>JAHTLZ010000379.1:42450736-42464975 GCA_023846285.1 Phrynocephalus versicolor
TATTGTGACCAATCTGTATGGCACTTGCTAGCTGTGGGGTTAGAACACCAATAGGGCAGTTTGAAGGTCAGGACTCTTGTAGGTTGTGCACCTTGTTGTGAATAAGACATATGGTTGAAATCTCAGGTGCACCAGAATGCCAGCACTGTTTCTGTCTTCCATCTCTCTGTATCTTTCCAAAAGGTCCACTGATAGAATGTTCTTTGGTCAAGGCCAGCCACTGCATTGATCTCAAAGGAATTGAGAATGACTTATGGCAGGCATATCCAAACTTTGGCCCTCCTGATGTTTTGGACCACAACTCCCAAAATTCCAAGCCTGTATTTCTAAGTTGTGGTCCAAAACATCTGGAGGGCCAAAGTTTGGACATGCCAAACTCACTGAGGGTGTAGAACTGATAAAACATCTCAATGATGGGGCCACTGGAAGTTGACTTTGACTCAACAGCACACAATACAACCTTCTGTGAGTTCTTTTTCCATTTCCATTCCTGAGGATCTTAGGGTCACACAAAAAACCCAGACTCCTATAATTTTCTTGTTCATGCAGAAAAGTTATATGCCAACTACTTTTGAGGCTGGAGAACATGCTTGTGAATGTTATAAACATAATACAATTTAAATGCAAATCAAAAAACGATGTACATAGAAAAAACCCTTGCTTGTTTTGTAAAGGGAAATCACAATGTCGCACAAGTGCAGGTATGTTCACCACCACACAGGTACAAGGAGCTGAACCCATCACCTCGAATAGGCTCAGTATTTTGGATTGTGCTTTGAGCATTCAGACTGAAATGTAAAACAGATCCAATGCCCCGTCGGCCTCCACTGCCTTCCATTCTAAATTGGCAATGTTAAGATGTATGGTCTGATGCAATAGAAAACAAATGTACTTGTCACTGTCATCCTGACCACCCATGCATATTCTTTATTTCAGGTAGAAATTTTAATGAGAATGGAGACCTGGTAGACTGGTGGACCCAACAATCTGCAAAAAATTTCAAGAAACAGTCTGAGTGTGTGGTATACCAGTATGGAAATTTCACGTGGGATCTGGCTGGTGGACAAAATGTATGTCCTTTCTTTCTTGATGATGTGATCCTATAGGTGTAGATATAGATCCATGGAGACCCACTGTGGTGTAGTGGAGCGAGTGATCAACTAGGACTAGGTTTGAATCTCTGTTTGCCAAGGAAACTCACCAGGGATATGGTACCAATAAAGCCACTCTGCTTTGGGCCATTTTAAGGAGAAAGACAGGGATTTTTTTTTAATAAATCAACTCTCATTAACTTTTAAAGCCCTATTCGGGTTACTGTCAATTCTGATTTGGTGGCATGTAACGAAAATAATAGATAGATACATCATTTCTTTAGGTAACAAAACACCTGTGTTTTGATACAGTGAGAAATAGTATAATCATTTAGAATATTTACATGTATGTACACATATTTGCTAGAGATGAAACTTGTTTCCCTTTAGGATGAAAGCCCACCCTTTAGATCAAGATCTGGGTGGATCGCAACTACTCTTCTGGCCTAGCCACCAGAGGGGATAATGAGAAACGCTTGAAGCAGCTACCAAATAACAGAATGGGCATGACATTTAGATTGTTCTACAAGCATTTGTGAGAACAGGTTTGAAATCTGCCCCTTGGTCATGAGACTTCACTAAGTGGCCTCGGTCCTACTCCCTCGGACTGACCTTCTCACTGGATTGTTGTAAGGTTGTGGTAAGGAAAGGGGAGAGCCTTAATCTCTTTGGAGCAGAGACAGAAGGAATGAGAGGAAAGGTATATATTCTAGTACAGGGGAAATACAGTGGTACTTTCGGGAAGACGGGCGGTATATAAGTGTAATAATAAATAAATAAAGAGATAAATGTAAAGCAAATTTTCCTTTATACAAACTTCCCCTAGGAATGCATTGAAAACAGAGTAATGCCTAATCGCGACCATTTTATGTTGTATGGATTCGCCCCATAGATGATTCTGTTAAGCAAATTTCCCCTATCTCCGGAATTTTTTATGTTGTACAGATTTTATGTTAGACGAACCATTTGTTATACGAGGGTCCACTGTAAATGGTTTTACCTTGGCATGTTGGACCAGATTACAGTTTAAAATAACCCAAGTTCCATGAAGTTGAGGTGCAACAAAGAAAATTTTTAGAGTTAAAAACAGGAAGAGAAAAGTTTCCATGCCCAATCTAGAGGAAAAGGGAGAAATACATAGAATCCTAATTTATTCCTGTTTGTGCACATAGCACTGACTGAAATATGGTTTCAAGGTATGCCTCAAAATGAGCAAGTATTTTAGCTAATGATTTAATAATTTAGATTTTTAAAAAGCAACGGATGATCCTAAGAGATATAATTTAAGTAAAGGCGGACTTCTGAGGCATTTACTTGGTGTGACTAAAGGGCAACATTCTCATTGAGCTCTGTCATTAACACTCAGTTGACAGCTTGCAACTTCTGGTGACATATAATATGGGTTCCAAATTCATTCGTGGAGGTTGCACAGCAAATGGGTTTCATTATTGCTGTTTCTTCTGACAGACCTCGCCCAACAATCAAAGTATGTTGCCATTTTCACGGTCAAACACTAACTGCATGCAATCCTGCTTGTTCATTATGGCATAATGTCTACCAGTGCAAGTGAGATAGCGAATTCCCAGGGTGATGTAGCAGACAGAGTGACTGACTAGGACTCTGGATAACAGTGTTTGAATCCCCACTCAGCCATGGAAATTGACCGGGGAAATGGAAGTTAAAACCACTCCTTAAATATTCCACTTACCTTGAAAGCCACTTTAAGTTGGTTCTGACTTGACAGCACAGAACACACACAGAAACGGTACTGTAGGGACCTTGGTCTGTGTATACATGATGTTCCATAAATTAAATACTGACTTTTCCACCCCCGTGTGTTTTCAGCAATTTTGCTCTCCGCTAAGCCCTATAATGAACTCATTCCCCCTCTGTATTTTGTTTCATACATTTAATATTCCCCATTGCATGTCTGGAATGTTTCACTCCTTCCTTTTGACCTTCAATTCGGGAACCATTGTGCTTTTTGGAACAGACCATTTTGTTCTACAGGAATGTCAAACTACATTTTCATTTCTTCTTTTTTCTTCGCAGCTCAGTGGAATCAATACCCTTGGTGAAAACATTGCTGATAATGGTGGCATTAGACAAGCATATAGGGTGAGAAATGTCTGCCTTCAAAGTTCACCACTGGAATGGAAGGGGTTGAAGAAAAAGCCATTTAGAAAAAAGTTTGCCGAGAACACATGTTGATGTTGCTTTTAAAAACAGAGGAAGTTACAAGCATGTCCAAACTTTCGCCCTCCAGATATTTTGGACCACAACTCCCACAGTCCTTTGTCATTGGCAATACAGACTTGGAATTCTGGGAGTTGTGGTCCAAAACATCTGGAGGGCCAAAGTATAGACATGCCTGCTCTAAATGTCTGGTTACAGTGGTTACCAAGCTTGGATTCCCAGATGTTCTTAGACTAAAACTCTCAGAGACCTTCACCACTAACTGTGCTGGCCAAGATTTCCGGGAATTGTAGCCCAAGAACATTGTGGGACCTAAGGTTGAAAAGCACTGATTTAAACCAATACTGGCCATTCTTAGTGGCGGCGACTCCCTGGGGATTTAGGCATAAGACTTTTTTAGCCTGGAGATCCCTGCTGTTCCCTGGTGGATTCCCATCTAATCACTAACCAGGCATGACTCTCTATAGCTTCCAAAACCAAATGAGACCAGTGTATTCAGACTAGTTTGGTAGCTGGGTTATTAAAACTCCAGAGTTTGGTGAGACACTGCCTGAGAGTTAATCTAGACATGATGCCACAAATGATACCCTCCACCCAAATATTGAAAGAATGTGTGAATGGGATTGCAACTCCATCCTGGCAAACCCATCCCTCATGTTGGGTACGTCTATGCCCCATCCTTTTGTGCATTCAACTTTCTGGAAGAGGTCTCTACACGTGTATTCATATAGCTTTACTATTTCTTGAATTATGGATGGACATTTCTGGAAGGTTATGCTAAGTCAATGTTGAATCAGTAGAAATTGATCAGTGTCCTCTATTGTATATTGAATGCACCCTCGGGCTTCAAAAACTGTACCAAAACGTATACTTCCCCTATCCCATGCAGACAGACATGTTTGCCCCACCACCTGATTTGTCTTTTCTTTCATTTGAAGAACACTAACATTTGTATTAACACAAACAATTCCCAAAGAACTGTGAATATCTGTGTCTCTGGACAGTCATTTTGTGAGATGGACAGTTACTGGGGCATTTTCACAAAAAGTTTGCTTCTGACTTCTCATAATATGTTAGGGAAGAATTGGTCCATTGTACTGGCAAAGTACATGATGAGGCAAGTAGCATAATTCAGTAAAGTGATATGAACCTTCCTTTCGTATGATTATGGGGAAAAACTCCCTGCTCTGTTTTCATCATATTAATTGAAAGAGTACAGAACACACTGTCAAATTAGTTGACTGTCCAGGACAAAGTCCATTCCAGTCAAGATTGAGCAGTCTTCCCCACTTTGTACAAACACCAGAACTCTTTGACTTTCACTTAAATTTATCAAGGCTATTATCAGCAGCAGAACCAGAGTAAATAAAGACAGGCCTACAGCTTCACATGATAAGCAAAAGCCATTCACTTTCATGTACCTTATTGTGATTTTCAGATTATGAAAATCACAATAAGGTATTATTTCATATATTTTCTATATGATGGCAGGAAATAACTGGCAATTTAAATAGCATGTATTTATCTTCATTCCCTCCTGCTGGGATCCCTGATGGGTTGGATCCTGGAGTTGCTGGAGAGTTGGTTAAGCCTTAAAGTTGAAGCCTTATTTTATTGAAGCTGTGGGTTTTAAAATCTAAAAGGCACAAAGTGAGTCATGACAGAAGGCCGTGACAGAAACCAAGGCAAACTGAAATCTACTTCATAATTTGAGTGGCACTGTTGATATGCCAGGGTTTGGCTTGGGTTTGCAAATGCATCAGATGTATAGGGGAAAACATATTTTATTCAACTCGTATAATCTGGATACATGGTGTTGAGTCTGTTACCTTTTGTGTGTCCATTGCATATTCAAAATATAATACTTAGCTGTTCCCATCACTCCTTATTTTTTTACTTGATAGAGAGCCAAACAATCATGTGTAATGACACTGCTGCTTCATATATTAAATGACATTTTAAAAAAAACCAAACTGGCATTTGCTAGTGGAAGTGCATCTGACAAGCGAAAGGACATTTTAACTTCAATATTTGCTTTATTGATTTGGACATAGGTATGTTTTAATGGAAGGTGACTTGTCTCTTAGAGTGAAGCACCTTTATTTAAAGGAGGAAGGAAAAATATAGATAGATAAATAAAAAGGATTTGGGAAAATAATCCATCTGTTTCATTAGACATACTTCCGCCTGCAGAGTTTACATACTTCCTTGCTAGTGGTTTCCCATTTAAAATTTGGTGGATTTTTTAAAGCAAATCTTTGTGAATGTTTTAAAATGCCTAAGATGATGATGCAGGCAGTCTAAAAATAGGCAACTAGATTTGATCAATGCTTTAACACTAATATGCTAGGAGAGGTAGGAAATATGATAATACTTGAACTTTTACTCATATACCAATCCCCATTAAGTGCTTCAGTATGCTCACCAGACAAAGCTGGAGTCTTCCCATGGATGTGGTTACACATCCATGGTTAATTACAACTCTGAAGGGGTTTACTAACCATGTTTTTCACATGAGAGGTTTGCCAACATTATAAATGCCCAAACTAAGGATTGATAGAATTCTGTGGCTTGTGATCTCATAGCAATTCACCTGAAAATGACCATCACTGAACTTTGTTGTTGATGGTAGTGGAGGTGGGTGGGTGGGTGTGCTTATAGCTGAGGTGGCTGAACTCACAGAAACAATGGGATATCAATGGCAAGATATTTTTTTAACTTCTGCATTCTTCAGCTGTTTTAAGTCCAAGACTGCTCTATAAACAAAGGCTGACCTAGAACACAGAGGACAAAGTATTCTGAAGTGAGTGGATGTTGCCAGGTGTTGTCCTCCTGGCTTGAGCCACAGGGTGCTATGAGATTTTGATATGCCCATCCGTTTTGGAACGCCTTATGTTCTAGACCAGGGGTGGTCTAGAATATAAGGCAGATGTTTTGGACTACAACTCCCAGAATTCCAAGCCTGTATTGCCAATGACAAAGGGTTGTGGGAGTTGCCGAAGGTTCGCCACCACTGTTCTAGACTGTCACCTTGAAAACAATCATGTGTTTCTTTAGACTCACAGAAGAAGGCAGAAGCTAAAAAAATCTTATGATGATAGTTATATATTTCTCTTTTATTAGTCATTGTAATAAATCTATGTTTTAAGAAATTAATTACATTATCTTATGATCCAGAACAGACTTGCTTGAAGTGACGTTTTATGTTTTAAAATCTGTGTGTGGGTGTCTGTTGCATTACTAGGAAATGATAACATCTCTCCCTCTACTATTTATTTATTTATTTATTTATTTATTTATTGGCTTGGTCACAGGCCTATCAAAACTATATCAAAAAGAGAGGAGAAGAGAAACGGCTTCCTGGGTTAGACTTCGACCATAAGCAGCTGTTCTTCCTGAACTTTGCACAGGTATTATCCTTTCCTTGACTGAAAGCTCTGAAAATTATTTTGAGTTACAATTTCACAGTTAAGTTGGAAAACAGCAGGCTGGCTTTTCTCCTTTTAATATGAACTGGCAGAATTGCTAAGTCGAACAGCCTTCATGGCAGCTGCGCCGAGAGGAAAGTGCCCTGTCAGGTTAAGTTAATCACAGCTTAATGCATGAATGCATCCCAGGAGGTGAGTCTGTGGAGCTCAGTTGTGTGTGGACATGCAGTGTTGTTGTTGTTGTTGTTGTTGGTGGTGGTGGTGGTGGTGGTGGTGGTGGTGGTCGTCGCTTTTAAGGCCTTAGTGGCATCTGCAGGACTTTAAGCATCTTCTTTCACTGTCTCAGTTTTGAATGTCATGTAATAGTGTCAAATAGACCTCAGCAAAACTCAAGTGACATTGCTCTTATACAATCTGTTGTTGCTGTTTTTCAAGATTTGGTGTGGAACATACAGGCCGGAATATGCTGTCAACTCTATTAAAACAGATGTACACAGCCCAGGCAAATTCAGGTCAGTGTTTTAAAGCATTTGTTTCCAAAACAGTCATTTCTTTACACCGACATCCTTGTCTGTAAACGTTAGTAACAAAATAAATTATGTTGGCTTGAGAAGGTGCTGTAAGAATCTTTTCTTTCTGTCTTCTTCACTCTTCAGCTGTGAGTATAGGGGAAATGATATCCTCCCATAATCTGGTGCCTTCCTGGTGTATTGGCTTGCGATAATCGGGATTGTGTGTGTCCCAAGGGGGATGAAAACTGCTAAAACTCTTTTGCTGTTGTAGCTTGACCCAGTTGCCCTCATTTTCAGGCCCACCATGGGAGTTTAGAGAGGGGGACTGCCATGATGAGTACTTGGACTTCAGAATTATCAATGTGCTATTGGAAAGAGGACAATACCCTTGCTCTACCATGTTGATCTGATCTCAGTGGTTTGTTGTTGCCTATTAAACTAACTTCAGGGCACAGAAATCTGGTGTTGACTGTGAACCTGTGTACAATTCTCTCAAAGTGCTACAGGAAAACAGACATCTGAAGAAAGGCAGTAAGATACCAGCAAGATTTTTTTTTCCTAACTCTGTTGTGGTGGTGGTTGATGTAGAAACTGAGCCTTATAAACAAGTTGAACATCTAATAATCTGGAAACATTGATAAACAGCCTTTGTGAAGTGTACACTCAATACATTTAGTGGATGATGTAAGCAAATGTCTGCAACCTGTTAAGTTTGCAGAATGCTGCCAATAGATATCATGTGAGAAACACTGGCCGGAGTCTTATTCATTTTCACTTAAATTTGTGTGACTTGCCTTGACTAACTGACAAGATATCAGGGCACATCTTTGTCAAATACCTGGCCATACAGCTAAACGCGCAAGCTGAGATGTTTCCTGGCAGCATATCCATTACCTGCAATCAACCACAACTCAAACTGCCTTTAAAAGGGAAATGGACCAATTTCTGGAGGAAAAGTCCATTGTAGGTTTAAAGCCATGATGAGGATACATGTTATCTCCAGGCTTAAAAGAAGAGCACTTCAAGTTCCAGATGCAGGAAAGTGGTATCAGGAGACAGGCATCTAGTTATCTCATGTGCTCCCAGAGGTATCTGGTGGGGCTACTGTGAGATACAGGAAGGTGGACTAGATGGGCCCTTCTTATGTTCTTATGTGCAAACTGACACGAACACACATAGGATTCAAGCTGCAATAGTTTCTCCTTCCATTAAATCACAATGGACTGATCAAGGGAAAATACTAAAATATTCCTCTAGATTTCTAAATTCTAGTACCACCTACCAAATTATGATTGTGTGTTATAATCACACCTGGCCAAATTCACATCCATTTTGAAAAAGCCCATT
The DNA here is from genome assembly GCA_023846285.1 of Phrynocephalus versicolor. NCBI lineage: Eukaryota > Metazoa > Chordata > Lepidosauria > Squamata > Agamidae > Phrynocephalus > Phrynocephalus versicolor. Next base: position 42,459,311 of record JAHTLZ010000379.1, read on the forward strand.
TTCTGTCAAATTTTCACTTCATATTGTGAGAACTTAACTCTTGCTTACATTGTACATTTCATTTTGAATGAAAGCAGCAACTGTTCCTGAAGCTGGCAGAAAAATGGTATTTTCATGTGGGTGTATTCTTGTGGATTTTTCCCCTAGGAGATCTGTCCCTTTTTCACTGAAGCAATTATATTTAAAATCCTGCACTCAGCCTAATTTGTGCTATAATGTTTGCTCTGATCAGCTGGAGTTTCCAGGACTTTTGCTAAATGAATATTTTATTCATTTGCACTGTGTCCATTGTCCATTGTTTTCATTTGGATAGAGTCTGAATTTCCCTAACAAGCACTGTGTTTCATTTTAACCATGTACCTGTATACATAGATTAGAGGTCTATTCTGGGCAACTCACAAGAATGTGTTTATGCTAATGGTGGCCAGAGGAAAGGGGGTACATCATCCAATACTTGCACTTTGGGAGGCCGGAGAAGGGAATAAGGAAATGTGTATAAGTCTCCTGAAGTGTAATAGAAACTTTGGAACAGCAGGTACTCATAACAACAGTCCTCTTGATCACATCTCTGAGGAAAATCTCAAAATGGAGATGAAGCAATCTGAGTAATTTTCATCTCCATTGGCAACAGGCCTTTTATAGATCTAATAATGGTACCCAATTGTGCATTCAGAACCCATCTATCCTAAAATACTATGGTGAAGACTGCAGGTAAGGTCAGGGTGAACACGAACACTTAAGGGTGGTGACAGATGATGAAAATATTCCAGAACAATGGCCTTGAAAGCCCTGGCTCTACTAAATCACTGCTATATGTTGCAAATCCCATTTGCTAAACCCTAGTAAGGTTTTGTGAGCAGAGGGTTCAGGCTAGTCCTGTCACCCTCCTAGACCTGAAGAAGGGACCAGTCTCTATGCAGGATTTCTTTTAGAACATTGGCTTGTATGCACAAAGGCTGTTCTCTTCAGATTTAGCACACTACATGCAAGCCCTGTGACAATACAGGACAAGGCTACCATGGCTCCTGGGTTAAATACACCCCTTGAACATACTAATAGGTTATAGTTTACACGTTGTATATTGCCGCAGATGACTTCCCTGGTGCAGAGGATGAACCTATCAGGAAAGTGTCACTGTGCAAAGATACGATGGATGGCTACAGTGTCAATATAGCATAAAACTAGATCTTATGTGCCGCCTAGAGATGGGCACGAATAGAAAAAATTGAGTTTCGTTTGTCGTTTGTCATTTAGAGGTCCGTTTCAGTTCGTTTCCGTTGCTTGTGAATTTTTTGCAAAAAAATTGTTTTCATTTCGTTACCGTTTCATTACCGTTTTGTAACCATTTATTCCAATTTTATGTGATTTTTTTAGCATTTAAAGCAGCTCACTTCATTGCTGTAACGGAAATGAAACGCACGACAAAAATTCCCATGTTTTTATTCGTTTCGTTTCATTTTGGAGACAAATTTCCTTTGTTGTCTTATTGCGTAATGAAACAAAAACGAAAACAAAAAATTGTTCGTTCCGTGCCCATCTCTAATGCCACCTATAAAGTGATCACCTCATTCCAGCAAAAAGGACTCATGGACCCTGTAATCCAATTCATATGCATGGCCTGCCTTTCACCATTAAGTTTGATATTGGGGAGGACCGGAGGGGGTGTCCCACATGGAATGCAGTGGATGATGGAAACCTGAACACCTCCCATTTTAACTAACAGCACGCTTATTTATTTATTTACTGGATTTATATACTGTGCCATCTAGCAACAAGGCCACTCTGGCTTCTGCATTTTATTTCAATTTGGGCAGCAAACAGAAGAAAGAAACAGAAATGGATGCCTGAGTCTTTCACTATCAGATCAAAGTGTCTGTGAAAATTCTCAGTCACCCTGGTGAGTTTATCTGGAAGTTGAGTCATGGATACTGGACTTCTTTTCTTGAGAGACTGAAATGTTTTGCTGCTCCTCCAAACAGCTTTGTGCTGCAGTGGTTAAATGCCTGCACTGCAGGTAAAACTGTGCTCAACACTTGGGGTTCAGTCCCAGGTAGCAGGCTCATGGCTGACTCAGCCTTCCATCCTTCCGAGGTCAGTAAAATGACTACCTAGCTTTCTGGGGAGGGGGGAATGTGTGGCCTGCATACTGTAATTAAACAGTAAACTGACCAGAGACTACTTGAAGTGGTATGGGGCGGTATATAAGCAGAACACTTTGCTTTCATCAGTCTGAGCAAAGCTAGTTGCAAGTCCTCCATTTTATAGTTCAATTTGACCTTATGTCACCCTGGTCTGAAATAGGTTCATAAGATGAAAAAATTGCCTGAATAGGCTCATTGTGTGTGGCTCAATAGGTCATTAGGTGGTCATTGGCCTAATGTGCTGAAACCCATAAAATATAGGTCGTTAGCTATGGCCTTGGTGGTACAGGTGTGAAGTATTTTTGATTTGTCTGGGGATTGTTGAAATCACTGCCTGATCAGTAGCAAAGAAGCTGTTTGGGTGAGCAGCGAAATGTTTCAATCTCTCAAGAAAAGAAGTCAAGTTGCCATGATCCAACTTCCAGATGTTGGATCAAAGGTTCTCTTCGGTGTTGGAAATGTTACTTTTGGGGGACTACCTAGCCCAGAATCTTCAAGCCAAGAGTCCAGAAAGAGTAACATTTCCATGCTCCAGAACTCTTCTACTAATAATACCTACTAGCAGTAATGCCTACTAGCTGTACCATTCCTGGGACTGACATTCTAGTTCAGCTGGTCCCAACTTTGGGTAACCCAGACGTTCTTGGACTGCAACTCCCAGAGGCCTTGACCACTAGCTATACTTGCTAGGGTTTGTGAGCGCTGTAGTCCAAAAACACCTGGGCCATCCCCCCTTCTAGCTGAACTATTATTATTATTTAATAATTTATTATATTATTTGAGTGCAATTGACAGAAGTGCAGTTTCAGCCTTGTATTTACGCCTTTGATTGCCATTTATACTAGACGTCTATGTAATAACAAGTGAAAAATAGCCTTTGTGGAAGCCAAGGACTAAATCTCTACTAGTATTTAGGATTAGTGAAAGGGGAGTTTAACATTTTCTTGTGGAGTAAACCCTAAAATGTTATCTTGTCTTGCCTTAAAGGGTCTTGGGAACATTGCAGAACACACAAGAGTTTTCTGAAGCCTTTAAATGCACCAATACAGAATACATGGATCCTGTGAAGAAGTGCCGAGTTTGGTGACCGAACTACAGGCAGAGGAATCCAAGAAAGATGAGCTTTCCAGAAACCTGGAATCCTTTGTGGATGACAACAGAAATGGAGCGGCTGCAAAAGGAACAATTAAGCAAAACCCATAAAGTGCATTAACTTAACACCTCCAAAAAGGAAAAAGGAAGGCATTCAGCAACTGCCCACAATTACTCATGCTAAACTCGGGAAATGCTACATGCTTGCATACATATGACTTCTTTATTTTTCAGTAACATATAGTTTTAATGATGATTTCCAGTCAGCTTGCAGATTTTGCTTTGCCCACCCTATTAAGACCCTGCCTTGGAAACATGCCCCCTGGATGCAAGCATGCTCTGATATCCCTAATGAATGAAACGAAGAGAATGTCAAGAAATCCCAACCGCTTGGATATGGGAAAGCAACAAGCTGGGCGTTGGTAGCAAGACTGTGGGATTCTACAGCAACCCACATGTTTAATCAAGTCCTTGTTCTTCAGAGATGGCATTCAGAACGCTAAGGCCCGGGTGCAAGAGAAGCCTGTAAGGGAATCTACGTCCATAGCTGTAGCGGCAACCGGCCAATCTCATGCAAGCGTTGGTGGCTCCGGATGTAATGGCTTTCTCTGTTCACAACCCAAAGATGTACAAGATCAGCACCACACGGTTAGGTGCTGCCACACACCGTTTGGGATGTGCCATCAAATGCGGCTCCATTGCTTTCAGGATTGCTGTCAAGCGATTGGCATTGTCCCATGGATGGACGAAGGCAATGCCACCAAGGAGGCCTTCTTCATTTCTCGCTGCTTTTGTGATCTGAGTGGGAGACAGCTAGCATGGCCAGCTGTTACTCCTCCTTCTGACTCCATCACATGCCACATACGGGATTCCAGTCTCTGCCAACGGCCTGCCCTCTATTCCCAGTCTCCCTCTGGAGGCTTTGCCTGTTTCTTTTCTTCTGCCTGAACCTTTTGTATGAGAACAATCCAAAGACAAATTATAACCTATTTAAGGGATTAACTATTAACCAAATGTACTGTTTACTGCTTTCCAGCCAAAATGACACTGTAAATAATTTATTAATGTTTTTAGCATCTATTGTAATCAGGGTTGTTGTAATCGAAAACTTCTTCATGTTTTTTCTAAGATTCTTCTGAAGTTCTAAGGTTATTATGATGATCTTCAATTGGGAGGGGGTGTCCTTTTTTGAAAGAAAACGTGTGTTTGCAATAATATATGAGATCATGCTTTTTTATATATATATTTAATTCTGAACTATAGCAGACATGAATTGTTGAATACGATTCCAATGGCTGCATATCTCTGGATCACTCAAAAGGCAGTTAGGTTTCAACACTGAGCACTGCACTGAGTATAAAAACTAAAATGCAGTACTGCCATTTTAGAAAGAAACTCATCAAGGCCAGTTGTATTAATCCTGGGATCTAGGCACCTAATGCAAATGCTATTTTTAATTTGAATCAGCAAGATCCTTTGCTTCAGAAATAATGTTATAATTGTAGTCATTTGCATATCTGGACTCTTGCTAAGAAAAAAACTTTTAAATCTGAATTCAAATACTTTTGACATACCCTCTCATAAGTGCTGACAGAGGCATTGAATCACACCAGATTTCCAAATAAATAAATAAATACTAGATACTTTGGATGCTTGGAATGGGTCTGTTTGTGAAGACTTGATGTTCCATTTTACTTTTCAGATTTATCACTGGATTAAGCATTTTGATAATTAAATTGAAGTCACGTGTTCCTTATTGTTTTTAATGGTTGTAATATGTGTTTGCTTGGAGAAATAGAAGTAACACAGATACTTTAACTCACTCAGGCCAGTGGCCAACAGCATCTTTTCACTAGCATCAAGTCTGATGCACTAGACTAGAGGCTGTGTATCTGTGGAGCTATCACACAGATGGCCTCCCATGCAATGTCCACTGCACAAATGACTGTGCTGTGGTCATATATTGGCATAGCAGCTGGACTCTAGACTACTAGGGATTTTCACTCTACTATTGCAACACCGCATTTAAGCCAAAGCAATTCTGCACAGTAGTATTGCCATTAGATATTTACAACACTTGAAGCATGGTTAGCAGCATGTCCAGTGCAGAGAATTGCTTAACCTCCAATGATAATCACATTCATTGCTATGAAATTCTGAAGGTGAAATTCTACATATTTATTTATTTTCAAACTTATATACCGCACCTATTTCCCCAAAGGGGAAATGTCATCATAATTTTTCACTAAGTGCATTAAGAAATGATTTGGCATGTTTCAGCTGCTGTCTGCCCTAATCTAATTCCATGCTTGCCCTACTCTCTCTCTCTCTCTCTCTCTCTCTCTCTCTCTCTCTCTCACTCACTCACTCACTCACTCACTCACTCACACACACACACACACACACACACACACACACACACACACACACAC
>JAHTLZ010000379.1:42464985-42505103 GCA_023846285.1 Phrynocephalus versicolor
CACACACACACACACACACACACACACACACACACACACACACACACACAGGAGTAAAACTAGCTCTTCATCTTTCTATCTGAGGGCACTTTTACATGATCTCTAAAATCCGGTGGCAACTTAAATTCGGACCAGAGATCATGGGGGTTTGTCCCTCTTCCTGTGTTCCCATCCCTCCACACTCCATTTTTCCTGTCTGCGTGAGGGGAGGGAGGAAAAAAGGGAGAAAATAATGCAGGCTCACCTTCGTCTGCCAGTCAAAGCAGCTCTGAGCAGCCCCATAGTGATTCCTGTCTCTTAAAGGGGGGGCGGGGAGAAACAAAAACAAACAGAAGGCAGAGGAGCCTGGCATTCGCAGCTTTACAATCCGCATCAGAAGATTTTTTACCTCCTGGAGGCCAGGTACTTGAAAAGTGCGCTGGGATGCGCTTAGGTGGGCATGGTCATACTTAATTTGTTTTAAAGTCCGGAGCTGGTGGGAAAACATTTTTAAGCTCTGGATCTGGGAGCCCTTTGCCTTGGATTTTAGGGGTCGTGTAAAAGCACCCTGAATGACACACCATTATCTCCCCAGTTGCTAAGATCTGAATTTTCCCAATCTCAAAAGGCCTACCTACAAGATCTGTTTTGTAGATCATGGCAGCTGCTGAAGTCAATGTATTCCAGAAATCTGCACACTTACAATAGCAGACAGCTTGTTACAAGATATGCAGTCGTCCAGCTCCCTACCAACGCTTGGGTTTGATATGTGAATCATACTTACTTCTGCTCACTGATGAGTTAGAGCAACAAGATGCTAAGATAGTGGAAAATGACCTAAGTGTTAAGCTGAGCAGGCTAAATAGATCAACAGATGAAAGGTTATGTTTTATCAAGACAAAAATAAGCAAATAGCACTCCTTGGCTGTCTTTCTGAAACGCACACTGTCCGTCTTGATATTAGACGGCATTTTGTGGATCCAAAACTGCAGAGCTGATGATATTGCAGTCAAAAGAAGTGATTTTATCTAGGACACTTTTAGTGCTACCTAGTCTTGTTTGGTTAACACAATGATTGGAATAACAGGTATAATGGGACGTTTGTATTCCAATTTCAGCTGGAGAGGGGCGAAGCTGAGAGTGCATTCTATAACAGTGGTAGAGTTGACACTCAAGAGTTCAATGGGAAAGTCCTTTTAAATGAGCCTGGGTGTGAACCGAAGGAATGTTGGAAATCAATTTTGCATCAGATCATAGAAAGAACAATGGCAATGATACAAACAAACACTGCCTCAAATAGATACTACTGCACAAACATGGGTTCTTTGCCCTAACAATGTGCCAGAGCAAACGTCCCTTGTAGAAATGTCCCAGAAAGTTCCAGAAAGTAGGACTGCAAAACAGTTTTTAAAAAACCCCCAGAAAATCACTGTCTCTCTGTCTTCGTTTGTAGTCCGTTCCAAGGCACAAAGATATGTAGCTTGCAGAGAAAACTCCTAAAACCATAAATAAAGCACATGCCCTTCCTGCCTGCAAGTAATGAGGTCCTGTCACCTAAATCAAAGTGATAAGGTTAAGGGCCTAATGTTTGCTTCTACTGGAATTCAAACTCTTTCCCTCGCTGGCTCTCACTTTTTCCTAAAATGGACACTTGACAGCCACAGCCTCTTCCTCAGGATTGCCCACCCACTGGGCCAAACCAAACTGTCTCAATTTTCAGTGAGTGGGAGTGGGAAGCATCAGTAGATTCCCTTAGTTGGCTCGCTTCATTCCAGCTCTCACCACTGCTTCTATGTTTGCACCATTAATTGGGCTATGCAGAAGAAGGCTACATGAGTCAATGGCCCTTATGCTGAGGTATGGACAGACAGGATCAAGTGGTACAGTGCAGCTGCCTTGTGCAGACGTTGTGTATGTTGAACAGATATGATCAGTTTGGAGACTCATGAAAACAGCAAAAAGGAACTGTATATTCTCCCTCATTGTTATCTGGAAGTTGAGGGATTTCTTTTTCTGGAGAGACAAAAATGTTTCACTGCTCATCCAAACAATTTCATCAGTCTGAATGTAGCTAGTGTGAGTCCTCCATCTTATAGTCAGCTTTCACCTCTTGTCATCGTGGTCTGAGATAGGCTCTTAAGATGGCCTTAGGCATAGTCTATCTGCTACTTATCAGGGTGTGCTTTCAACAATGCCTAGACAAATCAAAAAGCCTTCACCACCAATACCATAGCTAATGACCCATACTTTATAGGTTTCAGCACCTTAAGCCATTGTTCACCTTAATGCTATGGATACTATTGTCTACCTAACAAGCCTATTCAGGCCATTGTTCATTTTAAGCACCTCTCTTCAGCTTCTTCACATATAGATGGCCAGGAAAGATGGAGCTGGGTGTCATAAAATTCTAAACAGCCTCTCCCCAAAAGGTTTCATGAAGATATCAAACAACACAGGAGACAAAACAAAACCCTGAGGAATACCACAGGCCAGCAGCCATTATGCCAAACAGGATTCTTCCAGCGCAGTTACATGCCTTATTACCTCACGCTGCTATCCCACAACCACTAAAAACTGCTTCAAACTGCTTGAAGATGCAGTTAATAAAAATGTGTCCCCATGATCAGTGGACTTTAAAGGGGGGGGGGGAATGTAACCACACCCACTTAAGTGTGACCCAGCGAGTTTTGCAAGTACCTGGTCTCGAGGTGGTACAAAGCTTGTCTCAGATCCGATGCAGATTTTTAACCGGTACTTGAGTCCGTGGGGACTCAGAAAATCCACATCAAAACCTTTTCATTTTGCTGAGTTGTGGTTCCCGCTAATGGGAACACAAAACTGTGCCCATGGGGACACAGGAACAGCATTTTTAACCACGTGACCATTCCAGGGGAAAATACACAATTTATTTTGATCCAGATTTTCTGGCTGTGGGATAGCATAAGTGATTAAAAAGGACTAAACTGTGATCATACTGATTTGGACATATGAGAAGACCTGTGGAAAAACAGTAATGCTAGGGAAAATGGAGGGTAGTAAGAAATAGGAAACATAAAATTAAATCGCTTGATTCTCTAAGCAAGAACAGAGAAGAAGAAAAGAAGCCGGAGGTGGCCTCGGAGAACAAAAGAATCAATCTGTAGATCCAGCAAAGTCAAAGAAAAGGAAACATAGCCAGCCATGTGCTTATTGCATTCCTCACTTCAGATCACTTGTTGCCACATACCTGTACCTTAGGGCTTTACTTCAACACATACTGTAGGTATCCAATGAGGCTGATCCTTGCCACTAACCCTGCTGCACAAGACTACCCAGTGGGTTCAGGGCTTAGATGACATATGTAAATATCAGAGGCTGGATGGCCATCTGTCAGAAATACTGTGGTGGGGTTCCTGCATGGCAGGGGGTTGGACTGGATGGTCCTTGAGGTCTCTTCCAACTCTATGATTCTATGATTCTATGAAACAACATTCTATGAATTCTATGGAAAAACATTCTATGATTCTATGAAACAACATGCATCCTGTAAAAGCACCTGCCCACATCTTTCAGACCAAATCTTCCTAGCTAATTAAATTTTTAGTCAACTATCTGAAGACTGAGGCTGGAATCCAATTGGTTGTCACTGGAGTAGACCCACTAAATCAACATTAACTCAAGAGGTCAGAACATATGTAAGTTTCATTGATTCAAGGGGTTTACTCTTGACAGGACTACCATCTTGAGTTAGGCCTGAGGATTAAGCATTTAATCTCTTCTGATTACAGTGATCATGAGGTATAACCATTAAAGTTCAAACCAATGGAAACTTTAAATACAGTACTGTCTAATTCCCAATCAAATCTTTGGGACATGGTTGAGGAACGTGCACCCTTGCAGACATTGCTGAACTTCACATTGGAACCAGCCAACCAAGCCAGTGGTGAGAGTGATGGGAGTCATAGTTTATCAACTCCTGGAGCTTCATTGGTTCCCTGCACCTGGTTACTGTTTAAAGCTAGCCTGAGAACCTGGGGCTTTCCAGATTTACCAGGAAGTGCAACAGTTCTTAGTAAATATATAGCTGAAGTGTCCTGTGAGCTTGTGATGTATTGGAACGCTGAACACCTGTCAATCCCTATTTTCCTTAGATACACTCAAGATTTTGTTTCAAGCCTGAAAGAATCTGAAGGTCATCACTAGAGTACCTTTAATTATGAGGTGTGTGACCTTGTCGGAATCACTTAGATTAGAATACAAGCCATTGAATGAATCGGAACAGTTAATCACATCTGTCACCCTCATTTTCTAAGCACTTCAGATGGAAAAATGTCCTAGAAAATATGTAAATGTTCACAGCCCAGGTCATTTACTTACTATGTTTTAATCAGTTATGAAACTAAGGAATTACATACATCTCCTTTGCTGCCTTCAACTTGTTGTTGAAAGAAAACAGCCTATCACATATTCTGCTTTTTGGTAGTGTTGGGATTTCAGGGTCAGTTTAGGCTGACTGCATTTTTGTAAGGGTGTAGTTATACTACTGAAACTAATCAGGAGCTGGATAAGGGGTTTTGACGTCAGTTTAAAGTAGTGTGGTAATCACATGGTTTTGGGGTAGGGCTTTGCTTCCCCTTAGGACAAATGTTAGTCTCAGTGTAAGATGTGTGGTATGTCTTCATGGACTTTTAAAAATCATTATTTTAATTGGGCACAATGGGGGATCCAGTTTTCTGTGATTTTTGCTTCCCAAAGCTATGTATTCCTGCATGGAAATGCACCCAAAAAAGCCAAAATAAATCCCCATGCTGTCACAGCTATGGGGAGATACTCGGGTTGCTAACACATCATCCTGGAACCACTGTTGAGGTTTTTTCCTTATTCACTTCTCACAGCCATTCACTACCACTGCTGTTGCCAACTCAGTTCTCATATTGAGGTGACGTGAGTGTCAAGGACAAATGGCACATTGTTCTGTTATCTGGAAGTTGAGTCATGGCTACTGGACTTCTTTTTTGAGAGACAGAAACGTTTCGCTGTTCATCCAAACACCTTCATCAGTCTGAATACAGCTAGTGCAAGTCCTCCATCTTATAGTCAGCTTTGACCTCTTGTCACCCTGGTCTGAATTAGGCTCATAAGATGAACAATGGCCTGAATAGGCTCGTTAGGGAGACAAGAATGGGTCGTTAGCTATGGCCTTGGTGGTGAAGGCTTTTTTATTTGTCTGGGTACTTTGGAAAGCACAGCCTGATAAGTAGCAGATAGACTATGCCTGAGCCAACCACCTCTCTTGAGGGAGGGGTTTTCAATGCTCAAATGAATGGCTTCCCTTACTCCTCTCTCAAACCACCTCTCTTCTTTGTCTAATATGTGTATATGTTCTGTTATGATTTTGAATATTTGCTTTATTTTATTTTTTCAAACTGGCATAGCGCTCAATCAGTGTTACAGATTTTTAAAACAACAGATCAGATGACAAGATTACCATTCTTCCTCCCTTCTTCCACTTTCCTCAGCTAGAAACCAGTTGCCTCTGAAAGAAGAGAGGAAGAGCAGGCAGGCCACAATGGTTTTAAAGTGATAATTTTTTTTGGACCTTTGGAGAGATGAGGGCCACCACATGCTTGCTGAATCCTTGCCCTTTCTGGCTCATAAAAGCTGCCAGAAAAGGTATGGCAGACTGGTTAGGAAGAGTAGTGAATGCCTCATTGCAACAGGGAAGGATTCCAGCATGGTTAAAGGAGGCAATAGTAAAACCACTGTTTAAAAAGCCCTTAGATCCAACAATACTGGACAATTACCGACCAGTATCCAACATCCCATTCTTGGGGAAAGTACTAACTAGAGTGGGTTGTGGCCTCACTGCTTCATTGGTATCTGCATGAGATAAACTACCTGGATCCAGCTCAAACTGGCTTTAGGCCTGGTTATGGGACTGAGATGGCACTGGTTGCCTTGGTAGATAACCTATGCAGGGAAATGGATAGGGGATCTGTGTCCCTTTTGGTTTTACTGGACCTTTCAGCTACTTTTGACACTATCAACCACAGCACTGTGTTACAGTGGCTCCAGTCCTTCCTGCAGGAGAGAATGCAGAAAGTGGTATTAGGGGACTCATGATCAACACCACGTCCACTAACCTGTGGGATCCCTCAGGATAGGTTCTGTCTCCTATGTTATTTAGCATTTATATGAAACCATTGTGGGAAATTAACTGGAGTTTTGGGATTATGTGTCACCAGCATGCCAATGACACCCAACTCTACCTCTCATCACCTCCAGATTCCAAGGAAGCTATTTTGACTTTAGATCAGTGCTTAGCTTCAGTAATGAACTCAATGAGGAGGAACAAACAGAAACTAAACCCAGACAAGACAGAGTTGTTTCTGGTCAGTCGAAAGGGAGATCAAGGGATAGGGATGCAACATGTACTCGCTGGGATTACCCCTCAATTGAAAAAAGAAGTGCATAGCTTGGGGTGCTCCTGGACTCATCCTTGAGCCTAGATGCCCAGGTCACAGCTATGGCCAGGAGTGCATCTGCACAATTTAAACTAATATGTCAGTTATGCCCGTTTCTTGCTCTGGCCACTGTGACTATGCCCTAGTGACATCCTGGCTGGACTACTGTAATGCATGTTATGTTGGACTACAGATGGAGAGTCTCAGGAAATTTCAACGGGTCCAAAATGCAGCAGCCAGATTGTTGACTGGGGCAAGTTACAGAGACCACATTACACCCCTATTAAATCAGCTCCACTGGCTGCCAAAACTATTGGGCACAATTCAAAGTATTAGTTTCAACCTACAAAGCACAAAATGTGCTGGGTCCAAGCTACTTCAAAGAACGAATCTCACAGCATGAACTGACTCGGATGCATCACTTTTCTCTCCATCCCGCCACCTTCACAGGGGTGTCTCACAAGAACACATGAAAGGGCCTTCTCTGTTGCTGCTCCCAGAATTTAGAACTCCCTCCTGCTAGAGGCCAGGATTGCTCCGTCTCTGCTGTTTTTCTGGATGCAGGCAAATATCTTCCTCTTCAGGCAATCTTTCCCTGAATGATGGACTACCTATTACAGTGGCACCTCGAGTTATGGCTGCCCCAAGTTATGAAAAATTCAAGTTACGAACAGAAATCCGTGGGTAGAGGAAAATTTTGAGTTACGAAAAAAGTGTGGGTTTTTTCCAAGGTATGGAAAGGGAAAGGAAAGGAAAGGAAAGATTCCTTTTCAAAGTGGCTCCTGCTTGATTGCAATAGCAATACTGCTATCTTGTGGCCACACTACTCCAGTGCTACAATTAGGACAAAGAAGCAGCCATTTTGAACAGGAAAGATGAGAACCAGGGCTTCCTTTTTCAATGACATTTTCTAACTGCCCCTTTTGGAAATATTTGGCACCATTTTGGGGACTATTTGGGAATTCTTTGGTGTATTTCTTGAGGCTACACAACTCCAGTGCTGCAATTAGGAAGAAGGAGCGATTTTGAACAGGAAAGCTGAGAACCAGGGCTGCTTCTTCTTTTTTTCAATGACCTTGTCAAACTGCCCCTTTTGAAAATATTTGGGAACTTTTTGGCACTTCTTTGGTAGATTTCTCAAGTGGTTATAAGGTAGGTTGCTCATTGTTGTTTGCTTACCTGTTACTATGCTTTCTGCTTTCTGGGGCAGGGGTGATTTCTCACTTGGAATGTTTAACCCACGTCCAATGCATTTCTATGGGAAACCCTGTTTTAAGTTACAAAAATGGATTTGGAATGGATTAACTTCATAATGAGAGGTATCACTGCATGTATCTTTTAGATGGGTTACCATGCATGAACACCAGTGTTTCCCATGTTCGTTTCTATCCCTCATGATGATTTTTTTTCCTTTTCACATACTCTTTGTAGCTTTAATGTTACCTTTGAATGTTGTAAGATGCCTCTTCTAATTTCCTGTTCCTAACTTGAGTATGCCCTAAATGTATTGGGCTATATACTGTATTGTCCCTCATTATTATGAGCTGCCTTGGGTCCTTTTCCAAAGAGAAAGGCGGGGTAAAAATATTCAAAACAAATAAAGTGTTTTAATATTTGTTTTATTTATTTATATGTTCAAATATAAATAAGTAAAAGTGGAATACTGCTAGACCAATGTTACAGAGAGAAATCATATATACAGATGGAACTGAAAAGTTCAGCCTGGAAACTCATGGTCCTGGCATCCAGTCCAGTATTTGACAGAGCACCCACAAGCACAATTTACTGTGGAAGTACATATATTTCCTGGGTGGATGGGGAGTGTTTTTAGCTGTACGTTGTGTGAACAGATATTTGTAAATCAATTTCAAGCGTGCTAAACCTGATGCAAACCACAATTTCAACATGTAACCACATCCTACATTGCTGATTTCTGCTGCAGGCATATTGTTTTCAATACATAGGCCTGGAAAGGATTGCAGGCTGTTGCCATGACTCAAGGAGATCCTTATTCAACAAAAAAAGTTTTATTTATGAGGTATGTGACATTAGTGAGACAACTGAGAAATCTGAGGGAGGTGCAGGCAGAAAAAAATAAGGAACACAATGGTGTGTGCATTTCAATGTAATCTACTTGGGTTTAGCTACTAGTTAAATTCAGTAGGACATAGAAACTTTGTTTTTGTGAGATATTGGATACAAATTTCAAGGGCTGGAAAGCTGTTTTTGAAAAAAAAATCATTCTATCTGTTTAAAATAGTTCATTACAATTCCTTCTGTGTTGCAGCTAACAGAAAATGTCACACACCATGGGATGGCTGGGCTAGATGACTTCAGAGTCACTTCCCAGTTCTTTCATTTTGTCAAATGGAAATCACATTAAATCACTCCACATGGTAGCTCTTCTCATGAGGCGTCACTGCCAAAAAAACCTCCAACAAGAAAGGTACTCAAGGGCTTAGCTCTGGAAGCTCTCATTCTACCAAACTATTTAGAGTGATATGCACCTGATGGGGCATACATATAAATCTACCCTTTGCCAAGAGTTACAATAGACAGGAGATCCAAAAAGATCAACAAGGAGATCATTTGTGCTTTAAATATTCTTTGGAAATGAGCCATACAACTCACCAGAAATCTAAAAATAGAGAGCAAAGTATAATCTCATCTTCTGTGCTTAGCATTCATATTAGCAACTTCAACATAGTTTGGAGATGACTGTTCCTTAGGACTGAACTTTGCAGTATTTCACTCCCTAACCCCACATACACACAATCCTAAATCTTTCCCTTATGTAACCTGAGGGAAAAAACCTATCAAACTGCTGTTCCTTCTCCTCCACCGCATTCTCCATTTCAAAGTTCCTTTATGGTGATAATTTTACTATGGCAATAACAGAAGGCAATAAATCATTCTAAGAGCAGATTTATTATTATTCCCCATCACAGGCATAAAAAGTAATTTATTTGATATCTATATTAAGCAGTTGGAATTAGAAATGGGCACGAAACTGAAAAATAGCATTTCGTTTTGTTTCTTTAGTTGTTTTGCTTTGTTTCATTTGTAACAAATTTTTAAAGTATTTTGTTACAAAATGAAACAAAATGAAAAGAAACGCTATGCTTCCCTGGGTCCTAGAAGCACCAAAATGGCATGGGAGCTTCCTCAAGTTCTTCCCTGTAGGCCCCCCAAATTTGGAAAAATTTGGGGGTCAAAGGGCTGAGTTATGAAACTCCAAATGGGGTGCTCCTAGGAAAAATTATTTCTAATTAGATTCAGAATGGAAGCCAAGCCACAGCAGCACTAATCACTCACCCACAGCTTGGCTTCCATTCCAAATCCAATTAGAAATAATTTTCCCTAGGGGTACCTGTTTTGGACCTGAATAACTCAGACCTCAGACTTGATTCCACCTCCTCTTCAGCCAGGCCCCAACACAACCACAGGCTGTACCTCCATCCAAGGTGGTGGGGTAAGGAAGCCTGCACTGCTGCTAGGGATAGGGACTGGTCAAACAGCCAAAGAGAAGGAGGACAGGAGCACACTCTGGCTGGTGATGGGGTTATAAATTGGAAAGGCGTGAGGAGGGGATATGTTGAACCTGTGGTGCTGCACATATGAACCAGCATGAACCTCTGAACCAAGGTTCGTGCCCATCTTTATTTAGTGGTGTTTCTGTTCTCATGTCCTGCAGGGTGCATGGCTGCATAGGTAACTGTACACTATGGGGAAAATAAATACTTAACTATATTGACCTCTCCAGTGGTCCAGTGACCATGCTTGCTGGGCCAGTGATCATGCTGGTTGAAGGATTCTAGAACTTGTAGCCACCAAAAGCACAATTTGAAAACTCTTATTTAGCACAATCTCAGAAGGTTTTACAACCTACAAACAGGTAAAGTGTAATTAGTACTCAGGATGTGTCCATAAAGGTACAACTTGCTTGAACATCTCTTTCTCGTACAGTTTTAATTAAGTTGATCTTCCAAAATGAAATCTTGTTTTGTCTTTTTAAGTGTTGATTAGAACTTCTTATCACCAATACTGCAACTAGAGATGGGCACAAAATGAAAAGCAAAACACTCTTTTGTCATTTCGTTAAGTAGCGAATTCATTTGTTATCAAATGAAATGGTAGGATGCTTTTCGTTGTGTTTCATGATGAAACACCTTTTTTTGGCCTCTATGGCAGGGGACCAATTCTAGCTAAGCCCCCAAAATTTGGAAAGTGACCCATGATTGTGATGAGTATGGCCACTTGACTATGACTGCTGAAAGCCAGGTTCCAATCCTCATTCGTATAGGCTTACCAAGTCAGCAGCATCCCAGTTAAAATTGAGGATCAGGTCACATGTTAAGAAGACTAATGTGCTTTCCCCACTATTTATACTTTTGTTCTTCCAGGCATGCAAATCTTTCAGTGCTACATATTTCAGATATCAGACATGCAGACAAAGCCATCCTGTCTCACAGCTGATCAACTACAAAATAAAAGCTGATCATCTGCCAAATGTAGACTGAGGCAAACACACGTTAGAATAGACAGAAGGTGTTTGTTTTCTTCTTCTTCTGAAGATCACTCTCCTTCTAATGACATATAAATAGACTCACTTAGTTTGGCTCTTTGTGTTTGCCAAATGATTAATCACAGACAGATAGAAACCCGGCTTCTGTGAAATCAGAAATAATCCTTCCTTTTGTATTTAATGCCGCTGAACCAGGATGATACTAATCTGAACTGAAACATAACACTGACTTGGGGGTTGAAAGCTAACCAGGTGAGGCAAGCCAAGGTTGAGAAGGGAATACAAATAAGGAAATAAAGGCTAAAAGTTTAATCCAACGGTTAGAGACTGTAAAGAAGTATAACTACCCTATCCCAGTGGTGGTGAACCTTTGGCACTCCAGATGTTTTGGACCACAAATCTCACAGTCCTTTGTCATTGGCAATATTGGCTTGGAATTCTGGGAGTTGTGGTCCAAAACACCAGGAGAGCCGAAGGTTCGCCAACACTGCCCTATCCCATCCAGCCTGCCACAGCATACAGAATGGAAGAGACTAGCCTTGGTTTCATTGTGGATCTTGGATGGGCTACTAGGAGAATGTAGTTGGAGTCACTGACTGGGAAAGTTGCTCAATGGTCAGGTGACAGGAAGGGCATGTTTCACCAAGAGATCTACCAAGAGCCATAATGACACCAAGGCTGCTTCTCACTGAAAGAGGCCATCAATCTGACTCCTTATTAACATTTCCAAATGAACCTTAGAAAGGCCACTTTTGGGATGACAACACCCACATTCCCCTAGTGGCCATACCATCTGGGATATTCTGGGTGCTACATTCAAAAAAAGTAGTATCTGAAGCATCTGAAAGGTTGTGAAAAATAAGTTAGAGCCATTGACATATGAGTTCTATAGCCAGCAAGTTATGATGGGCAGCAAGCTGGTAAAACTGAGGGTGAAGCTACTCAGTGGAATACGCTGCTTTTTTGAACCACTGTTCCCCCCCCCCAATTGAAATGCATTTTTGCGAGCACACAACATACTTCGCAGAGTGCTCATTTTTAAGGGGCCAACTGGTTTAGTTTGAGGAGGCAGTGAGAGGATGTTTATTTTGGATTAGAGATGGGTGTATCATTTTGGAAGGGGACTGATTCCATAACAAAACATGTCAGCACAGCTGGCACTCAGAACCCAGTCCCAAGCTCTGGAACAAAATCGGCCACTGTCTTGCCTTGTTGTAGTTCGCCCTGGGCGAAATTCCAGGAAGCACCCTCCAATGCATCATTTTTCCCTCTCCCTGGCATTGGCCAATCAGGAGCATTGCAATGACATGCATCATCCCACCTCCCAGTCTGATTGGCCAGCACCAGAGAAAAGGAAAGATGATACATTGGAGGCTGCTTCCTGGTTGGAATTTCACCCAGTGCGAACTACAGCAAGGTAATACAATAGTTGATTTTGTTCAGGAGGGTGGGACTGGGTTCCGAGCACCAACTGTGCTGTCATGTTATGTTTCAGAACCAGTCCCCTTCTGAAACAAAATGCCCATCTCTGTTTTGGATTGATTTAGGAAGTGTACTTTTCCCCTTTTCTCATGTGTGTATGTGAGCACCTCATTTGGGGCGTGTTCAAAGGTGATATATTCATGGGAGCCACTGCAGAACTTACCCCCTCATGAGCATGGCTGCTGTTTGACTACTTCAAGAATATATACTACAATTATTTCCAAATTAGCACTGTATCACACAGGCATTTCAGCAATTAGACACCCTAGGTTTTATTCAAATTTGTTTCAATGCAGTTGCAATTGATGTCAAAGGTCAATATTAATTTCTCCTAAATCATTCAATACTGAGCAACTGAATTTAAGAGGTAGAAAATCATAAAGTGTGGAGTTGCCCATGGGGACAATTTGGATACTATTGTAATGGCAGTACTATGATTCTATTTATTTTAGATTTTTCTTAAATCTGTTCAGAGTTACTTTAATTTTTTTTTCTGGGCAGTAAACACAGCCTTAGGCAACATACAAGAATTTCAGATCTACAAAATATCTTGTCCCCTCATTCACACATAAGATTCAGCTTCCCCAATTTTATTTATATCCTGCAGTTTCCATAAAAATAAATGAATCAAATGCCTCATTGCATTGAGCAATTGTTGCTGTGCAGATAGCAGCAGCACGAATGCAAAGGCAGTGCCATCCACTGGCTGTGCATGAAAAGTGCAGCTCAAAACAGGAATTTAAGAATCGCATAGCCCCATCATGTGGAGGGCCAGTTAAACATTTGGCAAAACAATTATAATTATAATTATGTTATAATTTTTCTCATTTTTTCTCATTTTCTACTGAACACAATACAAAAATGGCTGAAGTTGGTCTTAAGAAGCATCTGCTTCAAGCATTGCTCGAACATTCTGTGAGATTGAGATCGTAGCACACAGCTGTAGAAGCTGATGCTACAGAATGTGCATGTAACAAAAGCGTATGTGCCCAATGTCAGTCTACACACTGGCTTATAGTGTATCATTTCTGAGAGGTAGACAGAGCATGAGGCCACTTTTAAGTTATAAGAAGAACTCTTGCTGGTCCCACGTTGTGTTTCACCAGTTAAATGACCTCACCACTTCTGGAAAATAACTCTCTGTAAAGGTACACACCATCATAAGTGCATTTCCTCTTCACACAAAAATGAAGTGACATTACACAAGGGAAAATCCCAGGAGCTGGCTCCCTTTTCATCAGTTAACCATTTCTCACCCAAACACAAGCAATTATCACAGCTGATGTGAATAGCAATGAGCAGGATGCTGTATCCTATAGACCAGGCCTGCACAACACGTCAACCGTGGGTGACTTGTAGCCTGTGGGGTGCTAAGACGTCACCCACCAGGTCCCCCCCACCTCCTGACCAGGGGGTGCTCCACCACCACCACCAGCACCGCGGAACTTGGTGGATGGGGGGTAAGTGGGCGCTCCTCCACTGCCACCGTGAGCACTGCGGAGCTTGGGGAGGGGGGGAGAATGGGCACTCCTTCTCTGCCTCTATTGTCAGTGCTGCAGAGCTGGGGGGCAGGCAGAGCAGTTGCAAGGAGGACTGTGTGTGCATGCGCACTTGCACGTGCCAGCTTGGGAAAAGAACCCGTGAGGACATGCTGTGGGCAAAAGGAGCCAACGGGCTGTTCAAAGTTGGACAGCCCTGCTATAGACCAGTGGTGGTGATCCTCTCAGGCAGCAGACTGTTCTTCAGCTATGCAGGGAGGCACTCTCTCTCTTGCTCCTCACTAGCGTGGTTGACTGCCTGGTAAGTTAGGGAAGGTTTGGTCATGCTCCAGTGTTGATTGGTGCACTGCCAATCATTAAGGCCACTGGTGGCTTGTGGAGCTCAATAAGTGGACTTCAGGGGGGAGCGGAAATGAGGCTTAGAAACAGCTGGTCAGTAGTAGTTCATGCTCCATATGAAGCATAAAGCTTCCATCTCTGATTTCTTGGCTTTTTGAATCATGGGTATAGAAGTACAGATCCCCATATTCATAAACTGCACATTTTTGAATAATCGAACTGCAAATTATAGCTGTTCTTATTACTAATATCCACCTCCTTGGCTATTACGTGATTGCAATTGTGTTCTTGGATTTCCTAGTGCCTATCTTAAGCTACCTAAATATTTCAGTTGCTAGCTACCTAGCTGCAGACCCAGAGGTTAAGAGTTTGATTCCCACTGTCCATCCTGGAAGAAAAGCTAGCTTATGTATTCATAGACAAGTTGCACAGTTCCACATCATCCTCTGAAGAACAGAATGGTACGTGTGTATTGTCCACCTAGAAAACCCTGGAAGAGGTTACCATAAGTCAGAAGTAACTTGATGCCAAGCAATTATTATTATACTTCCAAGAAAATGAATAACAACCATAAAACGCAATTAAAACAAAAAAGTGGTTCTTGTACACATTCTGAAAACAAGAGTGTGTGAGCCAGAGGTTGAGAGTTCAAACCTACTGTGCCTTCTTTGAGCCTTGTGGCGCAGTGGTTAAATGCCTGTCCTGCGGGCAAAATGGTGCTCACGACCTGGGTTCAATCCCAGGTAGCAAGGTCATGGTTGACTCAGCCTTCCATCCTTCTGAGGTCGGTAAAATGAGTACCCAGCTTGCTGGGAGCAGGGTGGCAATGTGTAGCCTGTATACTGAAATTAAAACTGTAAACTTCCCAGAGACTGAAGTGGTATGGGGCGGTATATAGGCAGAACACTTTGCTTTTCTTGACAGGATCTGGACTTGGTGATCATAGGGGTCCATTTCAGCTCTGCAATTCTACAATTAAGATTATACCTTTACCTTTGTGCCATCAATTTGGAATTGACTTATAATGCCCTTATAGGGATTTCAAGGTAAGTGAGATTTTTAAGAAGGGCTTTTACCACTTCTACTCCCCCAGTGAATTTCCATGGGTCAGCAAAGATTCCAACTCAGGCCCGGGTCCTACACTTAGTCCACCACACCACACTAGGTATTGACCAGTAAATAGTTACAAAACTGCTTTGGACATTTGCTCCCTGCTACCATCTTTTACAAATTTATGTCTCATGACTTTATTTTAATAAAAGGGAAGTACTGTTTCCACTGTGTATTTTAAAATAAGAGATGGACATCTTCATCAAGGTTCCAAGTTCCTCTGTAGAGTCTTCTTCCCTGAATAACAGAAATAAGAATTTATAAACTATACAAACAACATCTATGGCACATAATGTGCTCTACATGCTACAGATGAGATGGCAATCACTTACCCTCTTTTAAGAGAAAACAAAATAAACCATGAGTACACAACTCACAATCCAGCCAATCAGTAGAAGGATGGGGACAATATACTGGGTGTATGGTATTGCCTCTGAGGAGAGAAAATAAAAATTGGATTATAACATGATGAGATAAGCTGTAAATAGCATGAAGTTTAACCACAGGTACTGTATGCAAATCCTTGAAAAGAATGTTTTGGTTAAACAGAGATAAACTAAGAGCATTGGCACACAGAAATTTGTTCCAGGTTATTGCAAGGTCTCCATGACCACATAGTCCACATAGAAGTGTTTAATTTTTCAAGGAAGGTGTCTGTCAAGGATTCACACATCCCCCTTCTTCCTCACCCTTTTCTGCCATCATTACTACTCTTTTCCCCACCTCTTTTTCCAGCATTCAAATCCATTCTCTTTTTAAATGTTCAGCAAGTGAAATAGAACTGAATTTGAAATGATGCATAGGTGGGACTTTTATGCACCCCAGGCCTTTGTCCACCTAACAAGCCTATTCAGGCCTTTGTCTATGAGCCTATTCAGACCAGGGTGAAGTGAAATCAAGGTGAACTATAACAAAGCTGTTCGGAGGAGCAGTGAAATGTTTCAATCTCTCCAGAAAAGAAGTCCAGTTGCTGTGACTCAACTTCCAGATAACCTTATGTGGATGACTGAGAATCTTCACAGACATACTGAAATGACAATGTTAAACATTTAAATTAGTACTGAATCCGTTTAGCAAAATTTAGAGGTGAATAATTTGGGGGTGGAATTAGAACATGGGAAAAGAGTGATGAACAAGGAAAAAAATAGAATTTACAAATTGCATTGCAGT
Source organism: Phrynocephalus versicolor (assembly GCA_023846285.1). NCBI lineage: Eukaryota > Metazoa > Chordata > Lepidosauria > Squamata > Agamidae > Phrynocephalus > Phrynocephalus versicolor. Next base: position 42,481,533 of record JAHTLZ010000379.1, read on the forward strand.
TCTAAGCCTTATTAGCAAATGGTAGGAAACACTTTGATGGTTCCACACAGTTCAGCGGATGGGGCCCGCAAGTGTTGCATGGCCACCCCAGAATTCATCTCACCTCCTCCTTCTCCTGAACACCTAGGAGAGGAGATATGCCCCCCCCTTCGCTCCTAGCCAAGGATGGAATGGGACGACTCTATAAAAAAGAGGTGAAACTCTATTTTGAGTGTCAGAATGACAGTCAAAGAGGAATAGATCAGAGGGGGATCTTGAATGAAGAGCATTTAGAAGTGCTGCCTGGTTACCTCCATCTGGACATCTGCCAAAGGTCAAGGCAATGGGTTTGGCTGTCAGACTAGATCTGTGGTTCCCAACCATGACCCTCCAAATGTTCTTGGATTATAGCTACCAGAAATTTCTTGCCAGCATGGTGACAGTTGAAAGCTTCTGGGAGTTTCAGTACAAAGCTGGGAACCACGGAACTAGATGGTATGTTTCTCATCTTTTCTTTTCCAGAAATGCTTCCTTAAACGATGAAAGGCATCTGTTTGACAAAGCATGTAATTATTTTTTAAAAGCAAAGTGTCCTGCTTATATACCGCTCCATAGCACTTCAAGTAGTCTCTGGGCAGTTTACAGTTTTTTAATTACAGTATGCAGGCTACACATTGCCCCCCCACCCCCAGCAAGCTGGGTACTCATTTTACCAACCTCGGAAGGATGGAAGGATGAGTCAACCACTTTGGGGGCTTTGTTTTGTGAATTGGACACAGGGAGGTAAACCCTGTCTCAGTTTGCAAGTTTAATAGTTGAAGCAGGTATCTTTGAGGACATTCTTCTTCTTTTTAATTGCTATAGCTAAAGGATAAATAGGGGAGAATAACTAGGGGTACAGAAAAAAGGGGGGATGCAGGTTGGACAGAACACTTAAAATATCAGAGTCATCTTACAATTATAGACAGTTCAGTTCAGGCATATATGTACATATCAATAACCAAACAGTTTTGGCTTTTGTCATATTTTCAATTTAACATTCTTCAGGGAGGGAGATATCTTTATGAGAATGTAGATCCCCTAGCAAGGTTTCCCATCTTGATGTCCCAAGATGTTCTTGGACTAAAACACCCAAAATTCTTCACCACTAGCTGTGCTGGCCAGGGTTTTAGGCAGTGGTAATCCACAAGTACCTGGGGACCCAAGGTTGGAGAACCGCTGCCTAATAAGATCTGGCTTCCTTATATTAGAGTGCTCAAACACATTGCCTCCACCAACCCGGGAGTGTAGCCTATACATCTTATTGATAAACTGAACCATGTTATTATGTAAATAAACATTCATACAGTAGGGATGGGAGGATGCAAAGACAGCTGTGCTCTTTGCTCTCATTTGTGCAAGCCCCCTTAAAATGCTCTTTCCTCTCACTTCCCTACATAGTGAAATTTCAGCTTGAATAGGAAAGTGCCATCTGAAAGTTGTCCGTAGCTTGATGGTTTTCACTCTTGGACCCAAAGAAGCTACTGGGGTCCAATCCCCAGAATCCCATTAGCTATGCTTCCTGCAGTTTCTGGAAGATGAAATCCAAGGACCTTTTTGTAGTCCAGGTTTGAGTATTGTTGATCTATCACTTAAAGAACCCACTGCATGCTAGACACTTCCACATTGGTAGCCAACCACATGAAAATAAGCACACAGCCTGCCGGTCAGTTGGCAATTGTATATGGCATTGGCAAGCGATGCAATTACAGTATAAATCTTTACTAGAACAGAGAAGAATTCTGAAGGAGCAAAGCCCTGGAAAGATGCTCTGTAAAGTGAGATCCAATTTAGTTGAGGCAAGATAATGGAAACTGAAGAGTCTGACATATTGCAGTGGCCACCATATGTCATGTTGCCATGAGCAGCTGGTTGGGAGAGATATTGTTTCAAGGGAATTATTGAAAGCATGCAGGCAAGTGACTGGCACACAGACAAATACGGTAGACATGAAGGGTGGCTTGGCAGGAGAGATATCCCAAGAAGCCATACTCTCTTCATGTGAAATGGGTTTCTTGTTTTACTCCACAGATGAGGTTTTGATCCCTCTCTGACCTAGCAATCAGAACAAACTTTGAGAAAACTTGTTATAAACCCAGCAAAACAAACCCTGTGTTATAAAACAGCCAATTCATGGTGCCAGGATGAACACCTCTACTCAGGGTTTTTGTATTCCCCGGTAAGTGGATTGCAACCTGAAATGGGGAGAGGTGCATTTGAAATTGGTATCAGGATTGCAAAATAAAAAACACGTCTGCCTAAACAAGTGTGTGTGTGTGTGTGTGTGTGTTGCAGAGGAGAAACTCTCTCATGCTCATAGAGTTTTATAGTAATAACAACAATGTGCTGTCAAGTCAATTTTCACTTACAGTGAATCTTTTCAGGGTTTTTTTCAGTAGATAATAAAGCAAAGCATTGTGCTTATATACTGCTCCATACCACTTCAAGTAGACTCTGGGAGGTTTACTGTTTTTAATTACAGTATGAAGTACACATTGCTCCTGGGTACTCATTTTACCAACCTCGTAAAGACAGCAGGCTGAGTCAACCATGATCCTGCTACCTGGGATTGAATCCCAGGTTGTGAGCACAGTTTTACCTGCAGTACAGGCATTTAACCACTGCACCTCGGGGCTCAGTGGTTAAATGCCTGTACATTCAGAAATGGTTTAACATTTCCTTCTGCTTGCAGGTGGCATAGTGGGAAATCAAACTCCTAACTAGATAACTAAACTACTCACCTATCTAGCCAGCCAGAGTCCAATAGAGTAATTTAATAATAATTGAAGCTGACCCTCATACACACACACACAAACACACACACACACACACAAACACACACACTCTCTCACACATACACACACAGAGAGAGAGAGAGAGAGAGAAGAAAATCCGTTCACTTTTGCATGTTCCAGACAAAAGACTTGCATTCTTTTTTAGAATCTGAGAACAAGAGATACTAAGACTATAGCTTAACCATTAAGAGTTTTCATCTTACATATGGTGGGTGTGAGGGGAATAGTGCAATAGAAACTGCACAGCAGCTAAGCACATTTACAACACAAACACCCTGGCCGAAATCCACCTATTATACTCAATGAGAAGGGACTCCTGATTCAATGGAATTTAGGGTGTGATTACATAGGGAAATAGATTGCAATTTGGACTGCTTGCGGAATGGTCCAGTGCAGGTGATCACATGACAGGCATATAGAGAAATGCACTTCAGCCCAACCTTGATTCATACTGATGCTGGACCTTGTATTCTCCAGCTCTAAGGCTTCACTTTTGTGGGGCTGAGCCAAATGCAATTTCCAGACAGATTAAAGGATCACCAAGGGAGATTTAACCTGTTAAAGTGATCCTTTCCTGTGCAGTCAGGCTGTCACCTTTGCAGCTGTCTGATCACACTTTTAGTAAACAGAAACCAAACCAAAACAGGAAAGAATTTCAGATCTCACGTTTGCTGACATTGATTGGCATGTCTCTCTCAATCCCGCTAGACAGAGCTGGGAGGCCTTTGGCGTACCCCTTCTCCTACATTGGCCTATATTGAAACACAAGGTTCCCTTTTGGCATGTAAGAAAGTACAAGCAGTTCTTTGTCTAGGGAGACTGGAAGAAAATCCAATCAACTCTAGCAGAGGTGAAATCTGAAACGACACCTCTGAATTCAGTTTGCAGTCAACATTTTGAAAAGTACTTCTAACAATGGGAATCTGGCTGTGATTTTTGGAACGTTTCTGTCTGTTCCCCCCCCCCCCCCCGTATTTCTGCTGTGCAGCCCAAGGAATGTTAACCAAAAACTCAATACATCCACGACACCTACGTGTGTACAGCCCAATCCAAAATAAACAAAAATAATATCCTTAATTGGCAGCTTTCATCTGAAGAATCAGTACTGATGTGATATGTGAACCAGGAAACTCAGGCCCTATTCACATGGGATATCCTGGCCCAGAACATTGAGGTAAGCTAGGGTGGTGCCTCCACACCTTAGGCGGAAGCAGACTTCTGAAACTTTATTCAGATAACCCCTGTATGGAGATGTTTCAAGGGAGAGAATAATTTATCCATCTCTCGGGGGGGGGGGGGAGTTCCATAATTCGCTTATGGCCGTTTGTTAGCCAAGGGAGGAAAAAGTGCTGAGGGAACACAGTGAAATTGCTCCTTTGGTATTTTCAGTGCCAAAAAGCAGTTTCATTCAGACTGGCTAGTTGTCAAGAAAAAGGTCAAGGCAGTTTAATTTTTGTAGGGATTGGGCTAAGATTTTTATCTGTTTGTTTATTAATTTATTGGAATTATATCCAAGGTTGAATGAGGTCAAAGAGGGAGACAGAAGGCCCAGGCTCCAGGTATGGAGCTGTACTGTGAGATCATCCATAAAGGGGTTGCAAAATGGCTTCTTCCTACCTCCTTTAGCAGGAGGGGGCGACAGCCCAAGCTGACACAGCCATTAGTCTTCCAATTCATAGAATTGCCTTGTGGCGCAGTGGTTAAACTCCTGTACTGCAGCCAAACTTCTGCTCATGAACAGGGGTTCAATCCCAGGTAGCCGGCTCAAGGTTCACTCAGCCTTCCATCCTGCTGAGGTTGGAAAAATGAGTACCCAGCTCACTAGGAGGGGTATGATATGTAGCCTGCATAACTACTTGTAAACTGCCCAGAGATTACTTTAAGTGCTATGAGGCAGTATATAAGCAGCACACTTTGCTTTTGCTTTTTTTGCACTTTAATATAAAGTAGGGACAGAATTTGGAAAAGTTATTTTGAGGTTGCTACAGTTCTCAGAATCCCACAACAGTGTGCTTACTGACGCCTCTTGCTGCAGGATCCTTGGAGTTGTACTCCAAAAACAGAGGAAAGTTTCTCAGTGCAGGAATGCACTGTCAGCCTTGGCCTTCCTCTTCAATGGCCTAAAGATAGGTGTTTGCTGCCAGCTCAGAATTTGGGTGGCTTTTTTTGCTTGTTTGTTTTTGCTAGACATCTGCCAGCCTATTGCTGTGTTTCCAGGCTAACACTGGTCCTCTCCCTTCTCAAAAGCTCATCTCACATTTTCTTGTTCCTAAGGTCTGCTTTGAGAAAGACCTGGAGATGCATTTCCGGCCAGATATATTGCTTTTTGTGCTTGATCTTGGGCAGTACAGTCGAGCGAACCCATCCTGCAACTTGCTGAAATTAATAATGGACTAGTTTGAGATGCAGATGTTTCCTTTTTGTTTCAATTAAGAAAGGCCTATAAAATTTAAGTTTTGTTGATGGTGGCCATGGTGATTGTTCTGAAGCGGATTTACCAAAAAATGTACAACTCAATTAAGTAGTCCAGAATGAACATTTCCTTTCTTTCTTTCTTTTTTACCCAGTGTGTTGTTAGTCTGTAGAACTCCCTGTCACAGAATGTGGTGATGGCATCTGGCCTGGATGCCTTCAAAGGGGTATTGGACAGATTCCTGGCGGAAAAGTCCATCACAGGTTACAAATCATGATGGAGACATGGAATCTCCAGGTTTAAAACTGGGGTACTTCAAGGACCAGATGCAGGGGAGTGGTATCAGGAGACAGATATCTAGTCTCGTGCGCTCCCGGACGCATCTTGTGGGGCCATTGTGAGATACAGGAAGCTGGACCAGATGGGCCTTTGGCCTGATCCACCATGGCTCTTATGTTCTTATGTTCTTTCAAGTTCATCTTTCATATTCTATATACGTTTGGATTTCTTGGATGCAACTTTTAACATTTTGCTGTCATTATCTGCTTCCATTTTTGATAACAGGGAAAAGGTGCTACAACCTTGTAGGTGTTCATTAAGAGTGAGAAAGTGACTCAAGTATCCAGTGGTATAAAACATTGGTTAAGAAGAGGGACCAGCAAGAAGGGTGCAGATCAGGGTGTAAAGAAGAAGAAAAGTGCAATTCATTTGCTCGTGACACACATTTCACAGCTCATATTTTATTTTAAAAAGTGGACTGTGTTTGGGGTCCCTCTGAGACTAGAGGCTTTGAAGCTTAAGCTTTATGAGTTTCATAGTAGATTCACCTCTGGCTATATCCTTTCTTTCCTTCTGTAGCAGGCCTGCACAACAGCTAGATTGTGGGCTACTGGTAGCCCATGAAGGGTTCAAAAGTAGCCCGCCAGCCATCAATAAAAAAAAGTGAGAGGGATAAGTTCTCCACCCCTCCCCTATCCCAAGGACCACCATTCCCCCAGCAAACTTCTGGGTCTGCCAGCCCACTGTCTCAGCTGAGCGGGGCAGTTCAAGGGCCATGGCACATTGAAATCTATTCCCTCCAGAACAGATTAATTGGTTTTCAATGCATTCATATGGAAAACAGCTTCTCTGCAAAAAAAATTTTTACTTATGAGTAGATATGGGCACAAACAAAAAACATGACAATTCATTTCGGTTTGGTTCATTCTCCAGTCTGGTTTGGGTCATCAATTACGAAATGAATTTTTAGAAAAAAATTCATTTCATAATTTGTTTTGGTTCAGGTTCAGGTTTTTTTTCTGATTTTTTTGAACCCCACCAGTGGGGTTTATTATTATTATTATTATTATTATTATTATTATTATTATTATTATTATTATTATTATTATTATTATTATTATTATGAATCCTGCTGGTCCAGATTATTTTTATTTTATTTTATTTTATTTTTATTTTTTACTACCGACCACGTGGCCTGCGTACCAGCTGTAGCGTGGGCTGGTTGGCTTTTTTTTAGTTTTGCCTGCCGGCGGCCTGGTTTGCCAACCCGTGAGCCAGTTCAGTGACCCACGGACCTTGTCCGGTGCGTGCAGGCCAATACCTGGCCCGTACACCGGATCAGGGTTTTTAAAATTTATTTTATTTTATTTTATTGTGCCGACCACGTGGCCCACCCACCAGTGGTAGCCTTTTGTTTTTGTTTTTTACTTTTCCATTTCATTTCATTTCTCTTAGAGGGGGCAGTACATTATTTGTTTCGTTACATAACAAAACGAATAACAAAATGAACAAAAAGTTCATTTTGTGCCCATCTCTCATTTTATGTATTCTTGAAGGCTTTCATGGCTGGCATCTGACATGTCAGGTTTCTTGTTTGCAGTTGGAGCCGGAAAAGAAATCTACATGGAGTCATAAATACTGTCTTCAACAGGAAATCATTACTGACAAAAGTGAATAGGAAATTGCATTTTTTTTTTCATTTTAAGTGTATATACAGTCGACTGCTTAGAACCTGCCAGTGTTCTATTTGGAAAACGGGTGGTATATTAATGTATAAAATAAATAAATAAATAAATAGTAAAACCCACTGATTTTTCTGTATTTCACTAGTTCCATCTCCATGTACACATTGGCTTTATTTTTAAAACCTTAACTACTTCCAGCAAGTTAAATATGTTTAAATCACAGTGCAATTTAAGGATACATCCATTAGGTTCAAGTCAGTGATAAGAACTTTTAATACAGTTACTTCATTTTTGCCCCAGTTTAAAGGATCTTTCTCTGCACGTTCTCATCCCCACAGAGGATGCTTGCAAAATTGCACCCATGAGCCAACAAACAAGTATATTTAAATAATCCAAAGAAAAGAATATTATATTTCTAATGCATGCAATTCCTGCACAATAATCATGAAAGACACAAAAGACAAGCAGAGCAGTGGAAGCCACCCCAAACTAAATATTAATTTCATCCATGGACAAATCACATTTCTAAAATATTTGGCTTTTTATCATCATACCTGTTTTTGCCATTCCTCTCTTGTGTGTCTAAATAGAACTGATTTAAAATTTGAGCCTGCTACTGCATGGCTGAGCTTTCTGGTGCTTTAAATAGAGCACTCTTTGGAATGCATTGCACCTGCCTCTCTCCTGGGTGCCAATTTGTAGTTTTCTGCATTCATCAGTTGGAAAAGGCAGAAACTGAAGAGAAGGATGGAGAAAACCTTCCAGTTTTACTTCCTTCCGACTTCAGATTTTTTTAACAAAAAAAATCTCCAGTTCTCTCCATCTAGAATATGGAAATGTTTCAGAACTTTGTTAATTTTTTTTTCCAAATGCAAATGGAAATGGCATCTTTCATTATTTCTCTCCATTCAAATTCAGTTTGTAACAGTGGACGGGCCATATTGCACCTGCCTGCCCATAGGACAAAAAAAAAAAGAGAGAGAGAGACGAGTATCCTAATTCCCCATTGAAATTGTTGACCACACAGTGATCACTCCAAGCTCTGGATATGGATAGAATAACCAATCAGTTTCACTTTCTCAAAATCTCGCGGGTTGATTTTTTTTTTTCCGTTAGATCAAATATGAAGAACTTTGCTCATTTGGGAAATCCAGAAATGGGTTGTCCCAAAATGAAATGTCCACTCACTTCGGGATCTCATGCTTTTTAGTTCATACAGTCTACAATGCATTAAGATGGTTCGAGTGATGTTCCTCCAGTTAGCCCAAGAGGTGATGATATATATTTAAATTATTTCTTGAATATAGTCGTAGCACAATTCATGATGCAGTTTACTGTTGTATAAGAACTCCTTGATAATTTTAATGAGCTAATCTCCATGAAGCCTAAGACTTTCCAGTTTTACCTTTTTTGTGTGTCACTTAGAATTTATAGGAAGATGCTTAAAATCATAGGCCGTTATCCTTTTATCTATTAGGAGCAAAAGGACAGTTACTTCAAGTGCCTTCCGTTCCAGCAGCCTCCCCACCGATATGACCAGTTATTTGTTCAATTTAACATATTTAAAGCATTTTTATCCCCTTTTTCTCCCTAAAAAGAACCCAGGTTGGATAACTAATCTGACATCTAGTGTGAGTACAGACATAATAGGGAGTCTCCTAGTGTGTCAGGTGGGGTTTACATAATAGCCCTCCCATATTTGGGCAGTATGTTACTTTTAGGAAAGTTGCCTTCCTACAAAAATGCCACTCTCCTTTTCATTCTATAGGACAGTGTTGGCGAACCTATGGCACAGGTACCAAAGATGGCACTCGGAGCCTTTTCTGCGGGCACCTGACATCACCCCTTCACAGCCACCTATATTCAGTTTAAATGGCTGTATTGGCACTTTGCGAAAAATTAGTGGGCTTTGAATCTCAATTTGGGCACTCGGTCTCTAAAAGGTTCTCTTTACCCAGCCTTTATTTTATAAAGGTTTGTCATTCTGTTTTTCATTTTAGCAAGACAACCCAGTCATTAAAGAAGACCACTTCTTCTCTGATGTACTTTGAGGGCCATGGCTGCTGCACACCCTTCTATCATTGCTTTCTTCGTTTAACTAACAAGATGTTTGAACAGGAGACATTCTTGATTTCATGTAGGCTTCACCTGTGAGAGGAAAAAGAACCTAGATTTTTGTGTGTGTGGAGACTACAAGTAACTAGGAACCTTTCCTCTTCAGGCACTTTGGTTGGTTGGTTGGTTGGTTGGTTGGTTGGTTGGTTGGTTGGTTGGTTGGTTGGTTGGTTGGTCAGTTTGGTGGTTGCAATGCCCATCTAATAAATTGCTATTCTGGACAGTGTTGCAACAAATTATAAATAACATTATTGGATATTTGGAGAATATGATGATTGAGCTTGGGAAGGCTACTCATTTCCACCTCAGCTCATGGAAGAAACTGCCTTCTGTCATGAGCGAATGGGCTTATATACATTGAAGAACAGCTGCATGCGTTGTAGGATGTATGTGTGATGCCCTCACTATTCTGAGGACTTAACTGCCCAGATTATGTATTGTTCAGTGGCTCTGTTGAACATAACAAACTGGACACTGTTAGCTATGTGATCACAGCCATGCAAGGAGAGTGCCCTTGACCACAGTGACTCTCTGCTGTGCTTTACATGCATCTGCTGTTGGCATCAGCTAGTCATTCTTTCACATGAATATAATTCAAGCTAGCATTATTTCTTCTTCTGAGAAAGAGAGGCACAGGAACAACTCTAAACACATTCCGGAGGTTGTAAAGCATCCCTAGATATTCATTGTTTTCTTGTGCTAGACATAATGCCTGTACCAAGTAGTCTGTTATTATGGCATGTCAGGAGACAAAGATAAGGGAGATTAAATTTGACACTGGAGATAATAGGTGTTTGGGGAACAGCATCTGGGGCATTGTAGAAAGCTATATGGTTCTATTCCCTGTATGAAAGAGAAATGTTTCATTCAGTGTGCACTTTGCCAAATTAATCCTATCTGTTGTCCTTCTGCTAATTATATACAAAACACACTTGATCAAGTGGAAATAATTTCTGCCACGAACATTGTATTCCCGAGAAGACATGTTGACCTTTTCCAGTTTGGTTCCACTCCAGTCCTTGTTGTTTTTGAACAAGGACACCGCATTAACATTCTCTGTGGCAGTTTGTACAAGGAGGTTCATTTAGATGAAAGGGCAAAAAAAGAAAAAGGTTAGGGACATAATAAATTCAATTTAGGGAAGTTGTGAAAGTAAAGCAGTGATGGTTTGCAGCTGCTACTACAGGCTGTCATCTGGGGTGCAATAAAAAGTATATGGGCAGAATGACAAAGTAAAGACTTGTCATCAGAACCATTTCAGTGTACAGTTTTCCCAAGAGTATCCACATTAGTCTTTGCGGCAAAAACAACAACATCCAGGAATACACCACTGAAAGTAGGGGTTGTGGGAAATTTCAGCATATTGGAGGGCAGGCTGCTTAACTTTTTTTTTAAGGTAGGCAAAGGGCATTATTTGTCTTGTATTTTAAACTCTTTAAAAGGTTGTTTTACAGGCAAGATGCAACTAGGGTGGCCACTACTACTTTTAATCATTTAGTAGAAGAGGGAACTTCAGCAGGTGTATCTTGCATGTGAAGTGACCTCAGCTGCAATTCCTGTCAGTTTGGGTTATGTGCAGGCTATATTGTCTGTGTGTGTGTGTGTGTGTGTGTGTGTGTGTGTGTGTGTGTGTGTGTGTGTGTGTGTGTGTGTGTGTGTGTGTGTGTGTGTGTGTTGCATTGTTACAGTCATGACCGACTCTCTTCATGACCCCATGTCCATGGCATTTTCTTGGCAGGAATACTGGAGTGGTTTGCCAGTTCCTACTCTAGGCAACTACAGTTCCTTGATGGTCGCCCATCCAGGTACTAGCCAGGGCAGACCCTGCTTAGCTTCCAAAATCAGGCGAGATTGGATGTTCTTAGGGCATCTATATAGACAAATATAGAAGTGTCAGGAGCCATGTACATACTCTGCTTTCTTGTGGCCACCTACTGTAGATGTCACTATATAAGCCTCTGCACAGTCTTCTAATCCAGCCACGGGATGCTCACGGGTAAGACTGTATAGGATATATTGATTTCTCCCACAGAGATACCATATTTAGCCAACACAAACAGTAGAATTATTCCAGCTTGGCTCAAATTGGCCATTCTAAGAGAGTCCATAGAAATGTGCTCACTGCTCACAGAACTTTGGGAAGGCATTAAACAATTTCTCAAAGCTTTAATTGTTGCTTTAGTTCAATGTATCCAAGCAGAGTCAGCAATATTTAGACAATATAGCCTGCACATAACCCAAACTGACAGGTTGGCACGGAAATGTACTGCAGAAAGCAAAAGATTCCATAGACATATTTCTTATACTGTATTAAATTTGTCTTAGAGTAAACATGTTGGAAGCATACAGTGTACATTTTCCTGAGAGTCCGGTGGCATAGTGGAAAAAGTATCAGAGTAGAACTAAGATTCAAATCCATATTTCAAATTCATGGGAAGGTGGCAATGGTAAACCCTTCACATAGAAACTTGTGGCACAGTGGTTAGACTCTGCTCACGACCTGGGGTTCAATCTCAGGTAGCCGGCTCAAGGTTTACTCAGCCTTCCTTCCAAATGAGTACCCAGCTTACCGGGGGGGGGGGTATGTGTAACCGTCATAATTACTTGCAAACCCCCAGAGAGTGCTTTACGTACTGTGAGGCAGTATATAAACAACACTCTTTGCTTTGCTTTTGCTTCACATACCTCAGAAACCCTATAAAGATTGCCATAGTCCAGAAGTCTACATATTTTTCTAGTGCTTCGCTATATTATAAAAAATTAATCCTTCCTATAATGGTAAAGGATTCCCCCACACATGCGTGCTAGTCGTGTCCAACTCTAGGGGCAGTGTTCATCTCTGTATTCAAGCCGAAGAGCCAGTGTTGTGCAAGTCCATGGCTGCGTGGCCAGCATGGCTGCAAGGAAAAACTGTTTTACCTTCCCGCTTTTTACAGTGGTACCTATTTCTCTACTTGCATTTACATGCTTTCAAACTGCTAGGTTGGCAGGAGCTGGGGTGAACAGTGGTAGCTCGGTCCGCTGTGTGGCACCCGGGATTCGAACCACCGAGATGCCGTCTTTGCAGCAGACAGTTTTCAGAAGCCTTAGTCTACTTTACAGGGAATTATTAGGGAAACAAAAATGATACAGACATCATGTTTATGTTATTTGGACTTGATTGTAGGAAGGGAAAAAAGGAAGAATTCAAAGCTTATGTGCCCATCATCCTTGCTAGGTAGCAGAGCCATTTACACAGCTGTTGAGTTGGGGCTACCTGCCACTGATGCAACTTGCCCCTTGATATTTTCCCCAGCTGTCCAGAGCATCTTGGCCTCTCCAGTAAGGCAGAGGTTTGAACCACCCATGAGAGATTACCCCTCTGGTTGTCTCGCTCCTCAGCAAGGAGCAGAGCCTGAAAATGGTACATATGCCATATAAACTGTTTAGATGAGGAGTAAGCAAATCAGGTGCTCCACTTGTTTTCAGGTTTCAGTTCCCATAATTCCTCACAATGGACTATGCCACTTAGGGACTGGTGGAGACTTCTACAGAGTCCACCGATGGTTTAAAGTGTACTCTTCTTTTCCTTGATTTCTGATTAGGACTGGTCAGAAGTAAATTCTGAAAAGAACTAACTCACCAGTTTCTCCCAGCCCTGTTATTTGGCTCTAGATTCTACCTTATCAGAAGGTATCCTGAAATATCAGAACTAAACAAAGGGGGATCTGTCCAAGGAAAGGAACAGGTACACACTTCTCTGTATATCATTAAAGAGGGCAACAAGAACTATTTTTAGGGTGACATAGGTAAGATGTCCACATAGGGTGGCTGTATGTGTCCTAATTGTTGTGGGTTTCTACCTTCGATAAGATTTTTTGGGCAGAGCAGATGGTGTTTTCAGGCTCCCTTTTAATTGGCAAATTGCTGTGCAATAATAGTCAGTAGAAGCGATTAGGCTATTTCACAAGTTTGTTAAGACAGAGTACTTTAAAGAAGCCTTCAATAATATTCTCCTCCTATGGTGGTTTTTCTATTCAGTCTCATTTGTATTGTCAACTTCAGTTGTCTCCATGTGGTTTCATTGTTGCTGTCTTTAATTATTTTTGTTGTCTGTATCCAAGTTTAATTCTATTGTTTGATGATTGAGACGGTAGTTAGAATTTTAGTAGTGCTGTAAACCACTTGGGACAGTGTGCTTCACTGAATGGAGGGTATAAGAATTAAATAAGTAAATGAATGAATAAATAAAACATTTTAATACTATTTGCAATTTATTACAAATAGGATATGTGGCCATAAGTCTAAGGAGCAAATACACTAGCCTGAATTAAATCTCACATGTTGACAGACTGCCCATTACAAAGGTGCCAACATTTTGTTGTCTTTCACACATAATAAAACCCTCAAAGTTTGGGGGGAGAGGAGAGAGAGACAGGCAATTACCATTTGAGCTTGACATGTGAGGTGAAATTTGACTTTCCTGACATCTGCAAAATGAAATGTGACAAAATCTCATTTACTTAACAATTTCAGTCTGGTCTAAAGACAGCTTTAGTAAAATGGTGCCAGCGATACTCTCTAAATTGGCTGCTGAAGAGTTGCATCCATTACGGCAATAACACATGCTGGGGCTTGTGGAAATAGGCAATTGCAAAAATATATTGACTCCAGGTAAATTAATTATTACTACTTTCCCAAAGGCCTGATAAAGCATTTGTGGCTTCTCTGTGCCCCCTCTCCTCCAGTGCTGCTGAATGTTTTATTTAACATACCTGTTCTTGGATTGGCCCAGTCACAACTTATTTGCATAATCTTCTTGACAGGCAATTCACAAATGCCCACATTATGTTCGGGTTCTTGGTAATAGGATTCAGTTCACTAGAAGGCAAGCGGCTGTAAATTGATAGCATGTTAGGAAATATGGTTATTGGAAAGTGGACACTTTATTTCTTATTGCCTCCACTAATAATAACCCTATAACTGCAGTGTTGGAAAGGACTTTATGGATGATTCTATCTAGCCCAGGCATGTCCAAACTTTGCCCCCCCCCAATGTTTTGGGCCACAACTCCCAGAATTCTAAGCTTAGACTGGCAATGACAAAGGACTGTGGGAGTTACAGTCCAAAACATCTGGAGGGCTGAAGTTTGGACACACCTGACCTAGTCCCATCAACGAGGCACAGTGAGGAACTGAATCCCCCACCTAAATCATTGAACTATCCAGCAGTCTGCTATTATGCTGCAGTTTTGTGCAACAAATAATAACAAACAGAGCAAGAAGTGATCTATTAATAAAAAAAAATCACTAGTTTCCTTTTTCAAATGCTACTTTCTCCCATTTTTCTACTTGGACTCAACCCTGGAATCTGTTTCAGTGCTAGGGTTTTGTCATAACTAAATAAGTAATATATATATTTTAAAGGAATAGTGCCATATTGGATTTTTGGAATTCTCTACTCTGGGAGCTTCACCAGTCTCACCCACATCTCCAGACTAGGGGTGGAAAATTTCCAGAAACTTTGGGGCAAGATGAGAGGGGGACTGTTTTCTCCTTATTTCTTTCCTTTTTTTCCTCCAAAGTTATTTCCATTTCAAAATTTCCAAAAAGTTTACATCTCTACTGCAGACACCTAAATGTGTCCTCCAGCAAGCACCAGAGAAGCTCCCTGTTTTAAAAAAAGCAGGAAACTCAGCCATGAAACTAGGTCATGACAGACCTTCCTCCAGGAGAGCCACATCTGGAGATGTGGGTCTCTCGGTGAAGCTCTCAAAATGGAGTTTTACAGCAGCTGAGGTCCCAAAAATCCAGATGACACATCCCTAGATAAAGGTATGAGCATATGTAAACTACACTTCTCTTGAGCAGTTACAACCAGGGACATTTCCAGATCAATCATTTACTCTTTTTAATTTATGCCATTCAGCATTGGTCTTACTGGTATTGTTTCCACCCTCTATAAGACAATCCTGTCATCTCCTTTAATATGGTGATATTTCCCATGACTTCCCCTACATTTTCCTCTCTTCTGAAAATTCCCCATGCTTTATTTTTAGTACAGTACTTCTTTGTTCTGACAGCAGAGTTTAGTGCTATAGCACGTTCCATTTTAACAAATTGTTGTCCAGTAAAGAGGCATCCACTTAGAGGCTTTCAGTTAATGAACAGATGAGCACTTAAAAACAAGTCTCTAGAAAAGAAGCCAAAGAAGAACAGCAAAGAAGATGAGTTCTTAAATGTTTCCAAAAGCTTTCTTGAGGATTTCCTAAAGACTTTTTAAAAGGAAGTTAATATAGAAATCTTGGCAAGCTTGGCGCTCCTTCATAACTAAGCAATAGAAAGACAAAAAACTCTTTTGCTCCATCTGAAAGAGCTGATATCAGCAAATATTTCAGTTTAGAGGAAAGTAGTTCTAGGTTCTGGACTGATTGAATTTCTGGTTCTCTCATGATACGTGACTAATCAGTTTGAGGCTCTTTCCCTCATCATAGCTCATGAGGCATGCACAGAGGAACAACTGGTTCCACCTGAGGATCTCTCCCTCATCACAGTTGATGAGATACAGGATCAGGTACATGCAGATGAACAGGCTGCAGGAGAGAAGCTCCTTGTACTAGGGGATTCTATAATTAGAAATACAGAGGGATGGATTTGTGATGAGCATGATAACCGTATGGTCACTTGCCTGCCAGGTGCAAGGTTTGCAGACATCACAAGAAATCTAGATAGCTTGTTAGAGAAAACTGGGAAGGAGCCAGTGGCCATGGTACACGTTGGTACCAATGATGTCAGGAAAGCCAAGCGGTCAGTCTTAGAAGCCAAATTCAGGTTGTTAGGAAGAAGATTGAAGTCCCGGACTTCCAAGGTAGCATTTTCAGAAGTGCTACCTGTTCCTCGTGCAGGACCCGCCAGGCAGGCAGAGCTCAGAAGCCTCAATGCGTGGATGAGGCGATGGTCTCGAGAGGAGGGGTTTAGATTTGTCAGGAACTGGAGAACATTTTGGGACAAGCCAAACCTGTCCAGGAGGGATGGGTTGCACTTGAATCATGATGGGACCAGATTGCTGGCACTCAACATCAAAAAGGCTGCAGAACAGCTTTTAAACTGATAACTGGGGGAAAGCCGACAGGAGCTGAGTGGCATCCAGTTGGGAACACCTCATCCCCGGGGAATGAGGTTGGAGAGGGTAGAGAATCACATCGAGATGACATAGCAGGTATTAGCACTGGGAGAATAATGGAATGTGATAGTTTGTCTACTGAAAATAAAAGCTGGGGGGGGGGAGAACAAAGCAGCAGCTGTTGTTGGGGGACCCACTGTACAGCTGCTTCTACACCAATGCTCGAAGCCTCCGAGCAAAGATGGGAGAACTTGAACATTTAGCAGCTAGGGATAACATTGATATAATAGCCATAACAGAAACCTGGTGGAATGTGAAGAACCAGTGGGATACAGCAATCCCAGGCTATAAACTCTATAGAAGGGATAGAGAGGGGCAGGTTGGAGGCGGAGTGGCCATCTATGTCAAAGAAGGGGTAAAATCCAGCAGAATGGAGATTGACAGAGGGTCTGACTCCACCATAGAATCACTCTGGGTTAAACTACCAGGTCCAAGGAGTGATGTGATAGTGAGGGTGTGCTATTGTCCACCAGATCAAACACTTGAAGTGGACCTTGAAATGAGGAGAAAAATCATGGAGGTGTCTAAGAGGGGTAGGGTAGTAATCATGGTGGACTTCAATTATCCCCACATTGACTGGACCAATGCGAGCTCCAGGCAAGAAAGAGAAACCGGGTATCTCCACTTGCTGAATGACTGTGCCTTAGAGCAACTTGTCATGGAGCCCACCCAAGAACAGGCAACTCTGGATCTAATACTGTGTGATATTCAGGACCTGGTCAGGGATGTGAATGTCACTGAGCCTCTGGGGAACAGTGACCATGCTTCAATCTCCCTTGTCATGCATGTTGGAGGAAGAGTGTCAACCAAATCAGACATAAAAACCCTTGATTTCCGAAGGGCAAACTTCCCTCAGATGAGGAAACTAGTTAGAAAGAAATTGAAGGGGGAGGTTAGAAGAATCCAATCTCTTCAGAGTGCATGGAGCCTGTTTAAAACAACAATAATAGAGGCCCAGCACAAGTGCATACCACAAAGAAAGAAGAGCTCATTTAAGTCCAAGAGGGCACCGGCGTGGTTAACAAGTGGAGTTAGAGAGGCTCTAAAGCACAAGGAGAGGTCTTTCTGTAAATGGAACTCCTCCCCAAATGGGGGGGGGGAGGAACACAAACTCTGGCAAAAGAAATGTAAGAAGATGATAAGAGAGGCAAAGAAATATTTTGAGGAACGCATGGCTAGCAATATGAAGGGTAATAATAAAAGCTTCTTTAAATATGTTAGAAGTAGAAAACCTGCCAGAGAGCCAGTTGGCCCTCTGGATAGTGAGGGAGGAAAAGGGGAGGTTAAGGAGGACTTGGAAATTGCGGAGAAATTAAATGAGTTCTTTGCATCTGCCTTCACGACAGAACACCTTGAGAAGATTCTGCTGCCTGAACAGCCCCTCTTGACTAAAGAATTAAATCAAATACAGAAAGGATGTTTTAGGACTAATTGATAAATTGAAGATGAACAAGTCACCGGGCCCAGATGGAATCCACCGAAGGGTTATTAGGGAACTGAGAAATGAAATTGCAGATCTCTTAGCGGTAACATGCAACTTGACTCTTAAAAGGGCCACAGTGCTGGAGGACTGGAGGATAGCGGATGTCACAACAATTTTTTAAAAAAGGAAGGAGGGGGGACCCGGGAAACTATAGGCCAGTTAGCCTTACATCTGTCCCAGGGAAGATGGTGGAAAGCCTCATCCAAGAGAAAATCTTAAAACACATAGAAGAACAAACCTTGCTGAGAGAAAATCAGCATGGCTTCTGTAAGGGTAAATCTTGTCTGACAAATCTTTTAGAATTTTTTGAAAAGGTCAACAGGGATGTAGATTTGGGTGAACCGGTGGATATAGTCTGTCTGGATTTTCAAAAGGCTTTTGACACAGTCCCTCACCAAAGGCTGCTGAGAAAATTGCACAGTCAGGGGATAAGAGGGCAGGTCCTCTTATGGAATGAGAACTGGTTGAGTTCCAGGAAACAAAGAGTAGGTGTCAATGGGAAATTTTCACAATGGAGAGAGGTGAAAAGTGGTGTGCCCCAGGGATCTGTCCTGGGACCAGTGCTTTTCAATCTGTTCATAAATGACCTGGAGACAGGGATAAACAGTCAGGTGGCCAAGTTTGCAGATGACACAAAACTTTTCTGTGTGGTAAAAACCAGAGAAGATTGTGAAGAGCTCCAAATGGATCTCTCCAAACTGGGGGAATGGGCTGAGAAATGGCAAATGCGTTTTAATGTAGCCAAATGTAAAGTAATGCATATTGGGGCAAAAAAAATCAAAACTTTATATATCAACTCATGGGCTCTGAGTTATCCGTGATGGATCAGGAAAAAGACATTGGTGTGTTGGTGGACAGCTCCATGAAGGTGTGTACCCAATGTGTGGCAGCGGTGAAGAAGGCCAATTCCATTCTAGGGATTATCAAAAAGGCTAAAACATTTGGGGCTCTTTAGTCTGGAAAAAAGGCGCCTGAGGAAGGATATGATTGAGACGTACAAAATAATGCAGGGCATGAGTAAAGTGGATAGAGGGAAGCTCTTCTCCCTCTTACAAAATATCAGAACTAGGGGACATCCACTCAAATTGTGGGCTGGGAGAGTAAGAACAGACAAAAGAAAATATTTTTTCACCCAGCGTGTTGTTAGTCTGTGGAACTCTCTGCCACAGGATGTGGTGATGGCATCTGGCCTGGATGCCTTCAAAAGGGGATTGGACAGATTCCTGGAGCAAAAGTCCATTACAGGTTACAAACCATGAGGGAGATGTGTAATCTCCAGGCTTAAAACCGGGGTACTTCAAGGACCAGGTGCAGGGGAGTGGTATCAGGAGACATATATCTAGTCTCATGTTCTCCAAAACGCATCTGGTGGGGCCACTGTGAGATACAGGAAGCTGGACTAGATGGGCCTTTGGCCTGATCCAGCATGGCTCTTCTTATGTTCTTATGTTCTTATGACGAAAGTATAGATGATATTAGTTACTGCCATCAATAACTACAGAAGAGATGCAGGAAGGGCAGAAGTGAGAAAACAGCAAATATTTACTATTAGATGAGACTTCAGAGCCCATTACAATTCATAATACAGTGGTACCTTGTATAAAGCAATTAATTTGTTCCAAATGAAATTATGTTAAGCAAATTTCCCATAGGAATGCATTGAAAACAGAGTAATCCCTAATCACGACCATTTTTATGTTGTACAGATTCGCACCATAGATTATTCTGTTAAGCAAATTTCCCTTATCTCCGGAATTTTTTTATGTTGTACAGATTTTATGTTATATAAACCATTTGTTATATGAGGGTCCACTGTACATATTTCACTAGTAAAACGTCTATTGAAAACTTAATTGACTTTTATTAATACTGCGGAGGCAAATCTGTATATCCATATTTAATAACTTCAGTAAAAGCATTTTTCCCACTAGCATCACCAAAGATTTATTTAGTGCCAGCAATGCACCTGACCTCACCCGTGATTACTGAAAATCTGCGATATGTGGATGCTGGGTTGGGTTGGGACTAGGGGCCTCTCTGGGGCCTCCTACACTTACCTGAGGCCTGGCACTGCCCCAAACAGGCTTCCGATGCTTTGACCTGTCAGAGGCCCTAGAAGTGATTTCCAGCAAACCGGAAGTCACTTCTGGAAAACCACTTCTGGGGCCTCCGACAGGCCCAGGAAGCCCGTCGTAGGCCCATTCGGGGCAGCACCATGCCTGGGCTAAGTGCAGGAGGCCTCAAACAGGCCAAAGCAGCTTACCCCAAAGGGGCATGCCTTTCATATACTGTGGTCCCATGATATACCAGGGCCACAGTATATGAATTGCGAAATGGTGGGGGACCACTGTATTACATTCATTTCTTGCCCAACAATGGGGCATACATTGTTTTTTGCATGCTCTTAGTATGTTTTGCTCGGAGATCACAGCCTCTGGCAGCCTCAGCTTCTATTTGCCCTCATGGCTGCATAGAAGAAGGGAAGAGAAACAGGGAGGGCAGAAGGAAGAAAAGGCTCTGACCGAGGAAGAAAGGAGCAATGTAAAACATATTACTGTATTTCACTTCCCCTGACTCTCTGGAGACGATCAGGGGAAGCACTTAATTGACAGTTGATCAATCTATAAGGGATTGTTTCCTGTTTTGACAAGAATAGCATGCTTGAAGGCTCATCACTCCTCCCTGCAATTTCAACAGACCTTTTATACCCCACTCCACCCCACACCCAAAGCAGCCAGCTTTCACAGGTCCTAAGATTTTTTTGAACTGCCAGCTAGCATCAGTTTCCCAAATTCTGTGATCTATAATTCAGGGAAGAGGATTAATAGCATAATCCTTGGTTTAAGATATACATGTAGTTGGTTCCAGGTTTTAGAAGACTTTTGAGCAAGCTGTCCTCAGTGGATTTGCAGAGGGCACCTCTTCTTTGTAGCTCTTTCTGCTGTTGATTCTGACTTGAAAAGACAAATGCTTGTCATTGTTCACTCATTGAGATATCTGAGATAAACTGGAAGTGACAAGCAGAAAGAATGAACAACAAGGCCAGGGAGATCTGAGGTAACTGGAATGTGGACAGTGAGGAAATACGAATATAGCGGTCAGCAGGGTTAACACTTCTCACACCTGCCAACTTTCTCTTTCAGTGCCATTCTTTCTCCACCCAACAGCTGAGGTTTATTCCCAGTTTTTAATCCATGGGGTGTGAGAGAAGTGACAGTTTAAAATCTCCTGGAAATCAAAAAGACTAAAATTGGCAATGGAAAAAGGTTTTGGCTGAGAATTAGCTTTTTTTTTTAAGTGAAAGCCAAATTTCACTTTGCAAAGTACTGTATCTTTGAAGGCTATTTTCAGCAGTGGTGAGACTAAGGGTGCAGGGCTGGGCAGGGGGAGGTGTAATTAATGCCAGGTTGAACACTTTCCTACCAAATATGTAAAGCTCACCTCAATGCAAGGATTAAACCCCATTGCAACTTTCTTCCTATTTGAGAAGTATTATGAAGTTCCACTATGTATAATCCAGGAGATCAACAATGGGAACACAAATCTTCCACTATTTCATACTCACAGCTGAAAATGAACAATTTCAAAAGATTTCCCCTGCCTTGGGCAAGATTAGGGGGGATTTTGCATCTTCCTCCACCAATGTTTTTCCCATGTTAGACCTTCTCCGCAGAAGGAATTCTGTGCTTTTCTCCAAACATCCTGTATAGAGATGGGCACGAATAAAAAAAATGACATTTCGTTTGTCGTTTGTCGTTTGTAGGGTCCGTTTCAGTTCATTTCCATTTCTCATGAATTTTTGCAAAAATTTCGTTTTCGTTTTCGTTCGTTTCGTTACCATTTCATTACCATTTATTTCAATTTTTTGTGATTTTTTTAGGATTTCAAACAATTCACTCATATTGCAGTAACGGAAACGAAATGCACGACAAAATTTCCGGTGTTTCTGTTCATTTTGTTTCATTTTAAAGACAAAATGCGTTTGTCGTTTCGTTAGCTAACAAAATGAAAAAGCAAAAACGGAAACAAAAAATTGTTCATTTCGTGCCCATCTCTAATCCTGTATTTTGCATTGAAGCCTTCTACTTTTTATTTACATTGCTTTATCCAAGGGCTGGTGTTTTTTTTTTTTACACCTGTTGTTCTTCTGCAAAATGCAAGGTGTTTTACACACTTTGATGCAAAATATACATTTGTCATACAAATGTATCCATTTCAATCTGCTTTCAGGCTGGGTTTTGGTACAGAGACTGCCTTGGTAGCCCTGTATGATGACCTCTGCCGGGAGAGAGACAGGGGGAGTGTGACCCTGTTGATACTCCTGGACCTCTCAGTGGCTTTTGACACCATCAACCATGGTGTCCTTCTGGATAGGCTGGCCAGGTTGGGAGTCGGAAGCACCGCTTTGCGGTGGTTCCGTTCCTTCCTTGCTGACTGTGTCCAGAAGGTGGTGCTGGGGGACAGTTGCTCTGCCCCGTGGCATTTATGTCATGGGGTTCCTCAGGGCTCTATACTGTCTCCCATGCTGTTCAACATTTACATGGAACCACTGGGAGAGGTCATCAGGAGGTTTGGGCTGAGGAGTCAGCAATATGCTGATGATACTCAGCTCTACCTCTCATTTTCCACCAATCCAGGTGAGGTGGTTTCTGTGCTGAACTCGTGTCTGGGCCAGATAATGGACTGGATGAGAGTTAACAAATTGAAACTCAATCCAGACAAGACGGAAGTGCTGTTAGTGGGTGCTTTGCCAGACAGGTTAGAGGGCCACTTCCCTGTTCTGGATGGGGTTGCACTCCCCCTAAGGGACAGGGTCTGCAGCTTGGGGGTGCTCCTGGACCCCGGTCTAACTCTGGAAGCCCAGGTGGACTGGGTGGCCAGGGGTGCCTTTCTTCAGCTGTTGAAAATATACCAGCTCCGACCCTACCTAGACGAGTAGAGCCTCATGACAGTTACGCATGCACTGGTAACATCCCGTATTGATTACTGCAATGCGCTTTATATGGGGCTGCCTTTGAAGATGGTTCAGCGATTGCAACTGGTCCAGAATCGTGTAGCATGGCTGGTAAGCGGTGGGGCCGTCAGGAATCACATCACGCCGATTCTACGTAACCTACATTGGTTACCAGTTGCTGCCCGAGCCCAATTCAAAGTGCTTGTTTTGACATATAAAGCCCTAAATGGGTTAGGACCTAGATACCTGAAAGACCGCCTCCTTCTATATGAATCTACCAGGCAATTAAGATCGAACCAGGGGGCCCTCTTGAAAGAGCCATCCCTCAAGGAGGTGAGAGGGATGGCTTGCAGACATAGGGCCTTCTCGGCCGCTGCCCCCAAGCTATGGAATGCCCTCCCAAGTGAGATTTGCCTGGCATCAACATTGCTTGAGCTATGTGGACATTTCATCATGTTTGTTCTCTGAGCATGGGGCATGGAAAAAGCGGTATGTACATTAAAATTGCTGCTGCTGCTGATGATGATGATGACGATGATGATGATGATGGTGGTGAACAACAACAACAACAACAACAACAACATACATACATACATACATACATACATACATACATACATACATACATACATACATACATACATACATACATACATACATACATACAT
>JAHTLZ010000379.1:42505113-42517092 GCA_023846285.1 Phrynocephalus versicolor
CATACATACATACATACATACATACATACATACATACATACATACATTGGTTCTGAGCATCTGGCTTCACTGATGACTACATAATCTTCCAAAATAATTTGTCAATAACTTTCACCCTAAAACATTCATAATGATGGCCAGCTTCACTTAAAATGCTTCAAATAGGAGTTTTTAAAATTAACAATCTTAATACTATTTGGAAATTATCACTTGGCAGATATGACATTCATGGTATGGATGACCATGTAATGTAATGGCTGCAAGACTGAACCATGAATCAAAGAGCTTCCTGTTCAGATCTGAGCTCAGTTTCAGACCACATCCCTTGGCACTTGTAAAGTCTTGTGAAGTGCTGATTCCAGCACCCACGTGGTATTTTCAAGATTCAGATATGAGGATTTGATTAAATTTGAAAGTCAGATCATCTGCTGAGTTGCTTCAGATTTCACCTCCCTTTTATTTCACCCCTGTTGCTGTAAAATGCATACTTTATTTGAATTATGTTTTATAAGCTGCTCCCATGGCAAAATATAAATATTTTAACAAATACTCAATATACCGTCTTGGTTTTTTTTTTAAAAAAAATGTTACCTTAGAGGCTCATGGAAGGACATTTCCTCATTTTCTCTATGGCCATTTATGATCCCTGGAAAGCTTCTGTTGCAAAATTAGGTTATGTCTGTGGAAGGACACTTCATGCAGAAATTCTGAGGCATAGCCCCTTTCCCTCACACTGGCCAAAAACGACTACTGCTCTCATTAGGGTTGAGGAGGCTCCCCAGACAATTTGAGATGGTGGGCCAGTAGATGTTGGGAGAAGCAATCAAGAAGCTCAGTTTTTGGCCAGTGCCCCCTCGCAGGGCAGCTCAGGATGTGTTCTATTCCATATTGTTTGGGCGTCATTACAACAAGAGTGTAAGCATCAAAACAACCCCCATAGTAGCACCCCATGCATCATGAGTGCTGAAGACAATGCTGTATTGGTTGCATGCTGTCTCTGGAATGCTGGTGTATCCATCTTGCTGCTGCTAAGCAACTCAAAGACAAGGGAGAATCCCATATGCTAAATGTGGTGCCATATTAACTGATTTGACAGGTTTTCAGTGGGTTCTAAGCCGGTATGCACTGCCTAGATGCCCTGAGCACATCTGATCTCGCCTGATTTCAGAAGCTGGCTAGTACTTGGATGGGAGACCACCAGGGAACACCAGGTGTTGTAGGCGCCTGGAGTAGGAACTGGCAAAACACTCCAGTATTCCTGCCAAGAAAAGTCCATGGACTTGGGATCACGAAGAGTTGGTCATGATTGTAATGATGCAACACACACACACACAAGCCAGTATGCATAGATTCATCTTATGCCTATTTCTTTGATGACTTGGCAAAGAAACAATGTTAGCCTCTCTCTTAGTCTGCCTGTACTCCCTCTGTGATGTCACAAGAACCAATAGTATGGCAACCCTGTGGTATCACAAAACCCCTTCCATATGGCATGAAAAAACCTGTTGATCTGCTGTCCTTTTTATATGATGGGTTGCAATGCTCTGCACATACATTTTGGCATCTGAAGTAGCACAGGAAGCAGGAGTAGACAGCAAATATTTCTTTCATAAATATATATATTCTGTGGAAGAAATATTTGCTATCTACTCCTGCTTTCTGTACCATTTCATTCATATATATATATATATGAAAATCAGGCACGAATCAAAAAAATGGCACTTCGGTTTTTCGTTTGTCATTGAGAGGTCTGTTTCATTTTGTTTCTGTTTTACATGAAGTTTTGGAAAATTTCATTTTTGTTTTTTGTTTTTTGTTTTTTTGTTTCTACCCGCTTTTTGAGCGATTTTTAAAGCATTTCCATGTGGGGGCATCCCCCAACACCCCAGACCAGAGGGAAAACACTAAAAAAATGATGCTGCCAGAGACACAGTATAGACTAGGTACACAGGGAGGCTGCAAATGCAACGGCGGGCATTGCCCAGGGTGCAAGGCAGCTGCAGAGTGACTGCACTGCGGGGCAGGGGAGGGTACTCACCGAGAGGTACGCACACACGCACACAAGGAAGCTGCAGGACTGAAGCTAGAGTCGCAAAGACAGCAATCCCACCCTAACTCCCACCGGGGACTGTGGGGAGGACGGAGGCTGCCAGAGCTTTTTATGCCCTCTGTGGCTGCCAGACCTGCCCAGTCTGCAACCTGGGCATGCTATTGGTTGAACATGATCCCATCACATGGCTTGCCTCCATTTTGTGGCTGGAGTGGCGACATCCTTTTTGTCATCCTTAAAGGGAAAAGAAAAATACATCGTAACAGGAGAAGACAAAAGCAAACGTTTTAAGGACCCCAACCCTCTGGTAGGTAATAATTTCAATCAAATAATTATCACATTATCGCTGCATTTTTATGGATGTCCAGGGCGTTTTAATACCCAAGAAATCAATATTAGGCATCTGGGAGCAATTTTGGGTTGATGTGCCCTAACTCCCCTTAAAGGGAAAAAATACATCGATCTGAGAAAAGACATAAATGCACATTTTAAGGACCCCAACCCCCCGGTAGGTATTATCAGACACTATAAATAATTATCGCTGTGTTTTTATGGATATCCAGGGCGTTTTTTAACATTTTAAACAGCTCATTTCATTGCATGTCGCCATTAACAAAAACGAAACGTAACGAACACAATTTTCGTGGTTCTGTTCATTTCGTTCCATTTTCATCACAATTTTCGTTTGTCATTTCGTTATGTAACAAAATGAATAACGAATAACGGAAATAAAAATGTTCGTTTCGTGCCCATCTCTTTATATATATATATATGGCTTCCAAGATGAATCTTTATTAGCGTTGATTACTTTAATATATGTCCTCTGAATATTGGCTGTTATTGGGGGTGGGGATTGCACTTTCTAGAGAAAAATATCCAAGATAATAATTTCAAGGTGGACCTCAAATACAATTCGATCCTAACGCTATTCAGAGCCCTTCTGAAAATGGCACAGACAGATTATATGATCTGCTGATGTGAACTCTAGTGGCATTCCATAATTTTGATGCCATTGTGATCAAATACCATAAAGTTAGAGGCCTTGAGATAGTCCTTCTTTAAGAAAGTAAGAATTCTTGGAACTCGCTCTTCAATGGAAACCTGAAGTAAGGCAACTTCTTGTCATAATTTTCCATTGAGCCATTTGTACGATACATTAGTTTTGGGAGACATCTCACCACAAATTCAAAGATGTTTGGATTCTTCTACTTTTTTAAGTAGACCATATCCAGAACTTGTTAGGCAGCCTGGTCTCTTGGTGCTTCAGAGATATCCAGAGATTAATAGAGTAAATGCAGAATGCTTGAAGAGGATCTACTCTCAGTACTCGCAGGTTGTATAATAAATACAGTACCTGTTCACTTCTATCACTTCTCTTGGAGCAAAATCATCAGTACCATAGCTTTCTTTCTTCATTACCATCTTCTGGGGAAGTCACTTACAAATCATTAGTTTCTTTAAATCTAAGATAAAGATTATGGCTGTGTATATTGCTAAGAAACAATAAATCAATTTCAAATCCATCTTCAGCACTGTTGGAGTCAGGTTCCAAGTATTTTCTAAAACAAGCAGCCATTTGCTGTAATCTTATTCAACCACACATATATATTTAGAGTCCTAGAAAAGATGAAACAAATATTAAAAGGGAGATAGTGTGGGGGACAGTTATGCAAAAATCCAGTGTCAACTCTGTAATTTTCTCTTGCTCTTAGCAAATAGTCTCAGACAGTGCTTATTCAAGATTAGGGATGGGCACTTTACAAAACATGACACTCATTGTTTCATAAGCTTATGAAACATCACAAAACCAACATTATGAAACCAACGTTATAAAACCAAATGATGGGGGTTCCTGCATGGAGGGGGCTGGACTGGATGGCCCTTGAGGTCTCTTTCAACTCTATGACTATGAAACAGCAAACAGCTTGTCATCAAGAGATGAAATGAAACACCATATTTTGTTTCAGAAATGAAATGATTTGTCCTAGTGGCGAGAAGCTTCTTGATCCAGCTGTCTTGAGAACAGGTTTGTTTTTGAACTGATTGATTTGTTTTCCTTTCTCGTCAAGATATGAAACAAAACACCATTTTTTGTTTCAGAAACGAAATGATTTGTCCAGGTGGCGAGAAGCTTTTTGATCCAGCTATCTTGAGAACAGGTTTGTTTTTAAACTGATTGATTTGTTTTACTTTCTCCCCTTCCTGGGCCTCAACTCTAATTTATCTCGGATGTTGATCTGCCTGCTTGCAGCTAGCCAGCAGCTGAGCTCTTTCCTTCCCTTCCCTGTGCTGACTGTCCCTGTATCTGCAAGTTGATTTAAAATTTAAACTGATTGTTTTCCTAACTTTCCTGATTAAGTAGGACTGTGAATGTGGAGGTTTTTTAAATATACTGTATTTTCCTTCCTCCCCACACAAATCAGCTGTTGAGCTTATCTCTCAGATCTCTCAGTGCAGCAGCTAACCCTTAGGTTTCCTGCTTGTTTACAGAGGGTTCTTTGTTTGAAAGCATATTGATTGGAAGGTTTAAGGAGGATCTTTGATTTAGAGCAGTGGGCTCCCTGTTAAATAATACAGGAAAGCTTCCCATTATTTATATCCTTAGGAATTGTTTCATTTACTGACAAAAATCTTTTTTTTAAATCTGTTATTAATGAAACAAAATGAAATGAAGACTAAAATGAAATTAAACAAAACACTATATTTCCATTTTGTGCCCATCTCTATTCAAGATACTACACAGAGAAAGCAATTTGGTTTTCACTTGAGATCTTATCTACCAACTCCGAGCAGATAATCAGTACTAGAGATGGGCATGAAACAACATTTTTTTTGTTACCGTTCTCCGTTATTCATTCCGTTACGTAATGGTATGAATAACGACTGTTGCGATGGGTCA
Organism: Phrynocephalus versicolor; assembly: GCA_023846285.1. Lineage (NCBI taxonomy): Eukaryota > Metazoa > Chordata > Lepidosauria > Squamata > Agamidae > Phrynocephalus > Phrynocephalus versicolor. The sequence continues at coordinate 42,510,063 of JAHTLZ010000379.1, forward strand.
GGCTCGAACCGAACAGAACCAAGAAAATTTTCTTCAGTTCTGTTAGTTTTCATTACTGGCATCGCGCCGCTCGCATGATGAAAAATGGAGCAGCAGAGGGCGGTGAGAGGGGGCTGGGCCAGGTGGAGCCTCTTTGCCCCCCTCCCCGCTGGAGCCGACGTAAGAAGAGGCAGGATCTGAGCCCTTATGGACTGGGCTCTGGTATCTCGGCCATGTGGTGAAGTGGCGACAGTGCAGCCAGCTCGGAAGCCAGAGTGGAGGGCATTGTTGGAGCATGGGGGGAGTGCAGCAGCATCCCCCCCCCACAGGTTTCCCAGGTCTAGGCTGGGGGGTGCTGGGCGGCGGTCTACTGGGGTAGTGGCTCCTGGGGCGGAGTGGTTCCCAGGGAGAAGGGCTCCAGTTAGGGCAGCGCTGCATGGAGCTCTGGGGATAGCAACCCGACGGGGGTGGCAGATGGCATGGTGGATCAGTCCTTGGAGAGGGGGCTCAAGGGAGGGTGGCGCTCAGTGGTGCTCCGGGGGTGGCGGCCTGTTGGGGATGGTGAATGGAACAGCACCCGGCTCCGGGAGGACTCCCTGTGGCCACGGGATCACTCTCCCAGCAGGCTTGCCACCGGCTCTGGTGGTGCCCGGCCCCGGGAGGGCTCCCCATGGTTGCAGGACTGCTCTCCCAAGAGGCTAGCCCCGGCCCCAGGAGGACTCCCTGTGGCCGCGGAAACACTCTCCCGGCCTGCATGCTGCCGGCTCCGGTGGTGCCTGGCCCTGCGAGAGCTCCCTGAGGCCGCAGCTTGCCGCACCTGAAAAATGAAGAAACGGAAATGAAGCGGGCCCTGGGGCCCCGAAAAACAGAAACAGAATGAAGCGGACCCCAGGGCCCGAATAACGTCCACGAAACACCATTTTGGCATTTCGTGCCCATCTCTAATCAGTACTACACAAATAGGTGAACTGAAAATTGAAAATTAATCTAAATATTCTGTTTTACATGAAGGCAGGTCAAGTGAAGTCAAGTTTAAGATGGAGAATTTTTTTTAAAAAAGCCCTTTAGGAAAAAAGAATTGTAAAAGTTGGGACATTGTATTTGCTATTTCTCAGATGTTGGTTACTAACAGTGCTTAGATATAAACAGGACACTTGTATTTAAGATACCTTATATTTCTCATAGATGAAGCAACAATGCAGATAGGAGGAGATCCCTAATCTTCACAATGTGTGTGGTAGAGAACCAGGCAAGTGACCACTGAATTATAGTCTAGTCACCTCTGAAGAATGTCCTTTGCACATAGTGCCTGACCAGTCATACAGACATGTGAAGTCTTTACAAAAAGTTTGGATCCCAAGATACTTTACTACCCTCTAGTGGAAATGAAATGAAGTTCATAAAAGGACATTGTCCTTTGCACATACAGTACTGTAGTTTACTGTAATTTCCTCGTCTCCTGTGTTTGGTCAGTAGAATTTTTCAAGATCTTAGGCTGTGACATTTGATTAAAATATTTTTCAATAACTGCTCTAAACACAGGAGACTGTGATGTATGTGCACATGTGTGTGTGCATACATATACATTCATCTCCATGCATGCATCTGTCTTGTCAGAAGATGTTAGTAAAAATTACATTTTTGTATTAGTATACTAAGAATTGCGCATAAAATCTTTCTGGCTCCCAAGTCACCAGGCCATGGGCTGCATAGTGAAACTTGCCTTCCCAAGGCCATTTTGACATAAGCAGGTGCAAGAATGTGCAATGAGGGCTATACATTATTATAATATAAACAAAGGAATAAAGACTTCCTCACTCTCATAAGAACATAAGAAGAGCCATGCTGGATCAGGCCAAAGGCCCATCTAGTCCAGCTTCCTGTATGTCACAGTGGCCCCACCAAATGCCTCTGGGAGCACACAAGACTAGATATCTGTCTCCTGATACCACTCACCTGCATCTGGTCCTTGAAGTAGCCTGGTTTTAAGCCCGGAGATTTCACATCTCCCTCATGGTTTGTAACCTGCAATGGACTTTTCCTCCAGGAATCTGTCCAATCCCCTTTTGAAGGCATTGAGGCTAGATACCATCACCACATCTTGTGGCAGGGAGTACCACAGACTAACAACACGCTGTGTAAACAAATCTTTTCTTTTGCCTGTTCTCACTCTCCCAACCCTCAGTTTGAGTGTATGTCCCCTAGTTCTGGTATTTTGTGAGAGGGAGTAGAGTGTCCCTCTATCCACTGCACTCATGCCCTGCATTATTTTGTACGTCTCAATCATATCCCCCCTCAGGTGCCTTTTCTCCAGACGAAAGAGTCCCAAATGTTTAAGCCTTTCCTCATAAGGCAGATATGTGCCCACACTTGAGATCACATGCAGCTGCTGTGGAGTAAGACATTTGAGTCTAGTTCAACACGTGATGAAAAGCACCCCTAATAAACTGCTTGCAAAATTCATCATTTTAAAATCTCCATTGCTATTTTGAACATTCAAAGGAAAGCCTTTGAACTGCTAATCATCCACAGTTTGGAGCCCAGGGGCTATAATGAACTGATGGGGCAAAAAAACCCACTAAAATTAGTCATGGGATTTAATCAATTTTATAGAGGTGGGGATTTTAAAAAAGAAAGAAACCTTCCAGTTTGCAATCAGAGTTCTACCTCTACCATATTGACTCACATACCACAAAGTTATAAGAGCGAAGACTAAGGCTGATGCAGTAGCAGGTCTCTCCCATGATCAGGAATGATTTGTGCAGTGTCACAGATTGTACTTACTGACAACTTAAATTCTCTGCACCCACACTGTGCCCCATTCGTTCATGTCCAAAAATCCAGTTGAGAATGCCCGATTGCCTGTGACTATGCCTCACTAGCCAAGACTGTCTTATGACGAATCCAAGCCATGTTGCATTGCCAATGGGACCCTTCTATGAGTTAGGAGGCCCCATGCCTATTGCTTCTTGCTTCACTAGTTGGCATGATTGCCCAAGATGGTGAATGGAAGCCCAGCAACCAGTCTTAAAGGGGAGATCAATGGGAGCAGCCACTGGCAGTGGTGCAATGGCAAGAGCAGAGGCAGTGCAGCAGCACAACAGGAGCAGGTAGAACCACCACCACCATGAGGCAAGAACTGAAAACCAAACCACAAACTAGTTCAGTGGTTGGTTCATGGTGGCTTGTGGTTCATGGTTCATTGAGTCAGGCTCATAAAGGGAGGTGCCGATCTTGAGATTTAGGGCTTTATAAGTTGAGTGCTACATTGCACGGGACAAGACATACAAGTGAGATGTGTCCCAGTTCCTTGACAATGAGCTGCATTTATTTATTTATTTATTTGTTTATTTGTTTATTTATTTATTTATTTATATTTTGTTGTCGTCATCGTTCAGTCGTTCAGTCGTGTCCGACTCTTCATGACCCCATGGACCAGAGCTCGCCAGGTCTTCCTATCTTCCACTGCCTCCCGGAGTTTGGTCAAATCCATACTGGTTGCATCAATGACACCGTCCAACCATCTCATTCTCTGCCGTCCTCTTTTCCTTTTGCCTTCAATCTTTTCCCAACATCAGGGACTTTTCCAAGGACTCCTCTCTCCTCATGAGGTATTTATATACTGCCAGATTTTCCCAGACGGGAACTCAGGGCAGTTAACAAGAAAGAACATACAACAAAATACTAAGAAAAATAATAATCGGTTCCACAATATGACATAAAGAACAAAAACAAACCCAGCGGCAATCAGTAGAACCAACATTTAGAAAGCTAAAAATACAAAACATTACTAAGGCAAGATGGTGAAAAACGGGCAGACAAACATAGACATAACACCTACTTATCATTAGCTACAATGAGTAACACAAAACTTACAGAAATATTGCTAGGATTGTGGCCAATGTGTAATATAAAACTATGGGCCATAATTAGAGAAGGGCCACCACAATAGGTATTTCACTCAGGTGCTCATTCAGAAGAGGTGGGGCAGGGAAGCCAGGAGGCTTTCTCTGAGTGGGCATCAGCTGGGGTGTGGTAGGGTGCCAAACCACCAAAAACCTGTTGCAGAGGCCCATTTGTGAATATTCAGTTCATTAAAAATATCAAGAGGATATTATATAGATAATGTCAGGTCAGAGAAAAAGGCACTGTGTCAAAAACATGATAGGCATAAAGTCACCAAGAGAAAACACTTCCCCAGATGACAGAATTGGTCTCCAATGTCAAAAACGGCGAATGAACCAACCCCAGACACTTCCCAAAGAGAATCAAGCAGCTTGGAACACACAGAGAGATGACTGAAGGAGTAAAAGGCAGAGAAGCAGTAAAATACTGTACAGGAAAAAAAACAGGGCTTCTCTCTCTCTTAAAGGAGGAGACGCCCAGCTTTGTAGCAAAGGGGAACTGTCAGAGCGGGACCAACCCTATAAGGAGTGGGTGCAGCAGCACCAATCGGGTCCACCATTTATATCAGAGTGGACTCTCTATCCCCCGCCGAAGCCCCATCTGCTCATAAGACTCCCCCTGTGGCAATTGAAAAAACCTCTCACTCTTGTGCCCTAAATCCACAGCACTCCACCCACCACAACTCCTATCTATATCACCACATATGAGGGAGGATTCCTTTCCCACTGAGCCTTGTGGCGCAGTGGTTAAATGCCTGTACTGCAGGTAAAACTGTGCTCACGACTTGGGATTCAATCCCAGGTAGCAGGCTCATGGTTGACTCAGCCTTCCATCCTTCTGAGGTCGGTAAAATGAGTACCTAGCTAGTGGGTGGGGGGAGCAATGCAGCCTGCATACTGTAATTAAAACTGTAAACCGCCCAGAAACTACTTGAAGTGGTATGGGGTGGTATATAAGCAGAACACTTTCATTATACTCGAGAAAACCTCCCTCCACCACCCTCTCCCTTACGGGGGAACTAGCTGTCCTTTTTCTCTCTCCCTAAAATCTTCTCCCTTGCAATCCTGCTCCATTGCAAGCCTGCTTCACCTTTTCCCACAATGTCCCGCTCCACTTGGCCCACGTAGTCTAACCTGACCCCAGAAATCCCCCCTTGCCCTGTACTTGGAAGCACTGGCAGCCATTCCGGGTGCCCTGGGGCTACACGTTTACACCTTCCCGCCTGGGGAGAACTCCCAGACCCCAGATCTGCATATCAAAGAAACAATCTCCCCTTCAATCTTTCTGAGCCCCAGAACAGAATATTGTTCACTTGATTTTCTCCTCTTCACCTCCCCTTTTGTATTGTATTTTCCATATGCATGTTGCCCAGCAATCAAGACTTGTTCTTATTGTTTTAAGTCATTTGTATACCATGTACTGTTGATGAATGCTTCCTCGTTTCTCTTTGTCCTTTCTACAGGAAATGGCTAGCACCTATCCATGCTTTGATTTCCCCCTTTTGTACACCATTCTATCCCTCTTTGTGCAACCACGTAAATACCAATTTCTCATTGTGTTTCCATTGTCTCTGTACATGATCTGTCTCCCCAAAGGATCTAAAAATCTTTTTAAAACCCCAGCCCCCTTTTGTTTGGCTCGGTCTTTTCTCTTGACTTAACCAAATACAGTCCATCAGCTCTTTATTGAATCCAATAAACAGCACAACTTGGAACTCTTTCTCGCTGGAACTTTTCTTGGGTAAATAAATCTGGCGCACACAGACAGAGGTTAGCTCTGAGCTATCTCACCAATACTTAAAAATAAATATAAATATATCAAGAGGAGAAAGAGCTGAGTTAATATTTTAAAGGGTATAAAATATCTTGAAATGACAAATTTATTTACAGTTGTATGCAAAAAACAAACTTGTAACTATGTCACAGGGAATATGCACAATAGCTGAAGCCCTCTTAAGATATTTAGATATTTCCCAGTGAAATATTTCAGGGCCAGTAATGTCTAACAACACAAGGCTCAGCTATCCTAGATGAAGGATTCCTATTACAAGAATTATCTTTTTTAAAATAATATGTTAGCTATCAAATCAATTTGGGACAAAATTTGATTCAAGATATCATGCCTGGCAATGCTTAATATAAATCAAGGCTATAATAGTTTAGGATAAAATGGTTTCAGCAAATGCATGGGTGGAACAGAACAGCCAAAAGTGTTGTTCTGATTTAATACCTTTGACGTGAAATTTAAGTTAGTTATAAACCCCAATCTGTGCTAGACAAATTGGCTGCTATGTCTCTATGCTGTTTTTCCCAACCCCTATAAGCCTTCCCCCAAAAAACCTTTCATGTTTCAAACAGGCAGTGTGTGGGCAGGCGGGGGAGGGGTAAATGAGGGGCAGTCCTCATTTAATTGGCAACCTTTTGGCCTTAAGAGCAGAGGTGTAACAATACCAGCCAAAAGCTTGTAATTAGTTTAACTTTTATTGGTCCCGCAAAAGGCATCATCGACTCTTACATTTTATGTGCATTCCTGATATTTCTATGTTACAGCCAGCAGGTGGCCACAAAAGACTTCTTAAACACTCTCAATAAATTAGAGATGTATGCTTTCTGTTTGCAACATTTCTGTTCCAAGTCAATAAGTTAGAATGAATAGCTGAAACCTTGGGGGGGGGGGGAACGGAAACATAGCTAAATGGCAAACTACAAATATTTCAGAACTATTAAATGACAAAAAGCCTGAAAAATTCACTAGACAAGCCCTTTATCAGAAAGCCCCAGGGGATCAGTAGGGAATCACATATCTATAAATGCCTGTACTGCAGGTAAAACTGTGCTCATGACCTGGGGTTCAATCCCAGGTAGCAGGCTCATGGTTGACTCCATCCTTCCGAGGTTGGTAAAATGAGCACCCAGCTTGCTGGGAGGGGGCAATGTGTAGCCTGCATACTGTAATTAAAAACTGTAAACCGCCCAGAGACTACTTGAAGTGGTATGGGGTAGTATATAAACAGAACACTTTGCTTTACTGTGGATACCAGAAACCATGGATATATGAACCCTATATATGTGTTATACGTGTTGTATATTTGTTGTGTTGATAGATAGATAGATAGATAGATAGATAGATAGATAGATAGATAGAT
>JAHTLZ010000379.1:42524549-42561977 GCA_023846285.1 Phrynocephalus versicolor
AAATAAATAAATAAATAAATAAATAAATAAATAAATAAATAAATAAACCCCTTGTGCTTTGGCTGTATGGCATTACCTCACAGGAGCAGGGGCACTACTAACTGGAGCACTTCTCTGTGCAGCCATCTCATGCAGTCTATCAAATTTACTCCTCTTCCTCCTTGGGGGGGGCACAGGATATAGGGGCCATGTCCTGCTAACCCACTGATATCATCTCAGTTACTGGGCAAGCAAACTGTAAATGAGTGCCAGTTTTGCCAAATAGCGAGGGGTCTGGTCCAGTCCGAAAATCACTCCTCCTCTTAGCCAGTCAGAGTGCCCCTTGAGATTTCTCTTGGTTTATAGAAATATAGCCAATACCTACAGAAAATCAAAGCCACAGTTTGTATGGCCCTCCTCCCGGCCTTTTGTTTGTTTGTTTGTTTATAAAAATATTTAGCTGCCTCACTACCAAGTGGTCTATGGACAGCTAATTTCCCTCCAAGTCAGCTACAAGAAACTTTTTTGGTAGAAAAAAAAAGAAAAACTCTATAAATCTAATATATTAAATACTCCTTATAATGAAACTCCAGTTTAATTTAGGTGCCCAGCTGTTTCTCTGAAAGCAACCTTTGTATACGTGGAAGACATACTGATCATCAGTATGCAAGAGCGGTATGACTAAACAGATGGATTTGACAGCTAGAGCATATAATTTCACACCAAGTGGCTGTATTATGAATGGAAATCTTGTAAACCTGTCTACTGTTATCTTAGCCACTTGTTCAGTAATACTGGCAGCTTGTCAAGGGCTCATTATACACTCATGAAATTAGCTTCATGAGATAGGTAGTGAGTTGCTTTTTAGGATTTCACCAATATTCATTATGAGACAGCTTTTGTATAGACCAGTGGTTCTCAGCCTGTGGTGGAGATTTCTGGGAGTTGCAGTCCAGGAACAACTGAGAACCCACAGGTTGTGAAGCACTGGTATAGACCATATGAACATTCTGAGGAAAATTAGAAGCCTCCTTCTGTGTCATACTGAAAAAGGTAATAAATAGATGTCCCTGCAGCACCCCCACCATAAAAAAAAATCCCAAAACCATTCTTCACGTGGCAAACTTTCAAAGGATATTTCGAATATTCATTCATTCATTCATTCATTCATTTCATTTCATTTTATTTTATTTGTATGCCTCACCATCTAGCACAAAGGCTACTCTGGGCGGTTTACAGCAACATAGAGTATACAAATTAAGCAAACAACAACCAAACATAAAGACTATAAAACTAAAATATACAAATTAATTTAATGTTACAAAATATAATACAACTTAATAGCAATCTATAATGAATAGAATTAGACTGACAAAATAAGTAAGGAGTCAATCATAAAGCAACCAGACATAATAAATTTTTCAAATCCAAATGATCAAGAATCAAGGAAGGCAACTCTAAACAACCAAGTTTTCAATTGCCATTGAAAGATTTTAAGAATGGGAATTGTGCATATTTCAAGGGACAGCTTGTTCCAGGGCTGAGGGGCCACCACTGAGAAGATCCAATTTCTCGTTGTTACCTTACGTTCTCCCTTGGTGTAGGCACCCTCAGGTGACCGGCTTGAAAAGATTATATGGTCTGGGCAGTTCTATTTGGGAGAAGCTGCTCTGACAGATCTGCTTAGATGCTGCTTTGCCAATCTGCTTAGAGTTAGATGTTGTAGTCCATCTAAAGTGACTTGTCTTTCTTAAAGTGACTCCATTTCACACAAATGCACACAGAGACCCACTTACAGTGAGGTCAGCCCACGAACAACCAGAGTAAGTTGCTTCTACTTATTACTGTCATGTTTTGGTGAATAACAGGAAAGGTTACATTAGCTGGGACAAATATTCCTCCATGACAAAAGTCAGCTTTTGGGATTTGTTTTTGCTTTGATTTGTTGAGGGGTAGGGATGGTTCTAGAAGTACGGCATGTGTGTGTGTAAAGGGAACTCTTTACTGCCTCTTTACAAGAAGACATGAGAACGCTTTATATCACATTCTTTTATTTCCTGGACTAAACTGTTGTGTTCTGCAAACAAGGATACAGTATTTTCCACCGGCAAATTACCATCTCCTGATGTTCTTCAGTGCAGGAATATTCAGACAAGTACGCTTGAGCCTTTGAGTCGCTTCTCAATTGATATATCAAGAAGAATTTACCATCATACGGTGACAGGAATAGATCTACAGCACTGGTTCCCAACCTTGGATAACCCAAGTGATCTTGGACTGCAACTCCCAGAAGCCTTCATCCTCAGCTGTGCTGGGCAGGGCTTCCAGGACAAGCAGTCCAAGAACAACCAGGTTAACCAAGGCTGAGAACCACTGCTCTACGGGAGATGCTTCCCTCCAGATCTTCCTCCATGCAAATAGATCTCTTAGCTGTCAAATGATGTTCAAAAACCCATCACTGTACAATTACCCTTGAAATCTTCTTTTTCCTATCTCTTTGGCTTTTGGCCTTTAAAAAACCCATGACAATAACTGTCAATAACTTCAGGTTACATCACCAGTTTCTTCCCCTACCCGCTCAGATTTGCTTCATACAAAGAAAAAAATGCAAGTGTAACCCAAATGCATGTGTAACCCCCACCCAAATCTGCAAAGTTTAGGACAATTGTAATGAATTCAGATAAACCACTATGTAATTGGGCTATCTGGGAGATTATAGGTGAATAAAATGCTTTTAAATGCTGCTATCGTAAATTCTGTTGTCTTCCATTTACCAGCCGTAGGATTTAGGTTTATCATAATCCCAGTTCCATTAATATCTGAGATACCTAATATCTGAGATACCTAAAGTCGAGTAAACCATTTTGCTTTGACTGGAATCATAAGGATGAAACAAATTGTTACCTACATTTCTAGTCATTCCAAGCGAACGCACACAGAATTTTTTAAGAGAATGATTAAGGACAGAAGCAAAGTGCTGCAGATACAGAAGAAAGTTTAATAATGTTTATAAACATGCTGAAAAAAAAATCTTCAGGTCACTAGCTCTTGTCAGCTGAATTACATTATTTTAGGCAAGAGAAATACTAAATGTCATCCAGTGACTGCTGAAAGGACTGGATAGTTTGTCTTTCCCATAATTAGATTTGATTACTCCATTTATATGGCATAGTGTGAAGCCACACCCTTGACCAGTGGGACCACCCTAACTCTTGTCCATCATTCCATGACTTCTCAAATGCAGAGAAGCTTCACACTATGTTGTTCTAAACTTCTACATGAACTTTATCATTTATTTTGGTCAGGAAAGAAATGCATTCATTCATTCATTTGTTCATGCATTCATCACATCACCTTTCTTATAGAACTGGGACTCCAATTGGCTTGCAGTAGAATTGAAGTTTCAGAGAGGGTAGCCGTGTTAGTTTTTTCAAGAATTTCAGGCAAAAAATCAAAGAAAAACAAAACAAAGCAAAAGACACAAACATGTGGCACCTTAAATACTAACTTTCATATTTTAATGTAATGTTTCGTGCACATGTGCACTTCTTCAGACATATCCAGTTCGTTCTACTGTAAATCTCTTGGATGTTACACCCAGGCAAAATGGATTGCACAATACAATAACACCATCAGCCTTGCACATCCCATCATTACCAATTGTGCAATGAATTGGTAGAAATGTTTTGTGTCCAGTACTTTCACCTTGGTGCTTTTGTTGTTGTTTCTTCAAGTTACACCCCTGTAGCTATACAACTAGATTCCAGTAAATAAACTGCAAACAGTTAAAATAATTATACTCATTTTATTATCAAAATGAAACTAAAATTAAAACACTTTAAAGTCTCTTGCTTAAAATGCTAATAATTTGTCTCTTTTTAGGGAAAAAGGAGAAGCCTCGTTACACTATATTTACAAATAGCTCAGCCAGCTCAAAATGATTAAATGCAGGATAAATTCTAGTTTGAGAGCAGATTAGATTATTTTATGTCACACCTCATTTGACAGCAGTAAACCGTTATCCAGAATCAGAGCACATATTTCAGGACCGGAACCATTGCAAAGTTTTGAATTTCTTCCCCTACCTGCTCAGATTCTGATATATAAAAAAGATACACATTAACAGTACAGAGATTTTTTAAAAAGAAAAATAACTTCAAGTTTCCATTGTAGTCACCCCCTTTCTCATCAATTGGTACTTAAAGTCTCAACAAATCACTCTGAGATTTCTATCAGAAAGAATACAAACATGTCTTTACTTATATTTGCAAACCAATGGCAAACTAACAAGCATAAACAGTGCTTCCAACAGACAGAGAAGAGGGAAAAGGCTCATTCCGTAGAAAGTGTTGAATCCAGAGATGGTTGGTTAGTGCTGGATAGATTGACAGTCACGCCCAGCCAGTAAACTCCCTCTCAGTTAACAGAACCACAGGCTGCCTGTGAGGTTATAAAAACTCCAACTGGATCAATCATCAGATGTTGCCAAAGTACAGTCAGTCATCCCTCAGCATGACTGTCCGGTCTGACTAGAGCTAAGGGCAGTCACACTCCAATACCATTCTACCTTCTCACAAAATATACACCAGAAATAGAAATAACACACACTGTTTATATGTGTGATCATAGCAAAGGGTGGAATTTGTCAAGCAGCCCACCTAGCCTCTTTTATTAAGAAGTTCTGCAGACTGAAATTTTTAAAATTTTATTTGATTTTGTTTGTTTGTTTTGGTTTATTATTAGAAAAATTGGTAGATTTTTAAAATTCAGCAATACTAGACATGGACACAAATTGAATTTTTTTATTTTGTTTTTTGTTTCATTCCCTAACAAAAAACAAACTGCCCCTTCAGAGAAAAATAAAAAGAAACTAAAATGTTTCAGTTTGTTCATTTTTGTTTTTCAGAAACCGCTTTAAAAAACCCCATGCCATCCCACCCCCAACTTGTCTGATTGGGTGGAGGAATGGTGCATGGTTTTAAAACTTTTTTTAAATCCCCGAAGCAAACACGGATCAATTAGCATGGGGGGGCTTGCTTAGAGGACTAAAGAAAGTTTTAAAAGCCCCTGCTTCCCCCTCATGTGCCCGATTGGGTGAGGGAAAGCGCTGGCTTTTAAAACATTTTTTAGTCCTCAAAGCAAGCCCCCCATGCACCAGGTAATCAGTGCTTGCTTCTGGGACTAATAAAACGTTTTAAAAGCCCACAATCCCCACATCACCTCCAAAACACATAAAACAAAGGTTAAAATATATATATATATAAAAAAAACACACACACAGTAGTTAGATAAAACATGCATATAAAACACATAAAACACATAAAAATGAAAAATGAAACATTTTTTTTAAAAAAAATCATTTCAAATGAAACAAAATGAAACGAGGAGAAGTGAAATGAAAAACGAAATGAAACACCATTTTGACTTTTTGTGCCCATCGCTAAGCAATACTATTATCTTTTGCATCATGATGATTGTAAACTGTTGTAAATAAATAAATAAATAAATTGAAAAAAAGAAAGCAAGCAAAGCCACACCAGCAGGATTCCTTCCAGCATCTAAGGTTTGAAAATATTCAAGAGCCAAAGCAGTGGATCCAGACATACTAAAATCAGATCCATTTCAATTAGTCTGCTTTAAATAAGACTTGAGCTGGGCCCCCACTCATTAATACAAATTCAGAATATCTCTCATTTTAACTCCTTCCCACTAGAACAAATAGCAGATTAATGCTCTTCTGAAACACTGAGCGAGAGAAATCCCTGTTGCCCCAAATCACATGGACTCCTCCGACTCTTATTTTGCCTCTCTGACAGCAAAAGAACATAAAGGATAATCCCCCAATGAAATCCAATTCATTGTTGCTTCCGGCCTTTCTACATCAGAGAAAAACAATAATGAGAAAAAAGTGAGTCACTCTTGTTGTCTCGTTCATATGTAATCAAGATCAAGAAGGATTTCCCCCTGTGACTGTCATGGAGCTCTTTTATTGAAATAGATTCAGTAGCCCACCTTTAAATTTGAACACAAAATTCAGAACACTAGTCATGAGAACAAAATTACTCCAGCACCTTGATTTAGAAAGCTATGGATTTATGTATCTGAATATATAAGGTAATAAATATTCCACATGAAAGAAACGTTGAAAGACTAGCTGTGGGATATTGTCCTTCTCTGTCCACAATTAAGAAAGCTAGGAAATGACCCAATATTCCTGCACAATATCATGGCCAAATTGCCTGGAGCAAAAAGTACATCAGGCTATACATACCAAATGGATTTTGACACCACTGAGGACAGAAGTCAAGATGGTCTACAGGATACCCTTTTCTGCTCATTGCCATTCACAAAGTGACACCACACAATGGAAAATGCCAGAAGCTGGCTCTCTTTTTCACTAATTCACTCTTTCTCACCCAAACCCAAAGCAACTGCCAGAGGTGTTTTTCAACAAATGAGAATGATAGGGAGCCATTTTGGCAGCTGGCACAACAGGCACAGTCTCCTGTGCACTCCACAATGAGCCATGGCTCTGAACCTCTCCATGAAAACTGAAAAGGAGAATATTGTGTTCCTCACAAAAGAAAAGGGAATTTTATGCCTTCAGAGAAAGGAAATTAAATCAGGCCAAGAGGTGCTGATTTTACCTTTCCCAAAAGAGATGGGTACAAAACAAAAAATGAAACGCTCTTCTGTCATTTTGTAATGTAACAAATTACTTCGTTATGTAACTAAACAGTAGGATGCATTTCGTCATGAAACAAAATGAAACACCATTTTCCCCTCTAGGAATGATATGATTTCATCCTAGAGGAAATGACAGGGGAGCTTCCTCAAACTCTTCCCTGCAAGCTCCTGAAATTTGGAAAGGTTTAGGGGTCAGGGGTTGAGTTATTAAGCTCCAAAGGGGGTGCCCCTAGGGAAAAAAATCATTGTAATTGAATCAGGAAACCGTAATAGCCCCTCCCCCAAACAGGTGAGCAATTAGTGGCTTTGCCAGCTTGTTTTTTCCTAGGGGCATTCCCTTTGGAGCTTAATAACTCAGCCCCCTGAGCCCCAAAACTCTCCAAATTTCAGGGGTTTATAGGGAAGAGCTGGAGGAAGCTCTCCTGCCATTTTTGTGCCTCTAGGACCCAGGGGAGTATAGTGTTTCATCTCATCTCATCTCATCTCATCTCATTTCATAACTAAACTACAGAGGTACCTTCTATAAAGGAATTAATTCATTCCAAATGAAATTATGTTAAGCAAATTTTCCTTTATACAAATTTCCCATAGGAGTAATCCCTAATCACGACCATTTTATGTTGTACAGATTCATCCCATAGATGATTCTGTTAAGCAAATTTCCTCTATCTCTGGATTTTTTAATGGTGTACAGATTTTATGTTATACAAACCGTTTGTTATACAAGGGTGCACTGTACTTTAAAAATTTGTTACTAACGAAATGAAATGAAACTACTAAAGTGATTAAACAAAACCCTATTTTTCCATTTCATGTCCAACTCTATTTCCCAAGGAAAGTCACTTTCCTTTCTGAGTTCAGTATCTTCTAAATTGTGGTGCCCTGGGGTCTGAAACCTTAAGAATGGTAGTACACCCAAGAAATAAATGCCATTAATTTTAATTTAAAGATCAGGAAGACAAAGACCATTTGTAGAAGTATTATCTTTTTCCTGTCTCTGAAATCCAGTCATGTCAGCTTTGTTTTAGTTGATATCTTGCCTTCCCTGATGAAGATGGTGCAGGATACTGCCACCGAAAAGTCGGATTATTTCAACAACAAACATGTATTGACACAACTGGAAACCCATGAGCTGTTTACGCCTAGCATTCTTTGTGATAGACCAAGATCTTTAATTATTTACATTTCTAAATTCTGCATTACCTTTTAGTGGAGCTTCCAGGGTGGTTGATAAAAGCAAGACACATAGTAGAAATACAAACACAAATACAAATAGTAATTTTAAAATCCTAGAGTAGCATTAGAATATGTTTAGCAGTCCAGGGAAATGAATTTGCTCTTGTCTGGTACTGGAAAGAGTACAAAGTTTAAATTAAGACAAGCATCTGTTGGCAGAGAAGTCATAAACAAGACACCACTGTTTGGAAGTTGTGTCGGCTGGAAGATTTTGGGAGTTGGGGAAGTAATCTCTCTAAGCTCTTCCTGCTGGCTGCTATTCTCATTACCTCAGGTTGGAAAGTCACCTGAAGGAGAGCCTCTGAAAATCACCTTAATGCACAGGAAACCCAAAAGAGCTGTAACAAGGCATTTTGCCACTTAGGGCAAGTAGCATTGTCTCCCACCCACTCTGCTGTGAAGGTTTGGTATGAGTTTACATCAGGCATGCCAACTGCCACAGTACTTTGTCATTGGCAATCTAAGCTTAGAATTCTGGGAGTTGTGGTCCAAAACATCTGACCCACCAGAACATCACAGTCCATAGTGCTTCGGGTTGCCACCCCCTGGGAGGCCTGTAAAACCTCCACCAGAAATTGTCCTTTCTCTGTGGTGGGTCCAACTCTGTAGAACCACCTCCTGAGCGAAATCAGGACCTCCCGGCATTTAAGAAGCTTTTAAAAACTTGGCTGTATACAGCCGTGTTCAGCAACCAAGGAGGTTGATTTATTTTACAGTATTTTTCCTGCCAGCTTACCTCATTTTAAATTCTGGTACTGCCGATTGTCCATTGGGTTCATTTTATTTTATACTGTAGTATTGATTATCATTACTTTTCTTCTTGTTTTATTGCTTGTCTATCACTGTATGTCTTTTCTTGTTAACTATCCTGAGTTCCCGTCTGGTAAAATCTAGCGGTTTATAAATATAAAAACAAACAAACAAGCAAACAAACAAATAATGTTAAAGGTTCTGAGAGTACATGCGTGCTAGTCATGTCTCCGTATTCAAGCCGAAGAGCCAGTGTTGTGCACGTCCTTGGCCAAGTTGCCAGCATGGCTGCAACGAAACACTGTTTTACCTTCCTGCTTTTTATGGTGGTACCTATTTATCTACTTGCATTTACATGCTTTCGAATTAGACACCCCTTTGGCCACTACTAGAACTTTCTAATGGTGGGTGAATCTTACTGCTGCTGTAGCTGCTTCAGCTAAGTGCTTTGAGCTCTTTTTAAACTGTGTGCTAATTGCATATCTACTTGCATATCCAATAATAATTTAATACTGTGTCATCTTCATAATTCATTGTGTTATTTGGTTGAACTTTTTTAAAAATGTCTGTAGACTTAGTTGAGACTGTTGGGCGTTGGGCATGTCATGAAAAGGGAAGGTTCAACATGAAATATAATAATGCTAGGGGAAGACCTCAGACGAGAGGGACTGACTACAAAGACTGCAAGCCTTAAAGACAGGACCTTTTGGAGGTCATTAATTGGTAGGGTTGCCATAAATCAGAGGTAGTTTGATGGCACACAGCTAATGAGCAAATGAGAACACTGAGATTGTTATGATCTACCTTGTCCTTCCTTTTAAAGATGAGAAGTTTGCTCAAGACAGATTGATTGATGGTTGAAATGCACTTAATACTTGCTTTTTATTTTTGAATTAACCATTCCCATTTTTATTTTGATGCTGATTTTCAACTCTTCCCTTTTCACAACCGTTTTATGAGTGACCATTTTCCAGGATATGTCTGTAGCACTGTCTTGTAGATTTTAAATGTTTTGAATCCCTCAGAGTTTTCACTAGAGAAACAGAAAAATAAGAAACAACTGTCAGAGAAATAGCTGACAGATACTTTACCAGGGTACCTGCCAAATGTGGTCCTTTTGTTATGTGAAGAACAAAGCATTGCCGTTTTCTATGCCAATCCCTACTGAGTTCCTTCCAGCTTCTGATGAAAGGCATCAGATCCCAAAATGTAGTGTTGACAGAACTCAACATAATTTGAAGGAAAATATAAGAGTAGAGGACAACACATTTGAAATGTCCTTAGAATTGTTAGCTAGTGTGAAAACCAGCATCAGTTTGCACCTAATAATAATCATGTGCCATAAAATCAATTCTGACTAATGACATTTTCAAGGTTTTTTAGTTCAAGACTACTCAGAAGT
Source organism: Phrynocephalus versicolor (assembly GCA_023846285.1). Taxonomy (NCBI): domain Eukaryota; kingdom Metazoa; phylum Chordata; class Lepidosauria; order Squamata; family Agamidae; genus Phrynocephalus; species Phrynocephalus versicolor. The sequence goes on from JAHTLZ010000379.1 coordinate 42,534,604, forward strand.
GGTTTATTATTCCCTTCTTCTGGGGAAATTCCGGGGGTTTTGCAGTTTGTCAAGGCTCTACAGGCTGGCTCTAATTGCAGGAGACACAGTATAGAACCAGATTCTCAACCTCTGGCTTCAAAGGCAGATGCTACGTAAACCACTGACTTATCCAGCCCGCTACACATACATTAATTTTAATTAACTGCTAAATTTGATTGATATTTACAGTTTTTTTCCTTCTAATCTCACTTACACTCTCATCTCTAACTATCTATACTGCATGATTGTGAATGGGAATTTTTGATAACACATCACATATATGATGAAATGGGCTATTAGTTCATGAAAAAATTGCTGGAACACATATGTAAGTCTTTAAAGGACCATCATGCTCATTGCTGTTGCTGCTGCTGCTGTTATTGTTCTGGTTCAGAACATGGGTGCTGCTCTTTAGAAAACATTAAATCAATACTTATTTGAAAGGATGAAATTTCAAATATTTTAGTAATACAGTTGTCCCCCACCCTTTCACAGTTCATATACTGCGGTCCCGGTATATCGCAGGTCTGCAGTATATGAAAAAAGCCCCCCTGGAGTAAAGAGGAAACTCCTTCCCAGGCCCGTCGGAGGCCCCAAAAGTGTTTCCTTGCAAACCGGAAGTGACTTCCGGTGAACCAGAAGTGACCTCCAGATCACTAGAAAGCACTTTTTGGGCCTCTGGGGGACTGGAAAGCCCCTTGCAGGCCTGTTTGGGGCAGCGCCAGGCCTGGGGTAAGTACAAGAGCCCCCAGAGAGCCCGCCCAGTCAGGACCTGATCCAGCATCCGCATATTGCAGATTTTCAATTACTGTGGGTCAGGTCATGTCCCTAATCCCTGCGATAGGTGGTGGTTTACTGTACGGTAGAGATGGGCACGACTTAGCGGTATTCCCGTTTTCATTTCTGTTACTCGTTTCCGTTACTCAACGGAAACGGTAACGGGAATTACTCCGCCAGAACTCGAACTCGAACAGACGAACGAATAATTTGGTCTGATTTGTCGTGGTTGTTCCTGGCATCGCGCAATCGCGCGATGCCAAGAGTCACAGAAAAAAAGTTTTTAAAAGTTAAAAAAAAAAACCGATTCCCGGCCCTAAAAGCAGGCGAAAACTGTCTGAGGGCACCTACCAGGCCAGAAGGGTGTTTTATTTGGGGGGCGGTTCCCCGCTCCCCTCTCCTTGGCTATTGCTACTGCTGCGCTGCTGGTACCAAGCTGGGAGGGCGCATCCATTTGCCATGCAGTGCGGGGGGATCCAAAATGGCGACCGCAATATTTTTTTTGAAATTGTTGCCCAAAATCCCACCAAAGCACCACAGAAACATGAGAAAATTAGCTATTTTAAATGCTTGAATTTTTACAGTAGCAGCAGTGGGTTTTTCTTGCAAAAAAAAAGTCTCCGTTGATTTTATTTTATTTTATTTTATTTTATTTTATTACACCTGCGCATTCGCAATGATGGTCTCGCCCATGGGAGTGGACCATGCAAAGTTTTGGAGCCATTCCACCAATTGCATGGCCAGGTTTTGCTGACTGTACCAGGCTGGGAGGGCGCATCCATTTGCCATGCAGTACGGGGGGATCCAAAATGGCGACCGCAATTTTTTTTTTAAATCGTTGCCCAAAACCCCACCAAAGCACCACAGAAACATGCAAAAATTAGCTATTTTAAATGCTTGAATTTTTACAGTAGCAGCAATGGGTTTTTCTTGCAAAAAAACCGTCTCCGTTGATTTTATTTTATTTTTTTACACCTGCACATTCGCAATGATGGGCTCGCCCATGGGAGTGGACCATGCAAATTTTCCACCAATCGCATGGCCACTTGGCCAGGTTGACCACAGAGACTTCTGGGATGTGCCAATCGGGCATAAACAGCCCACTAATCGTAGCCCAAACCCGAAGCCTAAGCCTAAGCCTAACCCATACGCCAGTACACTGTCCTTCTAAGTGGGTCAGAGAGGCACCCAGAGGTGCACCCCAATACTCACCCTAACCTCACCTGTAACTAGCCTAACCCTAGCCCTTGTGCTAACCCATCTTAACCCTAAGCCAGATCTACTTGCATTGCACTACATGCAAGTACGTGAGATGCAGCGGGTGCAAAGAGTCTGCCAGTCCATCACTTGTGGCTCTGGCTGACTCCTGCAGCTGCCTCCAGGAGCCCGCTACCCCCCCAAACCAGTACTAACGACAACGAAAAAACGAAAAAACAAACCGATTAATTTTTGCGATTTTTCGCGAAAAACGGAAACGAGCCAAAACGGGCTGCCTCCGACACACGACAACTCGAAAACGTCATTTTCCCTAGTCGTGCCCATCTCTACTGTACGGTTATTCTCATGCCACTACTGCTGTTCATTGACAGCAAGTTTTCTTAAATCGATGAAGGATGTCTTGCTGAATTCATATGCTTTTTCAGATGGTGAAAGACAAGCTTCCTTTCAGAGGGCATTCATTAGTGGTGCATCTAGCTCATGACATATTCCATCAGTCTTTGAAAAAGAACTAAGAAGCTTTGGTAGCACACAAGGCCCCTTTAGTACTTTAGTTTTCCCATTGCTCCTTCTTACAAAGGCCATTCATGGTTCTTTAGTAATGGATAAATGTCACCCCTGCAAAATGCATTAAAATTTCCTGGAATAACCTTTTGAAAGGTAAGCACCTTCTTTGTGTCTGGAAAATCAACTAGAGAGGGAGCAAGCAAAGGGTTTAAATATAACTTGTCTATTTCCCCCAAAGAGGAACTGGAAATGAAGGAACAGGCAAGGACGCAGGTAATGGTCATTTTTTAAATGGGGTATCCATCCTTCCCCTCCCCACCGCCCTCAAAAGAAACAGTATGTCTTAGAATACCTTCCCACTTATTTTAGTGTTCTGTGCACAGAAACGCATTCAGCCATGCCGGTGGCCACATGGCCACAGACTTGCACAACACTGGCTCGTTGACTTGAAAAAGGAGATTAGCACTGCTCCTAGAGTCGGACACAACTAGCATGCATGTGTATGTGGGGAGGGGGGACTTTTACTTTTACCCATCCATCCTTCCCCTCCCCACCGCCCTCAAAGGAAACAGCATGTCTTAGAATACCTCCCTATTTTTTCCAGATTTTCTCTTCCTGGCTTATGGGGAAACACGCACTCCTCTTTCATATTTGGATTCATAAGTTATATGTTTGTGTCTGGCCATACCATTGCAACGAGTCTGCTGTCACCTAGAAAAAGCCACCAAATGCTCATTTAGCAGGTACCTTTTGGATCAGAGCTTACCAACTGGAGAGGAGCACAAAACACTTCATGCCATGTCATCTCAACTGTTGACTCAGCACCCCAGGTGCTTCATGCTCACGTTCCCCCTTCACACCCTGGCAGACTCCTGAGCTGGCTTAGATGAAGAGGTAGGGCAGGGATAACTTACATCACAGCCTGTGAGTGGGCAGCAGGTGGAAGAGGCAAAGAAGGGAGGTCTGTCCTCCTTTCAGAATGGAAAATCATGCAGTGTGGGAAAGGAAGGAGCAGGACATACTGGCAGGTCAGTAGGTGGACTGGCAAGGTTGGTGAGAAAGTGACCAAATGTGGCACCTGGCGTTCCACATGGCACAAAGGGCTTCATGCCTATCTCTATTCCTGACCTTGGGTCCCCAGATTTTCTTGGACTGAAACTCCCAGAAGCCTTTGCCACTAGCTATGCTGGCCAGGATTTTGGGGAGTTGTAGTCCAAAGAACATCTAGTGACTAAGGTTGGGAACCACTGTTCTAGATTATGAATATGGAACTTTCGGCTCTCCAGTGTTTTAGCCCAGCTGGTCCCTTCTAATGCAGCCAATGGTTATCTGGAAATTGAGTCATGGCAACTGGATGACTTCTCTTGTGAAATCGAAACATTTTGCTACTCATTCAAGCTGCTTCGTCAGTTTGAAGAAGCTCCTTGGATAAGTAGTGAAACGTTTCAATTTCACAAGAAAGGTCCAGTTGTCATGACTCAACTTTCAGATAACCTCACCTGGATGACTGAGAATCTTCACAGATGTAGCCAATGGTTAAGATTATGGAAGTGTTGGTCCAAAATGTTTGAACATCAAAAGACTCTGTATTCCTATTTAAGCTAGAGGTCTGTACCATATTCACTTAATGCCAAACATTACCTGGATTGGGGTTACTTGTACATTCCTGTGGTGATTACAGTTCAGAACAACTAATCATGGAGCAGAGCAGCACTCAATCCTGTTGATGCCTTGTGTTAAAAATAGTGAATGAAAAGGCTGTGATGTGATTATACGTGGTAAAAGGAAGTTGAAAGTATAAACATCTTACAAGGAAAACACAGAGCTGGTACCAAAACAGGAGCTCTCAGCAGCTGTTCTCCACAACCTTCGGCTCAGCTGCAGTGAAGGAATTTATGTTAGTGCCGTCTTAGGTAGCCTGGGCCTTGCAAGTCACCCCCTCTCTTTTTTAACCCTAGTTATAACTTTTTACACTATGAGTACTCAGCAGACATATGAGTAAGGTTGTAGCTTTTGAGTGATTTTCAGTGGTTACGTCAGAAATTCACTTTAGCGTGTTAGTGTCTGCTTTTCTTTTCCTTCTCTTTGGTTTCTCTTTGTGGGAAATCTGGTCCTAATCTGTGACTCCTTTTTTGCATACAGAATTAATCAAAGAAAAAAAATCCATCATCTTAATTCCAAGCATTGTTCTAATGCCCATTAAGGAAGAAACTTTACCTCTTTAGTTATACACCCAGAACACCTTCCCTCAAATTTCCAGCAAAGCACCGTTTTCCCTTCATTATTTATTTAAAATACTTATTGAACTTGCTTCATTTATTTTTAAGCAAACCATCTGAAGGAACAATATGGAAATTTATCCTGCTCTTTTGAAGGAACCTTCTCCATTTTCACCAGAATGACACGATCTCCCTACTGAATATAAGTACAAACTTGACTGAATTCAAGGCAGCTTAAATCTACCGAGTATGAAATGCTACTTTTTGTCATTTTACTCCTTACCCCTTCATACACCTTCAGTACTGACATGAAAATGATTTTGTTCTTAAATGACTTTCCAAAAATGACTGCTCAGTTTTACATCTTGGTCTCATTATGAGAAAATGTAGTACATTCCTTTTTGATTTAGCCTGATATTGCCACATTTTGATGGCTCAAGTCATATTACAATACAGGGCTGGATTGATTCTGCTTACCCACAAAAGCAGAAAGAGGGGAGGAGGGCCAGAGTAGAGTGACAGAGTAAGGCTCATGAATCTTAATCCCTTTTGCCCATGAAAAAAAAAAACACTGAGAAGGGTTGCACTGGTAAAGCCACTCTTAGAAAATCTCACTTACCTTGAAAATCCTATTAGGGTTACGTTTAGCCTAAATGTCACCTGACAGGATAAGAACTGGTCTCAATTGCTTGCAGATTAAAGATTGCATTTTCCCTCCAGCCAGAGCTGGAGTCTCCAGCTAAGTGGGACTCCAGCTCTCATCAGTTCCATGCAGCTTTGCCATGATGGACCATTGGTGTAGTGGTTCATCAACATCTGGAGTCCCATAAGCCCCCCCACCAGCGATCTCTTTCCCCCTTGGATGGTTATGGATGGTTAAAGGTCTGGAGAAAAAATCTTACGAGGAGTGGCTTAGGGAGCTGGGAATATTTCACCTTACAAAACGAAGGTTGAGAGGGGATGTGATGGCCATGTTTAAATATGTGAAAGGATGTCATATCGAAGAGGAGACAGGTTTGTTTTCCATGGCTTCAGGGACTAGGGCTTGGAGCAGTGGTTTCAAACTACAGGAAAAGAGATTTGAACTCTTTGCCATATGCTTTGCCTTCTTCTTCCCCTTCCAAAAATTCCACGTGCACACAAAAAACACTTTCTGTAAACTTGTTTCAGTGCTTTTGACTCTATGATTTTATTTGCACTTTTATAATGTTTCTTGTCTTCCCTAGCAATTGATAGTTTAGTTATGTTGTTGCTGTGACTGTTATAAAACACACAGAGTGGCCCTAGGTCAGATGGGTGATATCAAAATGGAAAACATGCATACATAGATACATACATATATTTTCCACATATAATCCCCCCAGAATTGTTAGACTAAAAATCGAGGGTCGTCTTATATACTGATGTAAGCTGGGAAGAGAACCATGTGGTTGCAAAACTGTAATTTTGGGTTGGAAAAGTGGATGTTGGCTTATACATGGGGGCATCTTATAGATGGGAAAATATGGTTCATACTCTCTCTCTCTCTCTCTCTCTCACACACACACACACACAGGTGAAAACTGAAATGCAAAAAAACTCACTTAAATTCTCAGGTTTTATAAATGACATTGGAATGTACCCAATAAAATAAATGTGTTTTATTCTGGTTTCATAACCACTTTGTTCTATTATTTCTCTGTTTGGAGGCGTGCTATTGAATTTCAAATCCCAGTTTCATTATAACAAAATGAATTACTTTCAGTTTTGATTTAGATTTCCTAATTATGACTGTCTTTTCATATTGCTAGATGCAAAGCAAAGCTTCACCTTCTAAATATACTGTCTGTGCTTCAATAGGAATCCACAGAGGGAGGAAGGGAACAATCGTGGAGCCTCATGGTACAGTGGCTTCCAGACGTCCCTAGATCTGCATTTATAGGGAGATTTGATAAGTTAAAATAAAGTTACAAGAAAGTAACTGCAGTCTATTGCTGGTATTAAATAGGGGGGACACATTTTCCAATATCAAACAAGTGAATTAAAACAATTCAAACAATCTATGTTAGGCTGAATTATAGGCTATGTAATTTACCATGATTGCACAAGATGATCATAATAAATGAAGTAAACTTGCTATTACTGTATTTGGTTTGTAGAAAATATGCTAATTCATTAGGAGTGTGAATGTTTGGCAGGAAACCAGTGTCTTAAATGTTAAATGCTGTTAGAAGATAATGACATCTTATCCTTTCCACTGAGAAACTCGTGGTCATGCAAACATCTAGCTCTTCATCCCCATCTATTTTATTTCTACAATAACCGAGTAAATTAGGTTTGGCTGAAGAGAAAAATTTGGCCGAAGTCAACTTGCAAGTATCATGGTTGAATGGAACCAAACCCTGAGTCTTCCATATGCTAGCCCTGTGTCTCTTTGTCTCAGGAAAGTTAGAATGGGAATAGGAATGAAAGACTCTCGGTATTATCTACAGCCACCATGATTTCCATTTCTTTACTGGTATTTATAAAACTTTCAGCTCTGCTTCCCATATCTCTGTAATGGAGGACAAGAAAAATCCTTCATTATATCTAGTTCCACATAAAAGCTCTTTGGATTCTGATCTGTATTACATTCCCCTGCAAATCGTGCTAGAGAAACCTGTTGCATGCCTTGTGATTATAACATCACTTCTTTTAATGATGCCTTTTCTCTCACAACAACCCATTAAACTACCAAATATACAACGTACCCATCCTGAAACACTTTCAAAATTTCCAGCATGTGGTTTGTCCTCCGTGGATGTGTTCTTGCTTCATCATCTATCCTATGCTGAAGTGTTTTCCTTACTTTGTGCCTTAACAATAACCTTGTCATCTTATCTGTACCATTTTGGGTTGTGCATGAAGTATCTCTGGACTGAATTTCTTCATTCAAAGCAAACTTCTGGAGAAAATATGTGTCAGGAAGCAGGCTGGTTTTTGTTGTGTAGCTTGATGTGTTGGGAAAGCCCGACAACTCTCCACCCAGGAGGATCTAAAAAAATCAAGACTTTTATTTTCACAACCTTGGAGAAATCATGCTGTTTCCAAGCAAAATTGACAATGGTGCTAAAGCAAGCTAAAGTAGAATCTTAATTGAACAGGTTCCAGTTTAGCACAGCATCCAATAAACTTCATTTCATTAATACATCACATGGTCATTGTCTTTCATTTCAGGATTGGTACTAAATTAATTCCAAGATAGACTTTCTGGAAATGTTGCCTTCTCTGTTGCCATCAGAGTGATCTTATATGTGGAGATCAGTGGATGAATCAATTTCTAGTCACTTTTGCATGTTTTTATTGAAACACTAGTGGTGACTGGTGATGTGTGTGCTACTGAATCCATGCTAGATTTTAACCTGGACTTTATAGAAGAAAGCTAAAGTGCTGTCCTATCCCCCAGATAGGTTCAGGACTTGGCACAGGTCCTAAAATTTAGATGAGACATAAAGCAGCCATTTTTTTAACATGAAACATTATTTGAAGGCTGTTGCTAAGACATGTCAGCTAAAGTCCATCAAGGCATGCGGATTGCAAAACCTACAGAGAAAATACAGATTTATCATTGATCCAAACATGCATTTTACCTTCAAGCATCAAATCTATTTAAAGGCCAAATACATTTCCAGAAGGCATAGTTTTTTTTTCTCAAGTCAGTCCTCAAAGATTTCAAATCCTCACTCATCTGACGCAGCAGACCTTATGCAAGATGTCAAACTTCTTTCATTTTCGCACCTAAATCCACTTCCCCAGTTCACTCTTCCTTGGCTCAAATCCTATTTGTCTTTTCCATGTTACTTAGTGCAGTTGCAGAAATTGTGACTAAATGAGGTTAATGGATAAGGTGCAGGTCACAAAACCAGCACCTTAATAGGTTTAATTAGCTCCATAGTTGTGCTACCACAGGCCATTGTACAACTGATTTTGGTCATGTTTCTATTCTGTTGCTAGCTATTCTGCCAATAAAGTCACCCCCCCCCCCCAAAAAAAAACAAAGCACAGAATATCTTTTTTTAAAAAGCATTCCATCAGTTTTCACAGGGACACTGTACTTTTGTCATAATGCAGTTTGCCACATGGGTCTATTTTAACTTTGCTATTGAAATAGAGATGAACAAATGTGAGTGACACAAGCATCAACCAATTTCTTATTTACTAAGTTTCCTTAGTCAAGGGTGGGATGTAAGGGCAAAAATGAGTTACAGGAAAAGAAAAGTTTAAAAAAATAGGTTTAGTTGAAAAAAGAAGACAATTATATTTCCTCTGAAAAGAGCGATTGTGAAACAACTTATCAATCATTCAACTCTGTTTCATTTTAAGAAGCATTCCTTGGGGTGCTTACAATTTTATTTTAATGTTTACCTTCCATAAATATAAATGATAATATCCTGTATTACAAAAGAAAAGAGGTATTTTTAGGTACATACTGTATGTTTTTTACAGAATGAAATATGCAAAATGCATAATCATATACTGCATTGCAAACAAAACCCATTGGAGATATATATCAGTGCATTATTCTAAGTCTGTAGGGAAGAACAAAGATGTTCCTGTTTGCACCTCCAGCAAACAGGAAAGGCCCTTGTCTCAAAGCCACAGGACGGCAAAAAAGCATTTTGTTGTTGTTGTTGCTTGTCCAGTAAATGAGTTTTTGGTGTGTGCCATTTTGCTGTGTTTCAGTTACATTCACAGTGAAATATACAGAACAAATAGGCAGAAAGCAAAATTTGATCTGACCTCTCCTTAATATCAATGGATATTTAATAGACCCTAGAGAAACCTAAAAGCCTCTATTGGGAAACGGCAACATAATAGTTCCCATGAATCTTGGGTAAATAAAATAGCAAGTTCAGGTACTTAAAGCCACTTTGGCTTGTCTGCAGTCTTTTTTTCCTTTGTTCTTTCTCCCCAGGATGTCATTTGTTATTCCTTGCTTTCCTCTTACAGTATAAGGGAATGAGTGTTAAACATCAGCATAGCGAAAACCTTGGGTAATGTTAGCTAGAATCAGGGTATGCTGTGAACGTTGCAAACCTTTACTGATTGCAAGGTTAATTACCATAGCTGGCATTAACCACAGGCTCTGGTTGTATGGATGATAAAAGCTATGGATAGTTTGATAGAAATAGGTGTGCCTCAGCATGCTATTGTCCTGATCCTTGTGAACAAGGAGATACTGTTACAACAAAATACGAAAAGACGGAATGCCCCCTGGTACAGTGGATAAATGCCTGTACTGCCAGTAAAACTGTGCTCATGACCTGGGGTTCAATCCCAGGTAGCCGGCTCATGGTTGACTCAGCTTTCCATCCTTTTGAGGTCGGTAAAATGAGTACCCAGCCTGCTGGGTGGGTGGGGGGTCAATGTGTAGCCTGCATACTGCAATTAAACTGTAAACTGCCCAGAGACTACTGGAAGCGGTATGGGGTAGTATATAAGCAGAAAGTGTCAGACCAAAGTGTATTTTATTTCCTTATCTGTTCTATGGAAAGCTGGATCAGATGCAGATGAAGGGGCTGTGAAAATTCGTGAAAGAAACATCAGTCATTTAAGATATGGAAATAGCAATATTTGACTGGCAGAAGGCAATAATGACTCATAATTACTACTGATAAAAATTAAAGACACTTCAAAAGCAGCTGGTATTAAAAAAGACTGTAGAAGAATTATATAACTTTTATGCTGGCAATGAAGAAATCATAATTGTTAAAAATTAGGTATACCTTGGTTCAATCATTACTCCATAAGGAGACAGCAAGGAATCATAACAAGACTGAGACTTGGAGGTACAGCTACAAAGAACTAGAAGGCATTCTCAAATGTAAGGGTATGTCACTGAAGAGATTAAAGTGTGATTAATTTACTTATTTGAAATGTGGTGCTGGAGGAAAGCTTTGCCGATAGGAAAGACAAATATGTGGGTGACTATGGAGCAGCTCAGACATCCAGGTGAGGTTATCTGGGAGTTGAGTCATGGCAACTGGACTCCTTTTCTTGTGGGACTGAAGTAGTTCTGATTTGTCTGAGAATTGATGAAACTTCACACCTCCACCAGGAAGGCCAATGTATTGCCTGAATAAACATGAAATGCTCTGTATAACAACAAAACCTGGTAAATTGTTCTAGAAGTTTTTTGTTTGGGGGGGGGGATCTTACAACTTCTAAGAATGCAAACCAATGATGAGGTGAATTGCAGTTCTACATCTGGGTAATCCTGAGGTTGAAATTATATGATATATGCTTTTTACCTCACTATCTATAATAGTGTAGGGTCACACTTTTGAATTCCATGGGATGAAATTCCACTTGGTTTACACAACAAAGCACTGTACAGAGTAGGAACAGGCAAAGCATAATCTTTGTCACGTATTAAAATTAGGGAAGCCTTTCTCTAAGGCCAAATATAAACAATGCCAATATTAATGTGCTATGCTAGCCTGCTGCAGATCGGCTATCTCAAATGAATTTAAACAAAGCTGAAAGACACATTCCATCTAAGAAACAAGTAAACCCTGATTGGTCAAAGTGGTGACATGTGATGTTTTTCCCATGCTGTGAGCAGCTGGAGAGACAGAGATGCAGAGGGATCCCCCCCCCCGGATTCTTGGCAAAATGGACTAATGGACTATGCTAGCTATGTAGTTTCAATTAGAATTAGTGAGGCTTTTGCCTCTGAAGTTTGCTTTAGAAATCATGTCATTATTTTCCAGTAAGAGAATATTCCTGTGTAATTCTTCTTAATAAATAAATGCTCCTATATTCTTATTCAAGTGAAGGTGCCTGTTGAATAATTTTTCTGGTAAGCGGAATAGCTATCACAGCCAAGGCGGGAGACATGACAAAAGATCCACTGGGCTTATGTTCGCCAGATTCCTGCTTTCAGCATGAGGTTGATTGATTGCAGATGGGATCTGGATAGAGGGACAGCCCATCTTCCAGTACTCGACTGCACTTCTTCTTGGACAGCACTTTCCAGCATTCATCATCACCACTGATTATGCTAGCTAGGATTGATGGGATTTGTGTTCTGACAACATCTGATAGCTGCACTTTGTGGACTTCTGCAGTAGAACAGGCTACATGTCAGAACAGATATTTACTCAAACAAGTGTAGTGCCAACCTACAGCAAAGCATCAGATCAACCATGTCAGTGTTGAAACAAGAAAAGAAGCCACACACAAGAATCGAAATGTCATGAGGCTTTGATCATATAACATCACAAGTTAGGGCAGCAAGTTGTATTTCTGTGAAGATTAAAACTTTCTTAGGAGTATTGTTGAAATCATTGTGGCTAAGCACAGGACACATAATTCAAGACAAATGCAAGAATACATGCACTGTAGAATATTTTATGAATAACAGAGGCCCTATTCTTTTCATGGTCAGGGGGCATCATATTTTCAGTACATATTCATAATAGTTCAAGCACTAATGGAAATCAGGTTAGCGCTCCAAATACAGACCAGACATCCCAGATGTACATCAAAAGTAGGACAAGGTATGTTTGCGTGTCCAAATGTGCAAGGAGGGAAGAATTGCTCGCCATGCACCAAAAAGAAACAAACATTAACTAATTTCTAAGCTCTTTTCTATATCCATGAATTTGGATTTGTTCCTTGTTTCGTTTTAATACAGACCCCCATTTTGAAGATTCTAAGCCCCATTTTTACATTAACAATAGAAAAAATCAGTATTCTTAAAATGTAAAAGAAATTTGAAATACTTTTCAGCTCCCGCCATGGCCATTTCTTTTGGTTGGATTTTTCCAGAAATGGCCCTGATTTTGCTTCTAATAATTGGATGACATTTGAGCACTTACTGCCACCTCACATGGCTAAGTATTTGATAGCAGTTTTTTTTAAAGGCAAAAGGTCAAAAATGGGATACCACATTAAAGGGGAAATTCTGAAAGATAATCATTCTAGAATTTCTTAGAACTAACTAATAAGGACAAAAGGGAGAAGGGGTTGCACTGAATACTGCATTTTGTGGTCACGGACAGCTGTGCCAAATTCTGTGGACATGCACTGCAAAAACAAGACAACAGGACCAATTGCATCTAATGTCATGCAAAGAACAACAAATGTGTCTGTGTCGTTTAAAAAACACAAGATGTCACATTTTACAACATCTATTTACATAAACATTCATTGAAACAGATACATTAATTCTGGACAAGAATCAAACTGTAGTGAAAAATACATTTCTGAGTAATTCAAATGCTCATGGCTGCATTGCAAATGGATAATCCTTCATTCAACAAGAAAGCTTGTAAATAACAAAGATGTACATTTATACAATTTACAGTCTCAGGAGAAAATAAATTTCTGGTTTATCATCTTCACTTGACTTGGTCTCTAAAAGAGAATCATCGACATAAAACTGGTCCCTGTGCCCAAAGTGCAAAGATGTGCATGCGCCTTCTGGGACACCTCTGCCTCCTAGATCATCTGGGCTGAAGTTATCCAGATAGCTTGCTATGTAGGAACCAGTGGAATGTCTGTTGATAATATGAGGAGTACCAGGAGGCTTATTTCGAAGGACCACCCCAGCTGTGTTACTCCTGGAACTAGTAAGTTTTTGTCTGTTGGCTTCTTGTCGCTCCTTGGCACGACTAGCAATGTTTCGCACTCTGCTTTGACTCCTGGACGACAATTTTCTGACCAACATTTTGGGGCAGTCGTCTTCCTGCTTGGAACAAAAAGGTTGACCACCATCTTCTTGGTCAAAAGACACTAGTTTCCGCAGCTGTTCTGTTAGAGAATCTGTACTTTGAGGTTTCTTGGCCTTCAGAGAAGCCGACATTTTGTCTCTCATGCCAGAGGTAATAAAACCTCTACTAATGTACTTGTATTTGCTCTCAAAATTGCAAGAGATATCTTCTGATGTTAAGTCCCCAAGACTTTTGGATTTACAAGGACTTGGCTGTTTTTGAGCCACAGGGGGATGAGAAGAGAGAGCGCTCTTTGGCATATTGACCTTCAGCAATTCATTTTGTGTGCCTGAAATCTGCAAATAATTATTGTACAAAAGATCAATGCTTTGGTGTTCTGGGTATGGAAGATATTGTTCCTTGTCACTTCTAAATCTGATATTTTCAGCTCGCATGGTATTGTGGAGGTTCACATTGTTCTGATCTTCACAGACTGCTTTATAATACAAAGTGTCTTGATCAAGCTTCAGCTTCAAAGGAGAAGCAAGTTGGCTCATATCTTCTCTCTTGTATTCATAGGCAGTGATCAAGAGGTCCTGGAATTCCCCGCCAACTTCCACTAGGCTGCTGCCTGTAGAATTTGCACAAGTGAATGGGACAAAAACTGTATGCTCCACTTCTGAAGTGTCAGAAAAGCCAGAGTTGTTTTCACTGAGAGATTCCCAGTTGGTTCTACATTTTCTTTTGGGGTTTGCCTTCAGCACAGTGGCAGGTGGAATGGAAGAAGACAGAGTGGAAGTATCTTCTACGGCTTGCCTTGTGTACTTGCAAGCAAGGTTGTTCATTGATTCATTGTGGGAAGATGGCGAAACAGAACACTCGGTCTTCTCAGGACTCAATAACATGGTAATTTCTGGTGTTGAACATATTGCCGATTCAATTGTTGGCCTGCAGGAAGATTCATAATCAAACATTTTATTCTGATTATACGGCAACACACATGGTGGAGGCACAGATTTTGTATGAATTAATTGTTTGCTAATTCCAAGAGAGTTTGAAACAACAGTCAAATTGCTTTGGTCTCTTGAGACATCAACATCTTCTATTAGTGCAGAGACAGAACCTCCCATATCACTTGCGTTCGTTAAAGAGACCTCATTGATAAGGGTCGAAATGTCACTATCTTGTATGGCTGGTGTGGAATGAAAGTCATGGGTGCAACAAGCGGAAGAAATGTCAGCTAATGATAGACTAGTTACAGAACTATGTACAGAAATGGGAGATTTGATTCTAATCTCTTGAGCTTTTTGAGAAAGTAAGTTGGCTGGCATTGTTTTTCTGTCTCCTTTGAGCAGTGTGGTGTCATCCCCCAACATCTTTGGAGCCATACAACACACACTTTCATTATTTTCTCTTTCACGTTCCTCCTTTAGATGGATAGACCCACTGGAAAGATTACTTTTCCAATACTCCGTGGAGAAATATGTTTCAGCTATCCCAATGGCAAAATCTACATTTTCTGGCTTTGTAGATTCATGCGACGTTGCATCATCACCACCAGTCATGTGAACGCCTTGTTTCAATGGGGACACAAACGTTGGAGAAGGTGGAACTCTCTCAGAAGAGGACATGGACTCTTTCAAATTCACCTGGTCCTCACTTGTATCGTCCTTATTTTCTGCTAGATTGAATTTAAAAGAAAGAAAAAAGGAAAAAAAACACCAGTTAGAAACACTCTTTCGCATACTCACTAGTATTTTGTCGAGAAACAAACAAATGGAGAATGCAAGACTGGTCACAACTGTGAGAAGACTTCATAATGGGGTTGTGCAAGTTTAGTACAAATTAGCCATGTGACATGAAGAAATGAGGGAAAGTATGATTGGAGGCACTTCATTGAAGCCTTTTAAAATATGTTTTATTACATCATCATAGAGATGATGTAATAACTTGTTGTAAGAATGTCAATGAGGTACCATAGTCTGGACATTTGGCATTACCTTCAGATGTGTGTTCCTATTCAGATTTGTACTACAAAGAAGCATGGCAAACAAAGACAGAACAAAACAGCTCTGTTAAAACACCATCTGTAAAGAGGAGAGGCATGCTTATCAGAACGCTCAAATTACACATCCAACACCCCATGCTTCATGGCCTCAGAAAAGCACTGGCCTTTCTAAGAAGTACACATTCATCAAGAGAATTCAGTTCTTCAGTTCCACTAGCTACGCGGTTTCTCTCTGTATCTGTATATCTGCAGTTCCGGGTCCAAGTGTGCCATCCCAGAGAGTAGAGTCCCAACTATGTCACTGCTTTCATGACAGTATCAACGGGGCAGAAGCAGCCGTACTGATCCATGAAAAGGGGAATTCAGCAGTAGTGGAAAGCATGGAGGCTTCACAGCTCCTAGAGAGGAGACTTTTTAAAAATGACATCCAGTTGATCGGTTTCAAGACTGTTGTGGAAGAGGCCAATCTTGCAGAGCACTGGGCGCTCTGTATTCAAACAAGATTGCCACAAACTTTTATACAACAGAATCTCAGAAATAATCAAACCTACTATGCATTACTACAAATACACAAGAGGGCCTTCTTAGTTCCTTATACATGCCTATAAAAACAACAACTGCCTGCTTGGAAAACAGTAAAGGAAGGACAGATGGATAGAACAAGTTAGCACAATGTGATAGGCTACAAAGGTTTATAAACACTTTTAATTCCTAAGTATTCCCAACTGTAGGACACTCTTGTAATTTGAGTGAGCTGAAATTAAATTATTTATCATGCATGTTCATTACAATCTGTGGGAGGTGAGGTATATTATACCTAGAAAAAAGCAGGGACTATGAAGAAAGAGAAAGCACTTATTTTGAATCCACATAGATTGATGCTGAATTACTTACTTTATAAGCAGTCAATTTACCACTGGTAAATCTTGTAATATACTGATTCTTTGTTCCCCTACCCAAATGAAGATTCTAATTCACAGATACCATGCTATGCATATTTTTCAGACCACTGATCAGTGAATCTGCGGATACAGTGGTCCTACCGTATACTGATTATTTCTTCAATAAGGCTTTCCAAGTTGGTGCCCTCCAGATGTGTTAGAGGAAAACTTCCATGATCTGTGGCTAGTATGGGTCCTATTGGGTCAAGATTAGAGATGGGCACGACTTAGCGGTATTCCCGTTTCCGTTACTCGTTTCCGTTACTCAACGGAAACGGTAACGGGAATTACTCCGCCAGAACTCGAACTCGAACCGACGAACGAATAATTTGGTCTGATTTGTCGTGGTCGTTCCTGTCATCGCGCGATTGCGCGATGCCAAGCGGCACAGAAAAAAGTTTTTAAAAGTTTTAAAAAAAACGCGATTCCCGGCCCTAAAAGCAGGCGAAAACTGTCTGAGGGCACCTACCAGGCCAGAAGGGTGTTTTATTTGGGGGGGGGGTTCCCCGCCCCCCCTCTCCTTGGCTATTGCTACTGCTGCGCTGCTGGTACCAGGCCGGGGGGGGGCATCGTCTCGTCTGCCTTTGCCATGCGGTGTGCAGGCGGGGGAATCCAAAATGGCGACCGTAATATTTTTTTTTAAATCGTGGCCCAAAACCCCACCAAAGCACCACAGAAACATGCGAAAATTAGCTATTTTAAATGCTTGAATTTTTACAGTAGCAGCAGTGGGTTTTTCTTGCAAAAAAAACCCGTCTCCGTTGATTTTATTTTATTTTATTTTTTTACACCTGCACATTCGCAATGATGGGCTTGCCCATGGGAGTGGACCATGCAAATTTTCCACCAATCGCATGGCCACTTGGCCAGGTTGACCACAGAGACTTCTGGGATGTGCCAATCGGGCATAAACAGCCCACTAATCGTAGCCCGAACCCGAACCCTAAGCCTAAGCCTAACCCATACGCCAGTACACTGTCCTTCTAAGTGGGTCAGAGAGGCACCCAGAGGTGCACCCCAATACTCACCCTAACCTCACCCGTAACTAGCCTAACCCTAGCCCTTGCGCTAACCCATCTTAACCCTAAGCCAGATCTACTTGCATTGCACTACACGCGAGTACGTTTCCCTTCTTAGTGAGACGCAGCGGGTGCAAAGAGTCTGCCAGTCCGTCACTTGTGGCTCTGGCTGACTCCTGCAGCTGCCTCCAGGAGCCCGCTACCCCCCCAACCAGTACTAACGACAACGAAAAAATGAAAAAAACGAACCAACTAATTTTTGCGAATTTTCATGAAAAAAGGAAACGAGCCGAAACAGGCTGTCTCCGACACATGACAACTCGAAAACGTCATTTTCCCTAGTCGTGCCCATCTCTAGTCAAGATTATGAGAGATGTAGGCTAACACATCTAAAGGACATCATGCCAGGGAAGACTGTTCTGAATGTACAAAACTGAAGGTTCACTCAGTCATTATTAATGGATGTGCTAAGCTAACAAACAAAGGCTTCAGTGGACACCCGTTTTGAAGAGAACCAAATATATGGGGAAACCAGGTGATTCTTCAGATCAACCAAGTGCCACCATTTGTTTGATGAATTTGTATGAATGGCTGGATGGCAAGGTCACAAAGATGTGTTCACAGGTCCTCTCCCCAAGAGGCCAACTAAAGCTCAACTTAACTAGCTGAAGTCCAACTAAACTACATAAATTAAAGTTCAATTATTCTTTATCATCCTAAAGAGGAGAGACAAGTGGGATCCATTGGCTTCTGCCCTCAGCCTGGTTTTGTTCAACATCCTTATAAATGACTGGGATGAATGAGTAGAAGAGAACCTCATCAAATGTGAGGGTGACATTGGACTGGGAGAGAGAGAGTTAATATAGCAAAAGTACTGCGATTCAAAACAATACATTAACAGATCAGATGTGGGCCAAAACAAATGTGCATAGTGAAGTTCTATATCAAAGCAGGAAAAATCTGACAAAGGCATATAGAATGGGGTGCAACTGCAGAAATACAGGGACTAGAGAATAAGGTAATTAATAGTAACACTTTATTCTGCCTTGGTAGACCTCACCTGAAATACCATATATCCTTCTAAGAACCACAGTTTAAAAAGGATATTGATAAACTTGGAAGTGCCCCAAGGAGAGCAAACCAAGATAGTAAAAGGTCTGGAAATCAATCCTTGTGAAAAATAATTGAAGTTGATAGCCATCTTCAAATGCTTGAAGGGCTACCATGTAGGAAATGGACTAAGCTTGTTTTCTGTGTCTCCAGAGGGTAGAATCCAAGCCAACGGTTGGGAAGAACTTCCAGACGGAAAGGACAACCTCAGACAATGGTGGACTCAGAAAAGTTTTTTAAGGAGAATTGGCCACCACCTCTCAGGATGCTTCATCACGGCTAAAGTTGATGGCCCTTCCAGGCCTACAGGCCTGTGATTATATGATTTCAAAACTGAGAACTTATGGAAGTGCTAGAAGGTATTCTTAATATCAATGTGTGAGGGATTGTAGCCAGTACGTACACAGTGCAGTCTCTCTGGGTACAGAAACCTTGCACAACAAGGTGTGCAATTAGCATTTTTGAATGGCCTGCTACTACATATAATACGGTGGTCTTTACCCTGCTCACCCAATCCCAAATGTTTGCAATACTTTCTCCCACAATGTCATAATCTATAGTATATCACTGGAGAGTAGCAAGACTTTCCTTCTTCAGAACGCTAACATTTATTATCAGGAACAAGGGAGTTCCCAGTATTTTGATCAGAGGATGATGGCTTTTAGGGAGAATGCATAAACTCTGCCCAATCTCCTTCATCTAGGACAGTGGTGGCGAACCTTTGGCATGCCAGATGTTTTGGACCACAACTCCCAGAATTCCAAGTCTGTATTGCCAATGACAAAGACTGTGGAAGTTGTGGTCCAAAATATCTGGAGTGCCGAAGGTTCACCACTACTGATCTAGGAGTACGGTCCTATGAGAATTCCCAGAGGTTTGAAAAAGTTAGTCTCTCAACATCTATAACTACAGCAATTCACAAATCTTGAGAACCTGAGTTTTCTTGTTTGTTTTGCTTTGCTTTTGTTTTACTACAACTCCCAGAATCCCACAGCCGGCATTGGCCAGCTTTAGTCCAAAAAGGCAACACTTCCCAAAGTCTGTGGATTCTGAAGGAGGAGGTGTGAATGGGAACAGTTTCAATAGAAATTGAGCTGCCTAAATATTTTGCAAGACGAACACCCTAAGCAATCTCTTTTTAAGGAACTTACCAGAGGCATTTTTATTTTTCACCTCAGCATCTGTGGTGGCATCTTGATCTGATGAGGGCAGGCTGTTCAGAAGATATTTGTCAATTGGCATGGAGGCAGGACGTGCCTGCAAGCTCCGGCTTGTCCGTCTCAAGACACCTTCCTTGTCTTTCAGGTCTGTTTCTTCAGAAAGGCTTTCCTTAAGCTCCGTGGCTTCCTGAAAGCCCATTTTACTCTTCTTTCTGCCCTTTGCTGGAGCACTGGCTGTGCGGCGGAGAATTCGCTCCCCAATTGACCTTTTCCGAACATACTGGCCACTGTTTTCCACAGAACTATGTTTGGGGTTCTTGTTAAAAAGCCCCCGGAGTCCTATCAATTGTTTATTCTAAAACAGACAAACAAACAAAAAATACAGAATGAGAATGAACATACTGCAGGCTTGTTGTTTCTTAATTTATGGTCCATTTTTAGTTCTAACACAATATAAACTGTTGGGTGAACACATAATCTGAGCAATGGACAACAAGGAACCCCAAGCAGGCAGGCAAGCAAGCAAAGAAGAACCGTTGACCCAAACAAGTCCACATCTAAACTGTGGAGAAAACAGGCACAGCTTACCATGAGTTCATGCACGTATGAGAGAATTTCTCTTCATCAGGAAGGCAGCCTGTCATGATGGCAAAGGAGCTTTACAAGAGGCTTCCTAATCACACATGACAAGCTTGCAAGAAATGTCCTGGAGTGAGAGGCTGCCCTGCTTTAGGCCATGGTGTTTTAGAGCAAGGGCCCCTTTAAGGAGGCAGCACACAGTTTCAAACTTTGGATGGGAAATGACGTTAAATGGCAGTTATGGATCATGCAGTTCAGAATAGCTCTCGCAAAAGAAAACAGTTGCCCGGCAAGTGCATTAGTGCATGCTAAAGAAAGGCTACCTTGGTGGCTCCTAGAAAGTGCATGATAGTATAACTGGGGTTGAGGATTAAGGGACTCCACTGAAAGGCAAAGAAAGGCAGACATGTCGAGCTAATTTCTACCATCTGATGAGAAGAAAGCAATGTGAGATATCAAGTGTTTGTTGCAGATCAATTGCCCTTAACCTGGAGCCTTCTAAAGTAAACTTACAGAACACATTAACCAACATGGGGCTGGATCTGGGCTCCCATGTTTTCACCTGCTCGTTTTGACACTGCAGGAGCATCCCAAAGATCCAGGGATAGAGAGTAATGTGGGACTGGTAGCAACTCACATTACAGCTGCCACTTCCTGATGAGAATTCACTAGAGTGCAATGGCTGAAAATGGAATGACCTATGTTCATTTTCATAGATGCCAAAAAGTGGATGCTGTAAGGCAGGCATGTCCAAACTTTGGCTCTCCAGATGTTTTGGGCCACAATTCCCATTGGAAATACCATTGGAAATACAGTGTTGGAATTCTGGGAGTTGGGGTCCAAAATATCAGGAGGGCTGAAGTTTGGACATGCCTGCTGTAAGGGTATAATCATTAATTGCCTGAACCGGCCCACAAAGCTAGAAGGGCATGACTGGCTATTCGACCTCAATACCCAAAGGAATTTAAAGAGCAATCTGTCCAAACTTTCTTTAAAAAGGAAAAACCCCACTAGAAAAGCAAAGCAATTCTAAGATCCTTCTCATCTTCTGATATAAAGTATTGCTGAGGCAAGTATCCTCCACAACGTAACTGTGTACTGGATTTCTGTTTCCTAAGCACAGAACTTCCCTCTGTAACATTTCATTCTGTTGCTTGAGCCTATCAAGATCTTTTGGAATTTGGTCTTCCATGGTACAAGTTATTTTATCCTATTTGTATCATATGAAGATTTGATAAGTATTCCATGCATATCTTCATATGAATCATTAATAAAACTGTTAAAGAGCATTAAGTGAAAGAATGAGCCTTGTGGTACTTCACTTGCTACCTCCTTCCAGAATGGACCTTTTATAAGTGTTTTCTGAATATAATTCTGTAACCATCTATGTGTCCATTTGATAATTGTTCCATCCAGTTTACGGTTCATTTTCTAATCAGACTATTGTGGGGCAGTTTGTCAAAGGCTTTGCTGAAGTCAAGACATGCTACATCAATAGCATTCATTCTCTGTTTATCGTGGAAGTTACTTGATCAAAACTAGTTTCACACTGCAGTTCTAAAGAACAGAATTACCAGCAACATTGTTTTTTAGTTTAAAAAAATCTAATTTATACAGCATGCTGTCGCCCATGGAAACTCATGTTTTACATATATAAAATGAAGATTATATTTTATTTTATCTCACAGCATTTGATGATCATTTTCAAAGGATTTCTCACCCACAGTTTTTTTTTTTTTTAATAATCACAGTATCCAGAACAAAAGCAAATTTCAGAGTTCGGTTTATGACGGCAATTATGAGAAAGTTCAGTTGTGTATGGCTCATGAAGCAATACAATAGCACAGGATGGTTATCATCATTGTATTTAACCCAGGTGTGGTCACAAGGAATCTTTTGCTTCTCTTTCAATTTCTCACAGGTTTCTTCGGGTTAATTAGAGTTCAGAGTATAACTCTAAGACACAAATAAGCAAGCAGGTACCTGTAGATGTCTTGAACGAGAGGTTGCATATCCTTGATTCCTGATCATGTTATTTGGGGATTATGGTAATATTAGGACAGAGCATATGGCCACATTAACTATCCCTGGCCTAGTGTTACATCAAATTCCTAAACTCTAATTTATCTTAGGATACCCAGTATGGTGTAGTGGTTCAAGTGTTGGACTGGATTCAAATCCCAGCTCAGCCATGGAAACTCAGCAGGGGTGTGGAATTAGTAAAATAACTGACTTACATTAAAAGCCCTATTATGGTTGCTATAAACTGGTTCTGACAGCATATATCATATTATAAATTAATCTTAACTGTGGTTTATTGAAACAAACCAGATTAATGAAACAACTTGGTGTTTTTCAATACGATATAGTTAAAACTAACCACACTTTATACGGGATTCGATTAATGATAATGATTAATGATATGCAAAATGGAAGCAAAAGCCCCTGATCATTCTCATGACTGTATCAGAGGAGGCTAGAGCCCAAACCTTTATTTAAAAATCACTTTTACATCCAAATGCAACCATTGAAAGAAAATTAGTGAACTAAATATATAGCACTTCAGACTACATAGTCTAAAGCAAAAGCACTCTTCTGGGCCTGATTTAAAACAAGACTAATTATGCACTGTGTTCTGTTATACTGTGGCTTGGTGACACGGAGAAATTTAAAGGCAAATTCAGACCTTGTTTCCAAAATTTATTGCATTCAGCACCTCTCCTTTATGACTCACCAAAGACTCCTAAGTAGTACAATCGCCAGTGTACCCAAAATATTATCATTATTATTAATGAAGTGTTCTATGTTAAAATTGATGAGTTAGTTGTGAAATACACATTAGCCATCTGTCCTAAAATAAAAACAGATGCTAATATGGCTGACTGCCACAATTTAAACCCTTGATCCACTACATAAGCAAGTAGCTTACAGGCACCAATGTTGCCTTTACCTATATCTTTTCTAAGTGTTAAAGGAATCTACAAAAGCCTTCATCTTCCAGCAGATATAAAAGCCCTCTTTTACCGTTTCAAATGCTTAACACATATTTTTCAAATATTTTATTTCACCTTATGTTTTATTTCTCAAATGCATTTTGTACCTCCTGTTCTCCTTCAAATATAATGATTATATTACTTTTCTCATCTTTTCCTAGTTCTTAAATGCCTTGTAAGAAAAAAAATTATACCAGACACTTGGCCCACAAACTTCATTATTGGTTTATCTTAGATATTCAGACATGGGACCTGGAGTATTGAGTACCTGGAATCACAAGGGAATGAATCCAGGCCCTTTTGGATGGAAAGCATGGACTGCCTTTAATTAAATATTCAAGTTCAGCAAAAAAAGATAAACGTGCTTAAGATAAATGATGATATCCTTTTATTCCATTTTAAAACTTGAAGCACGTTTTAAAATTCCCTGTCCAGGAATTAGCGGCTTAGCTTTAAAATAAATCCAAACCAAGCTCAAACAGGAAGCACTGAGTTTTTAAAACAAGGCAAAAGGAATTCCAACTAATACTGCTGTGATGTATTTCCAGCAATTTGTTGAGAAATGAATGCTAGACAACTGTGACCTCTCAGAGATAAAAAAATGTTTGGGCCAAGTCATTTCCTGGAGAGTTGAAAACATCATATTGCTTTCCTCACTAGCATACAATTCACCAATGGAGAAACAGCCAATTTCACTTTTCAAGAAAGAAGGTATGACCTGCAAGACTGTGTGGAAATGAGGAAATGGTCAGAAATGTACTTTTTTTTTTACAATATTTTCTAGAGTTTACAGGTCACCAATGACAAAAGTAACTTTTCTAAGTTCTAAAATGCAGGAATAGCAACAGAACACTTGGGGGGGGGCACTACATACCATACATCACTTACAACCCCATCTGAAAGAAGGTGTATATCCTCGAGTATAAACCGACCCGAATATAAGCCGAGACACCTAATTCCCCCCCCCAAAAAAAACTGGAAAACTTATTGACTCAAGTATAAGCCTAGGGTGCTTTCTCGAACGGGCAGGACTTGCTCTCCACCACCCTACCCAAACCAGATGAGTGCTAAGGAGGTGGCAGAAGTGTGGTAACTATATTCACTCGAATATAAGCTGAGAGCGTTTTTTGTTTTTTCAGCCAAAAATAAGGACTGGAAAAATTCGGCTTATATCAGAGTATATAGGGTATTTTATGTCTTCTTTGTATACCACAGGCATATTATTTATCAGTGAACACAGCGCCTGACAAATAAGTTCCTTATTTCAAAACTACGCTTCAAATTCCTGAGCTGAGAGTTGAATGAATTACAAAGCGTCTGAGGGCTGGCTGTGAGCTGAAGGATTTGTTATTATCTGTAATATGAGGTAACTGCAAGTTTGTAGCCTTAAATTTTTAAAGAACAATGACTTGGACCATAGACTTGGTTGCTCCATGCATGGACAGCAAAGGGGCACTGTCAGAAGCCACCAAAATGGCCACTCAACATTTCTTCAATGCCAAAGATGGGACTTCACCTTCCACCTGAAGGCAGCAGGTGATGCGCAGGACCTATGTGGCTCTTTCCTCCATCACCTTGCTGTGACCTTTCTGCATCTATGGACTGAAGTGGCTTCTTTGCTCAGCCCAAAGTAGCCCTGGCCCCGACTCTCACTTTTGCTAGGTGTGGCCTGAAAGCCAAGAATTGGCAGGTGACTGCCCATCTTCTTCAAAAGAAATTGTGGAGCCGTATCTTCTAAACGGATGGTTATGTTGTTTTAAAGGTGACGACAGGGATCAAGAATCAAGAACTTACCTGCAGAGTGTGTCATTTAAACCAGGCTGCTTTGTCGAGGGGCACAGCACCGGCATCTTAGGTACCCAGTAGCTGAAATCCTGTTGCTTAGCACAGTATGTTGCAACTAGAATAGGTGCAAATCAATAGGGATGAAATGAGTCAACTCTTCCAGATGTTCCATCGATTCCATGGGCTTACTCTAATTGTGACTTACTACACGCTAAGCAACAGGATCTCATCCCTAGTCTGTTTGGATGCTGCACTGACATGCCAATGAAAAGTGCAGCTTGCGTAAGAGTGCAGATGTGTTTTATTTTCTCTTTCGGTATGTGCCAGGTTTAAATTCTAAACCCTGACAAGGGGCCCCATGAGGAGTAGGCATCAAGGCAGCAGCATCAGAATGGAAACAACAAGACAGGAGTTACATTTTCCATGTGGAAGAACCAGGATCTCTTTTTACATAAACCTAAGTTCTTCTGCTGCTCAAGAAGGAGAGTTTTTATTAAACATGGAAAATTCCTGTTTTATAATCAAACTTGATGCATCATTATGGATTTATTTTCTAACTTTCACGCAATATTAGCAATATTATTTTTCCAATATTCGACATTTCTTCGGCTGTTATTTGTCCTTCTGGGCCGTGCATTTCCCAACGTGGGAAGCAAACCATTCATGATGGTTGGACAGAATGAGATCTTTATAGAGGTAAAAATTAATACTTTCAGAAATGGAAGCTAAAAGATAGCAGTGCCCACCTTACCTTTCCAAAAATGTCATTTATTGTTACATGAACAAATATAGAGGCTTCTGTCAGTCCTTCCAAATAAACATGACGGTAGCCTGATGAAAAGTGAAAGTCAGAAATTAGTATTTTACCTGTCAAGATGATACACACACCAGGCTATACATGACAGATCAATAAATGGCACATAGGTTGGTTTAGGGGGTTGAGATTGCTCTCTCCTGCTTAAGTCTTCAAGAAGAGAGGAATATTTTTAAATTCACCCATGTAGACAACTTCCATTAAGGAATGGAGAAAAGGTTTAAGAGTACACTAGGACCCCTGTATCCACCGATTCATTATCCACTGATTCATTTATCCACGGTTGGCAGAGGAAAAAAATTAAATAATTCAGCATCCACAAAGCAAGCTATTGTTACAAACAGCAGCTGTAAAGCAAGCTATTGTCACAAACAGCAGCCGTAAAGCAAGCTACTGTCTCAAAACAGCAGTCATAAAGCAAGCTACTGTCAGGAAACAGCAGTTTGGGGTGGGCGGGCAGGCGTTCTCTCTTATCCACAGTTTTCATTATCCATGGGAAGGCCTGGAACCAATCCCCAGCGGATACCGGGGTCCTACTGTATTTCTAGTCACCCAGAGTTCTGAAGGTCCAGAAATTACAGCACTTTATCCCTGGCATTTGATATATCACTCAATCCAGTTCACAGAGTTTGCCCAGCTTCATTTCTTCATATCAAAATCTAACCCTAAGCAATGAGGGAGCACTGCTTGATGGCCTTGTATTTGACAAATCCACAGCAGGAGCACAGGCGTTTGGGGAATGCTACGTGTAGGCAGCAGTCTTATGCTTCCTGTAGAACACAGACAGGGAAACAGATATACTAACCCGGCATAAGGCTGCTAAAGGCCACTGTTCTTTGCCCAACAAAGTCTCGGCCAATAGGATCATGATCCCAAACAAGAAAGCGAACCAGAGCTATTTCGGGCATATGGATCGTGAAGCTGAGAGTTTCTTCCCAAACAGGATTGAACCCTAGGAGGAGCAGACAAAGGCAATATGTTAAAGCAAAGCAAACTAAGTCATGTGCATCAGTCATCATCATGTCAGCCTCTTTGAAAGAGATTTGAATGTCCAGTGAACATACACTGAAACTCCAAAAGATATCTTCGGACTTGCTTAGAGGAACAGCTGGAGATTCCACAAAATGACATCGGTTTTTCCTATTGTGACTCATCTCACATTTTTTCTAAAAATAAGGTTATTTCAAATACTTCCTGTACAATGAGACCCATGGGCTCTGTTCCTTTCCTTAAGCTTCTGCACCATAGTGCATTCATAAACGTATCAAAAACCATATGAAAAATGTGTAAAAAGACTTAAGAATTGTGATACAAAGCTAAATGTGGTGCCAGGATGTTTTCACACCCAGCAGCCTGGGATCCAAATATGGCAGGAAAATAGGAACCACACCCATCTGTTCACTTGCACTAAAGGAAAAGCTTGGCCCTGAAAACATGGCTGGGCAGAAGCTACAGCCCAAAACCAGCCAACCAGGAGTTCCTGAGCTTGAGATGCCCAGATATAATAATAATAATAATAATAATAATAATAATAATAATAATAATAAT
>JAHTLZ010000379.1:42561987-42581715 GCA_023846285.1 Phrynocephalus versicolor
AATAATAATAATAATAATAATAATAATAATAATAATAATAATAATAAATTTATTGTCATTGTGTGTATATACACAGTATACACATACAATGAAATTCAGACACCCAGAGACCAGATTCAACACACACACACACACACACACACACACACACACACACACACACACACACACACACACACACACACACACAAATCCCCAAACACTCTCACACACATTAAAAATCCCTTCAACACACACACATAAAAAATCCCTGAACACTCCCCCCCACCCCACCCCCCAAAAAAGCATCTACACAACAGGCTAGGTAATACTGTCCAAGTGCTCACTGCTGGTGGTCCTTGAGTTCATTATTAAGTGCAATTATAGCTCTGGGATAAAAACTGTTCAGAAGACGTGTGGACCGAGTTTTAATTGTTCTGTATCTTCTGCCAGAAGGCAACAGTTCGAAGAAATTGTGAGCAGGATGAGTAGAGTCTCTCAGAATGTTGTGTGACTTCCTCAAACAGCGAGATGTGAAGATGTCATCCAGGTTTGGTAGCTGGAGCCCGGTAACATTCTGGGCAATTTTAATTATTCTCCGTAGAGCTTTTTTGTCCGCTACAGAGCTGCTCCCATACCATGATAGCATGCCATAAGTTAGGACACTCTCAATGGTGCTGTGATAGTAGAACAGAAGTAGATGCTGAGATAAATTCATCTTCCTGAGCATTCTCAGGAAATACAGCCTCTTCTGTGCCTTCTTCACAACCATATTGGTGTTTGCAGTCCATGAGAGGTCCTCTGAGATCCAAGTGCCCAGATATTTAAAGCTACCAACCCTCTCCACCTCCCCACCATTTATGTACAATGGTAAATGTATAGCTTTCTTCCTCCTAAAATCAATTATAAGTTCTTTAGTTTTTTGGTGTTAAGTATAAGATTATTTTCTTTACACCACTGTGTTGTCAACCCTTGTACTTCTTTCCTATAAGCAGACTCATCGTTCTTAACTAATGAACCCCACCAAAAAAAAAAAAATCTCATGCCCGCTGAACCGACACTCTGCCCGTCGAACCATCTCCTCTTACTACAAAGAAGACATCCTTTGGCTTGCACTTCTTGACATTCCCTGCCCAGAGAACAATGTATTAAAGGTCAAGAGTAAAAAAAAAAAAAAAGATGCTGTGCAATAGCGGTGAGAGAAAAAGCTTGATAAAGTGGAGAACACCAAAAAAAAAAATTAACCAGCCATTGGTGGAGAAAGGGAATCAATAGGCATTTGTCAACAAGATGACATTTTTCTCAGTATTTTTCATTTGCTGGTTATGTTTCCAAATATTATACTATCTAATTAAAATATTTGTCTCTGCTTCCCAGCTCTTATGAGAGAAAATCAGTACAGTGGTACCTTGTATAAAGGAATTACTTCGTTCCAAATGAAATTATGTTAAGCAAATTTTCCTTTATACAAATTTCCCATAGGAATGCATTGAAAACAGAGTGATCCCATTTTTATGTTGTACAGATTCGCCCCACTGGCGATTCTGTTAAGCAAATTTTCCCAATCTCTGGAATTTTTTATGTTGTACAAATTTTATGTTATATCAACTATTTGTTATGCCAGGGTCCACTGTACTGGGTTGATACAATCCTCTCTCACAACTCTGGATAATTTAATTAATTTAGTCCCACCACTTGGTACAATTTTTTTCAGGAACTTGAGGTTGCTTTTTTTTTTTACAATAACTACAACTTTAATCAATAATACCAACAAAATATGCTGAAACGATAATCTGGTTCTGTCTACAGTATTTACTACTGTCTTTGATGTCTTAAGGACTCCCACGGAAGACTTGCTTTTTATTGCTCCAGAGGGCAGAACTAGAGCTGGTGTACAGAAATTCCAAATAAGCTAGCTAAACGTTAGGAAAACATTTCCTAACAATATACAAATGGCTTCAGGTAGTGGTAATCTTCTCTTTGCTGAAAGCACATAATCAGATGCTTTACAATCATCTGTCAGAGTACCAATGACTGTATTCTGCACTGTGCTTGACTGATAACCTCCAGGGTTTCTCATAATTCTATTCTCAGCAATAATTTAGCTTCTGGGCATTTCTGGGTAGGACCTCGAAGAATCTTTGTAAGAGAATTGAATCTATTATTTACCATTTATTACGGAGAGTAGAGTATGATACTGCCCGGCGAGAACGGATCAAGCATTAACAATCAACTATCATGAACTCCAAATGTACTTCGATACAGCTTCCATTCCTTTCACTGGAATTGTAATGTCAAAGCATAACAGTATAAGCATCTGGATTCATAGAGAACAACTCAGCCACACACAGCACACCATCAGCTCAAATTGCAAACTATTCTCTGTAGCTTTTAACATGAGCTCGTATGCACCTGTACCATTCAAAAGGAAATGTTAAGATGTAGTTCTTACCATTATCATCTACCACCCTGGTCTGGTCTTTGCAGCAGTCAGCTGGTAATCCAATAATTTCCACCTCGACAAATGGATCAATTATCTGCAAGAGACATTTTAGGATGCATGATTTTTTTTAGCTCAGAGTATCAAATAATCATAGGAAGGAAAATGGGACATAAAGATAGTGACTAAAAAATAGCTAGATTAATATAATGGAGTTATTTTGCAAATTATCCTGAACGGATGACTCTTTAGATAGTAAGGGTGTTTGAGTATATGAGGAAAGTTGAAGGTAGTGCTGTCAGAAGGGTAGACTCCATCATTAGCCTGGATTACTAGCAAGGCCATACAAGGTAAAATGGTAAAAACCGAGATACCAGACTCAGGCTGACAATACAGCAGGGGAATTGAAAGGATCCACCCAGGAAGTCTCGTTGTTCCAGGTTAATTCAGCCTACCATGGGAGTCAGCAGAGAAAGAGAGGAGGAAATGGGCACTCAAAGCCTTCTTTGCAACTTATTAAAGTAGCTCTGCTCTGGCTGTCTAGACTTGGGGAAGCTACCTTAACAAGCTGGGAACAAGACTGAATGATAATACTTTCACTCCTCTCCCTATTCATATTTCTTATATGCCTTATATGCCACAGAATGGAGACAACTTGATGGCACATAACAATAAATATTTTAGGCATGGAAAAATAAGAGCAAAGCAATATGTGATTTTATACACCACTCCAGAGCACTAAAAGTACTTTCTGGATGGCTCAGAATTTAATTATGCAGGCTATACATTGCCCACTCCCTCCTTTGGAACCTGCGTACTCAATTTATTGATCTCCAAAGAATGGAAGGCTAAGTGAACCTTTGCTTATGAACCACACAGCCTATCTTTGCATTCCGAGTACAGTATTACAAAATCATTTGGGGGAAATAACACATTCCCGAGTCTGGCAAATTTCTGCCACTAAAAACAATTAAGGAAAATGCTCCAAAATTTTAGATATGGAATACATATGGTGCATTTAAAATTGTAGTTTTTGGTGCAAATATAAACTAAGAAAAAATGAATTCAAGACTAAGGGAGCAGCTGTTCTACATATCATGCATATCTTTTAAGTGCTGTAGGGTTCTTACATATGCGAAAGAGTGGGAATTCACACTCACAATACATATATCCTTTTTAGACATCAAAATACAGTGGTACCTTGTACAAAGGAATTAATTCATTTGAAATGAAATTGTATTAAGCAAATTTTCCTTTATACAAATTTCCCATAGGAATGCATTGAAAACAGAGTAATCCCTAGTCATGACCATTTTTATGTTGTACAGATTCGCCCCATAGGCAATTCTGTTAAGCAAATTTCCCCTATCTCTGGAATTTTTTATGTTGTACATATTTTATGTTATACAAACAGATTGTTATACAAGGGTCCACTGTATTCAGATCTGTTTATTCAAGAGCTCTTTATGCTGTATCACTTATATATTATTTTTACCTCGCCTCTGTCTCCTAACATGGAATCTGGAGGTTTTGGTAACTGCTGCCCACTGATAATTTTGAGAATAAGTTGCTTCTTTGGTAGGGCAGGAAGTGGATCTGCAGAATAGGGATTGAATGTTCCTAGAGGGTGACATAAAGAGAGCAGAACAGCAAAATGCTTTAAATAAGAAATGTTCCATGTGTTATGACATCGATACAGAAACCCAGTCATCAGGCAATAAATGGCAATCTGGAAATGAAGTTTTAACAATGGAATGGTCTAGCTTCCTGGTGATTAGGAACAGCACTTGTTATTCACCAGGATGGCTAAGTATTAGCACTAGCTTCAGAGTATTACCACTAGCTTCAGAAATAGTAGGTTCTGTCAATCAATAGAGAGGGACAGAACACAGAGGGTAATAGCATTCATGTTCTGTTAACAGGCTTCCCATAACAACCTGATTCACCATTGTGCAAACATAGTGCTGGGCAATTAGATTTTGGAGTTGATTCAGCTTGGCTCTCTTTCTGCTCCCTTTCTGTGTAGTTTTTCAATTTCTTATTTCAAAGCATTTTAAGACACTACAGTGTTTGTCTACACATACAGTTCCCTAGTCAAGCATTCAAAGACCTAGTTCTTAACAACAACCACGTTAAATGTATCGCTCGTTAAAATCCCCATTCTCATGTACTTGCTCTGGATTCTACATTATTGTATTCTGCCCAAAATATATTTATTTTAAGTGTGGATACATTCCACTTCAACAGATTTCCCAGAACAGTTTCTCTGATATAATCAGATTTGCTATGGAGTTCTACCATTGGATCAGTGAGCATATTGGAACATGGCTGTTGCACATAATGGATGAATAGCAAATAAAGTGTCCAGTGCATTGCATGGCCTTACCTTTACACATGTGCTGAGGTTTCAGGATATATCCACAGTTTCCATTCATCCTGAACTTAGCTTGATTTAACTGCATCACACGTCCATCAGTCTGGTAGTTTAATGCCACTGTGGAAATAGAAGATTTTTGTATTACCTTCCGCTTCACTTGCGCTTAATGAAAACTTGTACAGCTTTTATACTCATGAGGTTGGATCCAAACGAAGTTGTATTTCAACTAGCTTAGGCCTAAATGCCATTGCTAGTCCCAGCTAAAACAAATTCATGGAATCAAATGTGGAACAATTCAGACTATACTTGTATAAATCTAATTGATTCAGCAGGACTAATCCGGTTCACTCTAACAACTTAACTGAGCAATAGGATTTTTGTTTTTGGGCTTGTTGGTTTCTTTACCCCATTAGCAATATATTTTGGATTTAAAAATGAATTTGAACCATGTATATAGCAGAAGTTTTGACAGTTTCTATGTCACTGCTACTTTGCTCCAAGAAGAGAATACAGTGCCAGCAATTGCCCTTATATCATAAAAACACAAGTGGAATAATTATGTCACGTGTGTGTGACCTATGCCACAGATCTGTTGCTTTTCTTTTTGTTATAAATACTGAAACAATCTAATATGGCTACTTCATTGTGCTGTGTGTGCAATGAGAGGGTCCTGCCTGTTCAAAGGGCATGAAAAGAAAATAACATCATGGTTCCCTCAATAAGCCTGGATACTTAAGTCAGGGATGGACATCTGAGAGGAAAGTGTCTATCTGAGCCTGTCAGCAATTAAGTTCTAGGGGTATAGCTTTAAGATTTTGCCAGTGTCCCACTGGTCATGAAGGAGGGGCAATTCTGGGAATTGCATTAATTTCCCAAGCTCTGGTAAAATTATATTTTTAAGAATTCTGCCCAGTAGAATATGTAGATAACCCATTCATATAAGAGGGTCAATGGCCATGATTTTATAGTTACACAACATTGGGTTGTCTACAAAATAGATCCTGTATGCTAAACTTTTTGAAGCTGAGGCTCCAGTACTTTGGCCACCTCATGAGAAGAGAGGACTCCTTGGAAAAGTCCCTGATGCTGGGAAAGATCGAAGGAAAAAGGAAAAGAGGACGGCAGAGAATGAGATGGTTGGGCAGTGTCATCAATGCAACCAATATGAATTTGACAAAACTCCGGGAGGCAGTGGAGGATGTGAAGGCCTGGCGAGCTCTGGTCCATGGGGTCATGAAGAGTCGGACACGACTGAACGACTGAACAACAACGCTAAACTAGAAATTTCAGTGCCTTGGCTGACTATTGACACCTGTGACATCTTCCTGATGTTTCACCAGACTCTGTGGTCATCATCTTCAGAGGGCAAAGAACTCCAGGAACTAGGAGTTCTCTCTGTGCTCTGGGGTATAGAGTGGGGTATATCTCTCCACTGGCCACACTTCTGGGAATTCAGGGATTTTGATTAAACATATACCAGGACTGACCAAGGAATCCCCACTGTTCATATACATTAAACCAGGCCTGCCCAAAGTCCGGCCCGGGGGCCAAATCCGGCCTGTCAGGCCATTCTGAGTGGCCTGCGGCTGGCTGGCCCGCCCCAACCTCCCCCTCCTTCACCCCATGTTTTTTTAAAGAAAGTGGGTGGGGCTTGCAGTGGGGTGGCAGGGTCGGGGAGCAACCGGCCCCTGACACATTCTCAGCCACCAAATCTGGCCCTCCTTAAAAAAAGTTTGGGCACCCCTGCATTAAACTCTTGCACTCTCTCTCTCACTGATACATCCTTCAACCTAAGAACTGCTGTCCGTATCCATCTTCTCTACAGAAGAGGAAAGCAGATAAGACTCTCTACACCAAAACCTCCCACCAGTGCTCCTACCAATTCTGCAGAATCTTTGAACTTGGTCTTTAGAAGATTAATAGACTTGATGCCCCACTACCACACTCTGGCAGTGCCACCCACAGCTGTTGAAACATTCTGCTTGTTGGAGTGTGCAGTCTTCCTCTGTCCCTCCATCCTACTGCACCCACCAAAAGAACTATCATTATTGATCCCCATATTTTTAAAGTATCAGTGACTACTACAAAGATGGCAAAACAACTTCCCTGTCATGTAGGTCGAGAAATCACAAGACCAGCTGCACAGAATTAATTTGTCCTCTTTGTTATTACTTGGGGTGATGAAAGGTAGATAACAGAACTGCACTTTTCTCTTCAGGGTAAAGGAAAGGTAGACTACAGTATATGCCCACACACTGCACATATACTATGCATTGCATCACTCACCCAGCTGGCAGCCAACGTTCCAGTATGGTAAAGGGTTGAAGTTGCTGGAGTCAATCCGGTATGCAGATGGATAGATTCTTGTGAGCTGTTTCTGATTATAAAGCATAAACTGTTCTGCCTTCTGCTGCACCACCTGGTGTGCTCTTGTTTCACTGAAGGATAACACATTCCCCATAGATCCTGCATGTTCGTACAAAAATTATGCCAAGGGGGAAAAAAGTGCACCAAGGATCAGAATCTCAGTATCATTGAATGGTTCATTTTTAACCCACTCCAGCCCCTAAATCCCAGTCGGCATGACCCACGGGAAGAGACTGCATGAGTAAAGTCCAAAACATCTGGTGCAGCAAATGTTTTTGCCTATGAATTGACCCCACATACAATATAGACAAAAAACAACACCTTAACTCTTTATTGAATCTCTACATGCACACATTTTCAGAAGGAATTGTGCTTTGAGAAAAAGAGGCGTTACTTGCAGAGTCTATCATCCGTTCTAATTTCCTTTCTGTTTGGCTTCCCACCTACAGCTGGCCTGTCCTACAAAGTGCTACTTTATTTTATTTTAAAAGAATTCTTGGAAAAATGACATTCAGCAATCCATAGCCACATTGAGCTGTAGAGGCAATCAGGACTGACTATCTGTGTGGGCAAATGAAGGTTTTTGTTTTCCTTCATAGAATGGCAGAGAGGAGAGACTATATGAGCCAGTTGGCAAACAAGAGGGTCAAAACACCCCATTCTGTGTGTCCCACCACAAAATAGAACCATGGGTTGCACCTGAAAGCAAATGGGTCTGAAATAAACTTAATTTAATCTACATAATACGGTAATTCATTTTACATTTTCATGTTTAATTTTCAAACCATATCTACAGGAACATAGCAAAAGGAACATAAATCTTAAATACCATGATTACTATTCTAAAATTTTAAAATACTGTTTTTAAAATGTAAAGAGAATACTGTAATTCAAAAGAAAAGCCATTCAGGTGAATAAAAGCATAAACACAATCCCTTTCAAAACATAACACTAAATAAATTTCAATTCACGATGTGCAGAAAATTCAAAGCTGTTACAGCCAAACTTCTCAAAGCATATATTATAAGATGTTTGACCTTCATTCCAAAGGTTGATTTTGAATAATTTAAGCCACATTCTTCTCTTTAAAATCTTAGAATTCTATTATCTGGTTAAATGGTGACACCTTTCAGCATTGTTGAATACATCATTTTAACTGAAAGCTAAGGGACAGACAGATCCATTAAGCCTCACATTCTGGGTGCCTTCCTACATGACTTGAGATTTTAGGAAAAAATGTTAACATAGGCCACTGAAGCTGTTTGGATGAACAGCGAAACGTTTCTATCTCTCAAAAAAGAAGTCCAGTAGCCATGACTCAACTTCCAGATAAACTCACCTGGATGACTGAGAATCTTCACAGAGACATGTTAACATAGTTACAAACACGCCTTTGTAATCTTATAGATCAGAGAGTCCAAGACCCAATATTTTGTTATATAAATTTCATCTGAAGGGAGGTGCACTTAGGTTTAACTCTCAATCAAGCCACTGAACCTTAAAGGGTTTGACTAGGATGAGAACATGCTTTTTTTCGTTCTAGGGGGTTGATGCAAATGAAAACCACAAGACCTTTGTCCAGTTCCAGGCTTCATACTTCACTGTCATGTAGGCACCAAAATCACAAGACACATATAGGCCTGATTACACAATCAAGAGAATCATGCTGAACAACTCAGGTTCCTTCTGCTCATTTCTGCGAGATGCCATCGCCTCTATGGAAGCAGCCACTGGCCTGCTCTGCAGCTCAGTTTTGTCTGCACTCTGAAGGTGCTCATCAAGGACATGTGATGTCTTTGCCTGAATCTGCCTTTGTCATGCCAACCTCAGCTGAAGCAGGGCGAATCCCAAATTGTATATAACACAGCTATGCTGTAATACAGCTACTCTTGACACCTATTCCCACCCCTCACACCCCCATCACTCTTCTGGAGGGACAGGTATTCTAAATTAAAGGTTATCCATAATGGACTTGTCGCTTCCACTTTCTGCAGGCTGCTCAGTGGAAACATGCCAGTTTTATAGGGTAAAAACTGGCCAATGGTGCTAGCTGTCCCTGATTTAATCGGAGATGGACATGAATGGAAGCAAAAACAGCTTGTCACTCAGTTGCACCACTTTCTGCAGGCAGTAGATTTATTATTTTATTTATTTATAATTTAGAGTATTTTGACCCCACCTTTCTCCTCAGAAAAGAACCCAAGGTGGCTTACAGTAATGGGGGATAATATAGTCCAATACAATTAAGACATGTTCAAGTATTTGAGAAAAAGGAATTGAAGGACATCTTACAGCATTAATAGACAACATTACATTAAAGCAACATAGTTATAATAAGTAGTCATAAACACAAAGTCTATGTGAACCCAGTTGATTTAAGGCAGTGATTGCGAACCTTTTAGAGACGGAGTGCCAAAACTGTGATTTAAACCCCGCTAATTTTTTGCAAAGTGCCAGTACAGCAATTTAACCTGTATACAGGTGGCTGTGAAGGGTCGATGTCAGGTGCCCACAGAAAGGGCTCCAAGTGCTACCTTTGGCACCCGTGCCACAGGTTCACCAACACTGATTTAAGGGTTGAGACAGAGGAGATAACAAGGTCAAGGAGTCAACCCCAAAAACGGATTCTGGAAAAGTAAGAAGATCACCAGTTGATTTCTAGTACAGATGAAGTAATTTATCTTCAGATGGGTCAAAATTCACCACCTCTGGAAAAGTTGAGGAGTAGAATTACTGTTCTTTATTGAGTGCTCACACACAGCCTTACCGTCGTCAATAATGTCTTGAGCTGCCACAGAATTTGTGTACACCACTAAATCAGAAAGATCACGGCACAGCTTCATTGTTTTTCTCCGCCGTCCCAACCTGTGGAAAATTATTAAACAAGGTAATATAAAACAAGGGTTTTTTTTTTTTTGCAAGAAGATAGAACTGGAAACTATTCATTCTGCCCCGTGTTTCCCACTAAATCAGGAAGAGACACTTAGAAACGCATGGATCTGTTTTTAAAAAGTTATTACTTGACTAGAAGGCATGACTTTTTTTAAAAACAAACATTTATTTATTTATTTATTTATTTATTTATTTATTTATTTATTTATACCCCGCTTATCTTTCATACGAAACTCTAAAATTGTCAAGAAAATAGGCTTGGTGGCAACCATCAGTTTGAAAGACTTCATTTCTGAACCTTGTATTTTCTTTCTTTCATATACCTGCACCCTATATTTATCCAGTAATATATACAGACTCTGCACATAAACCAGTTATATTTTAAGTTATGGCAACAAAAGCCACAGGTGTGCAACAAATGAACACTTTATTTATTATATTCACTAGCATAATAAATTAAGACAAATAATTTGTTCATCTTATTTCAACTGAAGATTGAAAATGTGTTCCTTCCCCATATGCTGGCCATTTCCTTATTGCTACAGTACTATGCATTCAAAAAGAGCAATTGCTTCTTACTTGGCAGGGAAAAATAGATACACCAAGTATTTGTTCAATTTAGCAGTAAGAGAGTGGGAAGAAAGGGCAACTACCAACCGGCATAACTGTCCAGTTTCCTTTGCAGAACAGTTTTGCTGGGAATCCTCATCATCAGACGTGCTATGCAATTTTGATTGTGGTTTAGCTGCTTTCTGTTGGAGAAGAAAAGGTTGGACTTAATATGACCAGAGCATTTCTCAGTTTAAGATTTATAGACATATATGAAACACAGTGGTACAGTAACCCCTCGCCTATCATGGGGGTTAGGGACCTGACCCGACCCACAATAATTGAAAATCTACGATATGTGGATGCTGGGTCGGGTTGGGACTGGGGAGTCTGTCTGGAGATCCCTACACTTACCTGAGGCCTAACGCTGCACTGAATGGGCTCTGATGACCTTTTCAGGCCTGTCAGAGTCCTCAGAAGTGCTTTCCGGTGATCTGGAAATCTGTCCTCCATTCAAGCAGAGGTCCTTTACTTGAGTATTCTTTGATCTCCTGGCTTCACTTCAAAGTCTATGAAGTGGCTCCCACATTGTGCTAGTGAGAGACACTTTTCAGCATTCATGCATTTAGCAAGGTGTGTTGTTTTTGCTCTTCATGGGTTTAACCTAGCCTCCCTTGGTTTGATATTTAAAGCTTGAAATGTGTGTTTAAAATGTCTCCTTGATTTTAGCTGTCATCTATTGGGGGTTTGTTATAAAAATGGGCTGAAGCTCAACATCATTATTTTCTTCATTATTTGCCAGCACCCCTTGTTGTACTTGCAGAGGGGCAATGCCAGCCAAATAATAGACTTTTTCTGTGGGCTACATTTCAGGGAGACTTCACAATTCGTTTCTATACACTTCTATACAATATATTTCCGGGGTGAGAAACCAAACATTACACAGCATGCTGAAATCTAATTTCATGAGATTATATCACCAACAGCCAAAAAACAGTATGCCTAGATTTAAAACTACCCTACTGAGATAGACAGGAAGCAAAGACCATACAGTCCAGGGATGCCTTGGATTCTTCTTTCTGTGTACCTCTTTTCTGCAGCTTTAACAAAGCATTATATGCATAGAAAAGAACTGGCAAAACACAAAGGTAGATATTCTCCATCCTACAATTGGTAATTTAAAGATGGCAGTGGCCAAACTCCTATTCCACAAGTTACACTTGCATCAGGGTAATATCATGATTGGCAGGGGTCTGGGAGTTGAACCATGGCCACTTGAGTTCTTTTCTTGTGGGATCGAAACGTTTCACTACCCATCCAAGTAGCTTCTACAGAAGCTACTTCTACCACTGCTAATAACCCATACTTAATGTGTGTTGGGAAGGGTTGCATCGGTGTGACTTTCACACATTCCAGGCCACTGTCCATCTAAGAGCCCATTCAGGCCATTGTCCACCTAATGAGCCTATTCAGACCGGGGGGGGGGGGCTGAAACCATGGTGAACTATAAACTGGGAGCCATCCACCAACTTTTTCTCATACTGAAGAAGCGGCCATGACTCAGCTACCAGACAACTTCACCTGGACGGCTGAGAATCTCCACAGACAATTGGCAGGGGTGACTGACTACCAGTAATTAGAGAGTTTCTACTTCCACCCAACTCATACAATCTCACTGCACATGAATCAGGACGTTCCCAGGGTGGAAACAGCATTTCTTGCAGAACAGGATTTTGGCCAACATATAGTTAAAATTAGCCGAGAGACAGATGGATAGATGGAGTTAAGCATTTCTTACCTTATGCTTGCCAAAGTTGCTCAACAGTCTACCATGGGATTTCTTGCTGGTATCTTTCAGGTCTGAGTTCTGTGGAAACACATTGAGCTATCAATCTACTTCAGGAACAGTTTTTAGATTTAAAAAGTTTCATAGTACTTACTCTCCCTGAAACAGAATTGTTCACCTGTGAAGATTATTATTATTGAAGGAGCCTTTCCTAACTTCACAAGGAAGCAGACAGCTCCAAGGGACGAAGCCTTCTGCGGCAGTGCGGTTCCAGCCTTGATACAACCTTTGCAGGGCTTCTTGTCCTGAACCCAATTTCATAAGCCTCAATATTAGGCTAAGAAATGTTCTTTTAATCCTGAGATCCTAGGGATCGTTCTCAGAAGATAGCGTGATGGCCACCAACTAAGATGGATTTAAGTGAGATCTGGATATTCATAATAAATAAGACTCTCAGTTACAGTGGCTGTATGCAGACTGGAAAAGATCGGACTACATCCCAATCCCAAAGAAAGGAAACGCCAAAGAATGCTCCAACTATCGCACAATTGCACTCATTTCACACGCTAGCAAGGTTATGCCCAAAATTCTACAAGGCAGGCTTCAGCAGTATGTGGAAAGAGAACTTCCAGAAGTACAAGCTGGATTTCGAAGGGGCAGAGGAACTAGAGATCAAATCACCAACATGCGCTGGATTATGGAGAAAGCCAGAGAGTTCCAGAAAAACATCTACTTCTGCTTCATTGACTATGCCAAAGCCTTTGACTGTGTAGACCACAACAAACTATGGCAAGTCCTAAAAGGAATGGGAGTGCCTGACCACCTTATCTGTCTCCTAAGAAATTATATATGGGACAAGCAGCAACCGTCAGAACTGGATATGGAACAACTGACTGGTTTAGAATTGGGAAAGGAGTATGACAAGGCTGTATACTGTCACCTTGCCTATTTAACTTATATGCAGAGTACATCATGCGAAAGGCAGGTCTGGATGAATCACAAGCCGGAATTAAGATTGCCAGAAGAAATATCAACAACCTCAGATACGCAGATGATACTACTCTAATAGCAGAGAGTGAGGAGGAATTAAAGAACCTCTTAATGAGGGTGAAAGGAGAGTGAAAAAAATGGGCTGAAGCTCAACATCAAAAAACCTAAGATCATGGCCAGCGGTCCCATCACCTCCTGGCAAATAGAAGGGGAAGAAATGGAGGCAATGACAGAGTTTATTTTCTTGGGCTCCTTGATCACTGCAGATGGCGACTGCAGCAACGAAATAAAAAGATGCCTGCTTCTTGGGAGGAAAGCAATGGCAAACCTAGATAGCATCCTAAAGAGCAGAGACATCACTTTGCCAACTAAGGTCAGGACAGTCAAAGCTATGGTTTTTCCAGTAGTGATGTATGGAAGTGAAAGCTGGACTATAAAGAAGGCTGATCACTGCAGAATTGATGCTTTTGAGCTGTGGTGCTGGAGGAGAGTCTTGAGAGTCCCCTGGACTGCAACGAGATTAAACCTATCCATTCTGAAAGAAATCAACCCCAAATGTTCACTGGAAGGACAGATTTTGAAGCTGAGGCTCCAGTACTTTGGCCACCTCATGAGAAGAGAGGACTCCTTGGAAAAGTCCCTGATCCTGGGAAAGATCGAAGGCAAAAGGAAAAGAGGACGACAGAGAATGAGATGGTTGGACGGTGTCATCAGTGCAAGCAATATGAATTTGACAAAACTCCGGGAGGCAGTGGAGGATAGGAAGGCCTGGCGAGCTCTGGTCCATTGGGTCACAAAGAGTCAGACACGACTGAACGACTGAACAACAATGCAGACACATACAGTAATACATTGAAACAACAACAGTCATTTTCATCTTGTGGAGAAGACAGAGGAATTTATGGGCAGGGCCAAGATCTCAGGGAACTGCAAGAGATTTTGGATGTGGTACTATCTACCCATCAATATCTGCACAGGAAGACTCTTAAAAAGCAAATCACATTATGAGACCTGCAAGGAAATTAGGAATGATGGGATATAGTGCATTTTCTTTAAGCTCAATATTAAACTGCACTTTTGCCTTGCAGTAGGAATTCTTATCTATGGAATGCAGAAAGTAGTCAAAACATGGCTTTCCAAAGCATAGTAAGAGAGCTACCATTGTTCAGTCTACATCACATGCTATTTCTCACCTCGAAGATGCTGAGAAGAAGAAACGAGTCAGAAGCCATTAAGATATGCTTGAAACTGCTTTTAGTGATGAATCAGTTAGTTAGAGTCAGGACTAATTAGCTTAGACAGAATGGACCAATGTAACCAGATAGAGAGGATGATCTAGTCTTTTGTTATTTTGTTAGGTAAATAAGTTCATATATTGAGTCATTCTTTTTGATATTATTTGAATCCTTTTTCTAGTATTACTTTGCTTTGAATTCCTTTGCTTTGTAACCTAGTGTAGAAATAAAGCTCCATTTTAATATAACCTCTGTCCTAGCAAGGATCATTTTTAAAGAACCCAAGGTAAATCTATGTTGTTTTTGTTTTGCTATCAGAATGCACGGCCTAAGACAGGGAGCATTCTCCTTGTTTGTTGATCTCGGCCTACAAAAAGCGTAGATTCCCACACATGGTGGCAGATGATGAGACACCTTGGGAGTGCGGCTGTTTGCTTTGAGAGAAGTCAGACCTGCTTTTTTGTTTTGCAGGCATCTCAAGCTAAGTGCTGGGCTAGTTTGGTTTATTCAGTCCCTGCTTTCTGAAGGCTTGGAGGGAATAGGGCAGTGAGGCTAATTGGATGTTCACATCCAACAGCTGGAAGCTTGGAACAGCTACGGCTGTAGACGGATGCCAGAGAGATTTCCCCCCCCCCTTTGCATTCCAAAGCTTCCCTCGTAAAGAGGAAGCAGCAAGCAGAAGCAGTTTGACTGATTCAAACCGGCAGCTTTTTTTCTTCTTTCAGAACTGAGACTGGAATGCCTCAATCTCTGCATCAAGGCCGTGGAGCATTGCATTTTTAGAGGCCAAAGACATGAACTTATTTAATTGTTTTTTTAATGGCCATAATGTGAGGTTTAGAGGTTAGTTGAGGACAGGTCCCTTAGGAGCCAGTTGTTCCAGCCACAACACTGGCAGGGCAAGGGGGAGAGCGAATCCAGGCCAACCCTAGTTCTGAGCCACGTACCTCCCCCGATTGGATGTTGTCCCTATTCGATCTTCTGGTGTCCAAGGTCTGACAAACACCGGCTGGTAAGTTATTGGCTGCCCCACCCCGGATACAAGAACGCCTTAGTGAATCCCAAGCTATATTCAACCGACAGTTAGACGAAAAGTCCCTATTGCATCTCCTCTGAATTGGATTTGTGGGCTAGAAT
Organism: Phrynocephalus versicolor; assembly: GCA_023846285.1. Classification (NCBI taxonomy): domain Eukaryota; kingdom Metazoa; phylum Chordata; class Lepidosauria; order Squamata; family Agamidae; genus Phrynocephalus; species Phrynocephalus versicolor. Next base: position 42,577,740 of record JAHTLZ010000379.1, read on the forward strand.
TGCTGCAGAGTTTAGCAGAGCCACATTCCATACTCTCAGACTGCCTTTTTGGAATGAGAGACAGGGGGCTCTGGAGCAGGAAGATCTCTATATTGATCTGCCAAGCTTGGCCTGACATGGCTGAAGTTCGCCTAACGCCTCCCCCCCCCCCGCCTCTCTCAGTAAAGCTCTGGGTTTGTGGCAAACAAAAATTTGGTTGGCATGCCATGTCAGTCTTATTCACAGGCCCTGCCTTCATCCACTGAAAGTATAATGAAATGTAGATAGCAGATTGAACTAAATTTAGCTGTACTTTCAGTTGATCAGCTGAAAGAAAACATTCTTCACTTTTTAGTTCGATTGATTTCAGGTGGACTGCTCTACAGATGACTAAATCTGGAACCAACCTATTATTTCTACCCAGATTTCAAGCTACTGCTAGAACTACCAACAATTGCAAAAATAGAAAGGACCAGAAATTATGAAGAACCATTAAATTGTTACTTATTATCTTTGATTGTTACTTATTCACAACATTCCTTCAAACGACCATGGTAGCAGTTATAACACTGCATTGGGATGCTAGTTGTCAGTTGTTATGTATTCTAAGGATGTGGATCACAGTACAAGCGAAGAAGTATAACAAAACAGGATGAAGGACACATGTGATATAACCATGTACTCTGTTCCTGCTTCCTAACTAAGCATATTCCATACTACAGTATTTAGCAGATAAGGCTGTGTTGTGTGCTTCCATTCCAATAATGGTGCTATTCACAAACAGCTCTTAATATTATGCAGTTGAGATGGAGATACCTGCTGCCTCAAGAAACAGGAGAGCAAGCTCAGAAGCTGAAGGCTCCCCAGATAGGCCAACAACATATGAAGCCCTCACACGTTAGAAATTCTTAGATAAAAAAGGAATAAAAATATCCCAGAGTCACAAAGGCAGATGCAACGTTTGGTCAGCCACCTGAGATCTGCTGTAAGAATGGTCCCTGGGGTCACTGGTTTGATGGTCTGTGGCAGGATCCTGTGGTGCTGTCAGAACATCACACTCTCTCATGCCTCTTAAGAGCCAAAAAAGGTACTGAAATACATTCTCTTTACCGAGTCACAGTGCGAGTCCTTCTAGTTATATAAGACATGGCCTGTGGCAAAAATGTATTTTTCCATTAGTTTCTTGTGAAGAACAAGGAAGAATTTATTTCCCCCAGTTTTGTCAAGCTTGACAAAGCCCAACCAGCTTTTACAGATATTTATTTCCCATCCAAGATGCAAGCTGTACGCAGGGGGAATTTCTTTGCTGTCGGTTTCTCTTTACAGGGAAGATGGGAGCTGAAATCCTGTTTGTTTTCACCATATGTATAAATTATCACGCCACTTGCTTGAGTGGGTATTCACTACCTACTTACACAATTGACAATCCCCCTTGCTCTAAACAGAGAAATTTCAATCTCACACCATGGTGGTTCCAAAACCATTTCTATCACCTCTTTCAAATCCTGTATTCCCCCACCCCATCCAAAGTGCATCTCTGAGATCCCAAATCCAAGGGTTTTGTGGGAAAAGGTGTTTACTCGAAAGCATTCATAGTTGCTTCAGATACTTCAAAAAATGAAAGGATCTGCACTTTTTGACATCATCCATTAAGGCAGAGAGAACAAAGTCCACATCTGACTATTCAGAGTTCTATGAATACCTAACCATCTAGAATTCCAGTCCTCTAGATGTTGTTGGATTTAAACACCCACCATTCACTAGACTGGCTATAGTTGTGACCCAACCACGTCTGGAGGGTTACAGTGTGTTGCTGTCTGCAATACGGACTTGAACCACATGCTGCTACATCCAGGGTTGAGACAGAAAGCTACCAGAGGACCCCCACTGCCTTCTTGGCTCTGCTGTAGCCGCCGCCAGCACAGGGGACCTTGGGGGTGAGGGGGCGTGGAGCAGCAGCAAGGAGTGTGTGTACGTGCACGCTTTGGAAAAAAAGCCCACAGGGACATGCAGCGCTTTGGATAGGAGTCCCCGGGTATGTGTGGCGGGCAAAGAAGCCCAGGAGCAGTTCAAAGTTGGGCAGTCCTGTTCTAAGAAAATATCCAGGTATTGTGCTGGTGGCAAAGGAACACCCCTCCTACTGACACATTGACACTATTTGGAGGCACCTAATGGGTGGATTACCCAAAGCACTTGTATTCTGCTTGTAAAATGTCAGGTAGTTCTTAGCTCTGCAGTTCATCGTGCACATCCTACCCTTTCAAAAAAAAAGTCTTGGAAGCAGTTCTGTCTTCTTTACAATTCTTATCCAAGGAACAGCAGAAATATTCACCAGTGAAATAATATCAACAGAGCCCTACTTGATCAAACCATAACTAATAACGGTGATGGTGGTCAGGACAATTCTAAGAGTCATAGATTCACATTCCTGCCCTCTAACCAAATGCATATCAGTAACACGCAGGTGCACAAGCTTAAAAATGTGGTAGCCAGACTGGTGGTGAGAAAGCGGATTAGATTTTCTATACCAATAAATATATGCATGCATTCAGGCATACACAGTGCTGATTTAAAGCCACCAAAGAGAGTTAAGAAAGAGATGTTACCAGGACATCGTAGAAAAGGACCACACTACTTTAACAGCTACTGCAGTAGAAATATTCCCACCATGTTTATAAAGATTTGGCCCCTTGAATGTCTATGCATTTAGTGCATACTATGCTAAAGAACATCCCTAATACTGTACACTCCTGTCAGATAACATTTTTTTTCCTGGAACCTTTAAAAGAAAAAAATACTGATGTCATTTTTAAAGAAATATTTTACAAAAAGGAAAACTGAAGCTGCTTTTCAAAATTGAACAAATATATAAATATCCCATTCAGTTCTTGGCAATAACTTTTTTCAAAGGGTGCATATAATCTAAGCCACATTGAACATGTCTTAATTTATTTAATGGATTGTATGTTTGCATACGTACACAATGCCATTCCCATACCAGGGAAATATCTCAACAAGTAATCACATTCCGTCTCAGGATGCTCCACTTTCTTTGTATTATTAGAGGTGTATACATTTGGTATGCTGCCTCAGGCATTCTGGGAATTGTAGTCCAAACCCTCATATATCCTTACATTTACTGTCAGCATGTAAATAATTTGTCTACCTACCTATATCTACCTATATCTGTGTCTATCTACCCAATGAATATTTGATATGAAGCGTATATTCCATTACATATTATATTGCACACCTCATTCTGCTGATACATGCCTGAAGAAGCGGACATGTCCATGAAATGTTACATTATAATATGAATGTTAGTCTTTAAGGTGCCACATATTTTTTGTCTTTTGTTTTGTTTTGTTTCTTTGATTTTTGCCTGAAATATATTGATACATTCATGCATATTGTGCCCTTTCCTAATTTGTGTGGAAATGGCCACTTTTCAAAAAGGAGCTTTCTGCAAGGCAGCTAGCAGATTTTACCCTGAGGGGTTTCTTACATGAAACAAAGTACAGTCATACCTCGTACAACGTAACACCTGTACAACGAAAAATCCGTACAGCGAAATTTTTTTTGGCCCCCCCTCCTTCCCCCTTCCCTGTTTTCTCTGCCTCTTCCTACGCTCCCAACGGGGCTGAGTGGGCGTGTGTGGTGGGGGAAGGGGCAGCCCGTGTTCTACCTCCCCCTCCCCTCCCCCTCCCCAGGCATGGTTGCCTGACCTGGCTTTCTCCCCCCACTGCCCCGCTCGTGACATTGCCGTGCTGGGAGGAGGGTGGGCTGCTCAGACGACCGACCAGGCGGCGGGCTCTCGCTTCGCGGAAGTCACCGGAGGCCCCCGTGTCTTCTCCCTCCTGCGGGAGGGAGGCAAGGAGGGAGAGCGGGCGCGCAAGAGAAAGAGGCGGGATGGCGGCGCGTCTTCCGCTTCCTCCTCCTCCTCCTCCTCCTCCTCCTCCTCCTCGACCACCCCAACCGCCGCCGCCGCCGCTTCTCC
>JAHTLZ010000379.1:42581725-42615384 GCA_023846285.1 Phrynocephalus versicolor
CACCCCAACCGCCGCCGCCGCCGCTTCTCCGACGCTGACTTGGGGAGCGCCGGGGAGAAGCGGCGAAACATGGATCCCCCTCCTGCGGGAGGGAGGCAAGGAGGGAGAGCGGGCGCGCAAGAGAAAGAGGCGGGATGGCGGCGCGTCTTCCGCTCCCTCCTCCTCCTCCTCCTCCTCCACCCAAACCCTCCTCCTCCTCCTCCTCCACCCCAACCCTCCTCCTCCTCCTCTTCCTCGACCACCCCAACCGCCGCCGCCGCCGCCGCTGCTTCTCCACCGGCCGGCACTCCCCATCGGACGCGGGGCGGGAGGGGAAGCAGGCCGCGCTGGTGCACCCTCCTGCCTGCCGGGAGCCTCCGGGGCTCCGGCAAGAGGTGAGTGGGGGGAGGGAATTCCCTGCGCCAGGTGGGGGGGGAGGGAATTCCCTGTGCGGGTGGTGGTGGGGGGAATCCCTGCGCCGGGTGGTGGGGGGAGGGAATTCCCTGTGCCGGGTGGTGGGGGGGAGGGAATTCCCTGCGCCGGATGGTGGTGGGGAGGGAATTCCCTGTGCCGGGTGGTGGGGGGGAGGGAATTCCCTGCACCATTGGAATGCATTGGAACGGATTAAATCCACTTCCAATGCATTCCTATGGGAAATTAGGGTTTGTATAACGAAAACCTTGTATAACGTAATTTAATTTGGACCGAATTAATTACGTTATACAAGGTACCACTGTATGGGCTATATCTTCCACTTGTAAAAATCAGCAACAGATAGCAATTCCATCTCTCAATAAGGTTAGAAATAGAGGCAACCAGTGGAACAGGGGAAAATCCTTACCTGTGTTAGGTTGACGTTTAAGCCCTCGTGTGTTGCTTTTAAAAGTGCCCTCACAGTGAAGCAATCTGGGTCTTCTTTGTCTCTGATCTGAGACTCCTTTAACAACGAATCAAGCTTCTTTCTTATAAAAGATTCCATCTGGTGTTCTGTTGTGCCATTACTCTGAAACAGAACAGCAAATTTCAGTACTAATTGGTGAATGTTTTATTTTTCCCAGAAGCAAACAAAACTAAACAGAGGCTTCCACCCAAGTAGACCGATTCTTCTACAAATTCCACTGTCTTTCCTCTGAAGTAAGTAATACCAATAAAAGTATCTCTTCGGGGTAATTTTTTTCCTACCTGGTTCCTTCAGAATACCAATAATAGAAATAAGAACTAGCATTACTTTGCCCAGAAAGACTGGTGCCTTCCACTGCACTACCTTCATAAATTTGGTGACTGTCTCAAGACATAACATGTGATAAAGTCTACAAGAGTTCTCCTGTAAGGCAATGCCACTGAAACCACTAGGCATGATGGTTCCACACCCATACTTAGATATATATAGGTATGTCCCAATTGTTTGCAGAAAGTATGAACATGGATTAACTGGGCATGGATAGTTGTGTAATTATTTTACATACACATGATTCATCTACACGTTGAAGTGGAAGGCATACCTCAAAAGCCACTTCATTATCTGCAAATGACTCCCAGGGCAGCATTGTCTAGGGTTGAATTACAGTGCTATAAAGACTAAGAGTCTGAAGTTACTTTTTAAGATTACAACACCTAGCATCCACTTAGCTATGCTGGGTTTGTATTCCAAAAAAGGGAATTCTCCAAGCTTTGAAATCGAGTGTATGTGCTTTCCCTCACCTAGTGCACTCCAGAGGGAGTTGCACTACAGCTGCCATTATTCGCCCATTGCATAGGCAACAGTATACATGAATGAGGTGACAGAAATATAACTTCCAACATTCAGCGGCATTTTACCTGGATTTCAATATGGGAACCCCTTCAAGATTCCTGGACAAATTCTTCTCACACTGAATTTTGAAATTATGATGGGATGTAGATGAGCTGCCATACACGAGGTTATATTCTATACTTGCTACCATCTCCAAAAAACCAAGGAGGGTAAGACACTGTCTATAGCCAATGGCAGCAAACCTTCGGCACTCCAGATGTTTTGGACCGCAACCCCCACAGTCCTTTGTCACTGGCAATATAAGCTTGCAATTCTGGGAGGTGTGGTCCAAAATATCTGGAGTACCAAAGGTTCGCCACCACTATAGTCTCTCATGGATCTCATTAGGATTTCTGGTTTGTTTCCTTCTTTTTTTGTTTGCTTATTTGTTTAGGTACAGAAAACAATTGTTTTCCTGCAGGACAAACACTAAGGGAAAAATTATGTCTTGGGTCATTGATTGCAGTCACTTTGCCTTGTGCTTCAAGCACCCCAAACTAAACACTCTCTCTGCATGGGACACTGCTATAACGCTCGAAAGACTAATTAGCCCACACCACATTCTAATCTTTATCCCCTGAACACAAGAAAAAAAGGTTTTACCAATACAGTCTTTCTTCCAACACAAGAACATATCGTGCATTTCCACTGTTGCTCACTAGTACTGAGACGTTCATTTGACATCAGTGAAGGAACGGTTTTGCCCTATATGCACAAAGCTGCGGCAAGAGTCTGGGAGGCATCTTATGATAAGAACATTTTTTTTAAAAAAAGAGAAATCTTGTGAGCATCTGTTCTCTCTCTCAAAGCAAAATCTGATGGGACTCTGTCATATCCAAAGGAACTGAGTGATTCTCAAGCCCATCTGCAAACATTTAAAATCCCAAATGTGAGTGCAAATGAAGCAACAAGAAAACACAGAAATAATTTTGGAAAATGTACTGCTGAGTGCAATTGCTCCATTAAGGGTGAGGTGCATAGTTTAAAATGAAATCCATGTGCTCATATAGCAGCTGCAGTCTCTTAAGTCAGCTCTGGTCTTACCAGCTGAACAGGTTTTGTCCCAGATTGTTACTCTGACCCATGCAGAAATATTCTGAACCTGTCCTGCCTGACTTCCTCTGAGCTAAAGCAGAAGATCTGTTCATAATGAAGCAGAGGTTTGCCATTGTCAGTAAGCGGAAACAGTTATACACTCAAAGGGGGAAAGCAAAAAGGAAGAAAAGAAGATGGATGAGAGGGAACTACATAGACAATGCACTCATGCCAAAGTCTATCCAAGGGTAATCTGCATTGCTTTCAAACATGTATACTTTGAGATTATGTTTACAGTATTTAGGACTGTATGCTAAAAGGCCCATCAGCAGAAACAGGTAATAAATCGAATGCTTGATTGAAAAATCTGTCAAGTCTGTATAATCCATGATTTATTGTATAGTTTTATTGAGTCTGTCTTAGGAGGTGAGTTGGAAAGGTTTTCCCCCCAGTGAAAATCAGCATAAATATACTAGAAGGTAGGAAAGAATACATTTTAAACTTTGCATTATTATTTGGGTTGGATCCAGGTTGCCATTTTTTTTTTTAGGAAAGTGACTGAGATCAAGCAGGGATTGTTTTTACTAGTTATCACTGCTTTCCCTTGCAGCTTCCTGTGTCATGCCTGGCACTATTCTGTAGGCTTCCCCAGCCTTTAAAATCAAGTTTTTCTATGAAAGTTGTGTTTCCCCACTTTTACCTCTAGGAGTGTCCTATGAATGGAGTCCTGACACAAAGAAAAAGCTTTTATACCAATCTTACCTTACAGTTCAGGGTGCCCTCGAATAGATAAACAGAATAGGCAAACATGACTTTCCATCACTGCATGGCAAATGTTACCTTGGGCTGCTGCATGGAGCAGGGCTGCTTTAAGGAAATGGCTATATACACTTACGTAACACAGCTTTAACTTGCAGTCATCTTCAATTTCGTCAGCACTGTCTTCATCAGAAACTTCCCCTTCTTCAGCATCTGCCCCAAGGCTATAGGGGAGCTTTTTGCCCTGGAAATTAAAAGAAGAATATCTTAGAGTAAAATCAAAAGATTAATTATATAGTCAGAACAAAAATAAAACATACACTATAAATAATACTGTAGGCATCCAAACATATTCAGCGTCTTATACAATATGCCGACATCACATAAAAATGACTTACTGTTTATTAACAACATAAGAACATAAGAAGAGCCATGCTGGATCAGGGCAAAGGCCCATCTAGTCCAGCTTCCTGTATCTCACAGTGGCCCCACCAAATGTGTCTGGGAGCGCATGAGACTAGATATCTGTCTCCTGATACCACTCCCCTGCATCTGGCCCTTGAAGTACCCCGGTTTTAAGCCTGGAGATTACACATCTCCATCATGGTTTGTAACCTGTGATGGACTTTTCCTCCACGAAAAGTTTTCCCCTCAAAGGAACAACTGTTACTTTGAGGGGAAAACCATAATGAAACATTTAACAACCATGTGTTTTCTATGTTTGTTAGCACATATTTTATATAAATTAAACATATCAACATATTGCTATAATCATCTGTATTCTGGGTTAAACATATTTAATATGTTTAATAAACTATATTTTCCCTCCTGCCATGTGTCAAAGGATGTGCTTTAACTTCCTTGAAGCTCTATTTAGAAACATTCTCATCCTCACATATTAATATAAATGCTGCTATATGAAATGCATGCCCTGAACTGCTTCTACTATTATAAGTGGATTCAAATAGTACTTATTCTCTAATGGCCATCAGACATAACAAATGAATTTTCAGCAGCTTCGTTGGACTGGACCTTCAAATTTGTCTAGTTTAGCATCCAAGGGCCCGTTGGAAAGCCCATACACAAGACATGAATGCATGTTCTCTCTAGTATGGTCTAGTATGGTCTTCCTATATGGACTCCCCGGAAGCAGGCTACTCAAACTATGATTCCACTGTACTTGGGGATGACAACCACAGTTACAGCAAACAAAACAAAACAAAAACAAAACCCTCACAGTTACACAGAACACTGCCACCAGCTCACTGTACTTAATTATTAAGCATCTGGAATTCAGTTACAGACTGGCAATAATATGAAGGTTGGCTTGATGAGGGTCTACAGTGGCCCACAGATTGGGGCCATCTGCCAGACATGATGATAAAAGCTGTAGTTTCTGATTGCAGGGTCTTCATATGTCTCAGGTGCACCATGATAGGACCAATCTATTTTATTTTAAACACCCAGGACTTGACGACCTATATAAGCAGGGATAACAAAACCTTCAGGAGGACAAATCCTTTAAATAGAAGAAAAACATGGGCTTGTCAGAACACTTTTCTTTTTTCTCCCTCTCTTAGAAAAGTTTCTTCCTTTTAAAAGATCTGTGACTATTTCATGCTATTCTTTGTCATACTATTATGTTCTGAAATAAGAGAAAGTTAAAGGCTGACAGTGTCGTAACTTCTGGAGCAGAAAAAGGAGGAGTAAAAAGACAAGAACATGACGTTGGTCACCTCTGGTAAACTTCATGTGCTAAAAAAATAATTATAATAAAGAATGGAGGCCCCTATTTGAAGGTCACCTGGAAGACATAGATTAATACAGTTCAGTCCTGGTTGACCTACAGTGATTAAGCCTAACCATTCCCTCCAGTGGCAATGTGCTTTTGAACAGTGTTGCACTCAGGACCTCAATGGTGCAGTAAAGGCAGGATTCATAGGATAAAGTCTATGACTTTTTGACACTCTACTACTTTTTCTGCACTGATCCGCCTTTGCCTTGATAAACATTAAGTTATAATATGATTTGTTTAATGTTTATTGTCATACGTAGTTATGCTTTTAAAATGTTTGTTTGTTTTGCACATTATTTATTTGGTTGGTAAACCACCTACAGTAGCTACAGTATTTGCTAGTTAGGTAGTGTAAAAGTTCAATAAATAAATAAATGAAATACCAGAACTCACTAATAATCACATCATCCATAGTCACCCACCAGGTTTCCCTTTTCCCTCTAAGGTAGTTGAAGTCTTCGTAATAACTTGGACTTTCCCCAGTAAAGTCACCCCCCGCCATTTTACGGTTCAGGTACTGCAGTCCCACTACATCGCGGGATCGCAGTACCTGCACCCCCGAGCCGCACGGGGGGGGGAATTGGGTCGCTCCGCGCCGCCCCCATGCTCCTCCGAGAAGCCTCAGAGACGCGGGGGGGGTCAGGTTGCTCTGCGCCGCCCCGTGCTCTTCCGAGCTCAGGCCGCATGGAGGGGTGGCGGGGGGATCGGGTCACTCCGTGTCATCCCCCGCGTTCTTCCAAGAAGCCTCGGAGCCACATGGGGGCAGCAGGGGGCGATCGGGTTGCTCAGCGCTGCCCCCCACATTCCTCCGAGAAGCCTCAGACAGGTGCGTGATCACCCCCCGCCCCACCCACTTCTGCATATCACGGATTTTCATGCATCGCGGGTGGGGTGGGTCCCTAACCCCCGAGATCGGCGGAGGGTGACTGGATAATGTAATTGAGAGTGATCTGATCTTGATTGGGAGATTATGAGCCATCAGCATTACAAAAGACCTACTTCTTTGCCACTGATATGGACTGATTCAGCGGTTTGCATCTTCTATATCTCCTTGGAGGCTGTTAAGTAGGCCTGCATATATTAATCATTATTCCACCAGTACTGTCATTTGCACTATCCTGTAGTCTGTTTCTGTGTCCCATTTGAAGTGCTACTTTTAAACTTCTAAAATAAGGCCATACACAGCTTCAAGTCAGATTACAGCTCATGAAAGCAAAGCAAAGCAAAGCAAAGCAAAGTGTTCTGCTTATATACCGCCCCATACCACTACAAGTGGTCTCTGGGCAGTTTACAATTTTTAATTACAGTGTGCAGGCTACACATTGCCCCCCCAGCAAGCTGGGTACTCATTTTACCGATCTCGGAAGGATGGAAGGCTGAGTGAACCTTGAGCCTGCTACCGGGGATTGAACCCAGGTCGTGGTCCCACTTGTATCTAGCCAGACCCTGAAATCTTTATTAGAGGGTTTCTTGGAGGCTATCAAGTGTGGGCCTTCCAACTGGTAACATCCTACTTCTGTAATGCCTTCTCCAGGAAATCTACTCCATGCCCCTTTTTGTATCCGTTTTGGAATCAGGAAAATGTTATCGTAAAATTTTGCTACAATTTTAATGGCCCCTCTGAGCTGCAACCCTGTACAGACTTGTTTATAGGTAAACTTCTAAGGAGACATGATAAGACAGCATTAACAGAGGATTTCAGAGATGTATGCCACTCTGACATTTTTCAAGTTCTATGATTGTCCTGTACTGTGGCAATTTTGTACTGATTTTTGCATTTGTCACCCTAATTGATTTTGCACCGTATTTCTTTTTAATGTAAGCTGCCCAGAGACCCCAGTTTATGGATCAACAGAAATGTTTTGTATATAAGTAAGAAAATGCCATTATGTAGCAAGGAAGGAGCCACCAATACCAGCCTATCCACTTAAACATACCGATCAGTAGATCACACTTCAGAACGGCTTTGATCAGGGAAGTTGCTATAGACTGCTATACAAAGGCATAACAAGTTACATTCCCGCCTGCATATATAGAGCATTTAAACTTTATATTTGGGTCCTTCAAAGAATCCGTTCTTGGCTACTGCTGACAGAAGCAAGCAGCAGTGGACAGCAGATCAGTGCTATTCATGTTGGAATATGGCAAGATCTATATTCAGATATTATAGGGTTAAAGTCAGCGGAACCTCATTTCGAACTGTAAGCCTGTAAGTTATATCTCTTTAATTATTATGGCTTCCACAAAAGGAATAGCTTCACCTTGCTCAGAAGCACTGTGCTACAGCTTTAGCTCTTGCTAGCTGCTGCAGCCTGTTTCTGACTCTATCCCTCTCTCCGTGCCAATTGTCAGAGCGAAGCAGACTATGCATGTTTGCCTAACGATCCTGGGCATTGACTGAGCTGCCGTCGCCTTATCTTATGTTACTTCGTTTGGTATGTTTTTGGATGTACTGCTAGTGTATTGTTATTTTACTAGGAATATCCCATTTACCCTTTTCCCTGAGAGAAATAGATAAAGTTTATTTTTTATATACCATATATACTCGAGTATAAGTCGACCCGAGTATAAGTCGAGGCCCCTAATTTAACCCCCCAAAACTGGGGAAATGTATTGACTTGAGTATAATTCTAGGGTGGAAAATGCAGCAGGGCCTGGCAGCTCCTCCTTTGTGAGCTGGGGGAGTGGTGTGTGATGTTTAAAATGACTTTCAGCCACTGATGAAAGTGCTTGGGTCAGTGACTAAAAGTCATTTTAAACATCGCGCGCCGCTCCTCTGTGATGCAGAGGGGGGTCATGAGAAGTGGCATGTAATGTTTAAAATGACTTTTAGCCACAGATGACTTTCCTTAGTGGCTAAAAGTATTGACCCGAATATAAGCCGAGGGCTCCTTTTTCGGGCCCAAAATTAGGGCTCAAAAACTAGGCTTATATTCGAGTATATACAGTACTTCACTTTTGCTCAGAGTCTTCAGTCTACATGTTTTAACCCCAACAATTCCTGACAATATATTCTCTGCAGAAGCAGATCAACTGTGAGATTGGGAAGGCAGTTATTTTAAAAAAAGGTCTTGCTGAGACTAATGACCAAGAAATTAAATATGCACATTATAAAGCATGTTCACTCATAGCTCTTGACTTGAGTTAGCCACTAATATCAATAAGAACAGAGGCTGCTCGCTTCATCTAGATTGTAATGATCAGATCAGTACCGCAACGCTGCTCATTCAGAAAAGAATCAGGAGAGAATAAAATAGCACTGGGTAGAGTCCATGTCACACTCAGGTGCTACAGAGGTCTGGAACTACAGGTGACACTGCATCACACTCTCAGTTGATAACACTGCAACACAGCTTGGGTATTCTGTTACACTCTAGTGCTAAGAAGTGCTGGAGGGCATTTCTACTCCCCTAACAGTTTAAAGGACTCCAAAGGCAAATGGTTCTTTTCTAAGAAAAATAAAGAGCAGCAGGTGTTGCAACAGCTGGTTGTGTTTTCCAGGATGGATCTCCCAAATTGTAACGAGCCTCAGCTCTAGAAAAGGTACAGTTGGAGAATGCAAAAATCCTTCCCCCGGTCTTTGGCAAAAATGATTTGGTTTACTACATCTTTCAGGGGGTGTTACACTTTTCCTGTGCACTCTCCTCCTCCCTGAGAAGCCACTGTCAATCATGGTTTCACGCGATATGCACACGCTGGATTATATGCATGTGCATTCATGGGCTAAACGGATCGCAATTCATCTTGTGTGAGACATGGTCCTCTATCCTTTTCACTAGTTTCTCATCTATAGGCATTTTCCGCCCACAACCAGCCTGTTCTACTAGCACTGCCAAAAGAAAAGGCACAGAGATTGGCCTGGAGAACAGGGGGGAGACACAATAAACATCTTCTCCTCACGGTATGAAAAGTTATCACACAGAAGACGGCAAACATGATCACTGATGCTCTGGAAGGCAGAACTAGAAAAAAGACTCGGAAATTCAAAGACATGGTTTCAGATGAACGTCAGGTAAAACAAGTTAACTGAGGCTGCACTGAGAGCTGGCAAGCCCTACTTTGTTGGCACTTAAGGAGAGGCTCTGTCTGATGCACTGTAGTTGTATTATTCCCAGGGATGTGATGTCAGGAATTTTTGGAGTCCAACTACCAGAGTTCACTAAGAATTCCCAAAATTCAGGGAGGAGCAGTCCAGAAACTCTAAAGATCACCTGTATCTACCTCCATCAGTGCCTTCTTTTGCTTGTTTCATTGAATTGTAAAATAATGTAACAGTTGAGGAGAAAGGGGCATATAAGGTCAATGCAGGAATCCAAATCAAAATATATCTGATAACAGAAACCTGGCTTCCTGCTGAATAGGAGGAAAAGCTTCCTAACTGTTAGAGCAGTACAACAATGGAACAAATTAGGAGCCCTGCAGCACTGTGGTTAAATTCTTGTACTGCAGCTAAAACTGTGTTCATGCCCTGGGGTTCAATCCCAGGTAGCTGGCTCAAGGTTCACTCAGCCTTCTCTATATTTCTGAGATTGGTAAAATGAAAACCTAGCTTGCTGGGGAAGGGACAGTGTGTAGCCTGCATAATTAAATTGTAAACCATCCAGAGAGTGCTTTAAGCACTATGGGGCAGTATATAATCCGAACACATTGCTTTGCTTTACTTAAAAATTATCTCCGGAGGTGGTGAGTGCTCCAGTCCAGGAAGCATTCAAAGGAAAATTAGACAACCATCTGTCAGATCTACATGATCAAAATAGGGAAGCTGCCTCCATGCTTTCTCGGAGACATAGGTCTTCAGTGTAGTTCTTTGGGAGGCACCCTCAATAGAGCCTAATGGGTAGCAAGATAATAGTGATTCCAGAATAGAACAGAGACCATAGCTCAAGAGCATTGGACATGTTTTGTAACCTGAAGGTTGCAGGTTCAATCTCTGGCATCTCCATTGGGGGCTGTAAAAATCCTGTACAACTACTTCTAGTCAATACAAAGCAAAGATTGAGAGCATCAGGTTCTGGGTCCAACTCTGGCCCAACATAGGTCCCATCCTGGCCCCTTGAACCTTCTCTTTTTCTCCAAAGGCTTTGTTACTGGCTGTGAGAGTTTCATGCAACAAACTGGTGGAATGTTTGGTTCCGCCCTCTTGATTGTGGTCTCAACCATCACTGTAATGCCGTTCCCCAGAACTTCTCTAGAAGTTCTCTAACTTAACAATTGAACTGCAAGAGACTGATCAACTTCACTATCAAGAAAACTGTGCCAAATAGATCATCTATCTCACTCAGTTTTCTGACTCAGCTTTCTATATTCCCCCAATGTCACTTTCTGTAGCCATTTACCTTGACCAAGATTTTGCCTTTCAAACTCTGAGGGCTAGGAAGCTGCTTTGAATCCCCTGGGCTCACAGAACTCAAATCCAGCTTGTCACCGAAAATCTCCTTGAGGTACTGAGCAATTTTCTTTTGCTGCTGAACACTGCAGTGGTTTTCAATAGAGAGTATAATTGGAAACCTAAAAAGGAAAAGAAGTGACAAAAAATAGGTTAAGGGCTAAATAATTTTTGTTGACGAACCCACCATATGCCTTCTGTCTCTCTAATTTCATGACTCTAGGACCACTTGCCTCTGGATATGACCACATGCTTACTAGGGAGTAAATCTTATTGAAAATGGAACTTACTTAGGAGTGAATATGGGAGGCCTTTTAGTACACTTAAAAACAGCACAGGAAAAAAATGGGATTGTATACGTGGGATACAATTAGCTTTGAAATACTGTATGTGTTTACCAGTGAAAGAAAAAGCCCCAAATTTTATAACGTAGTTTTGAAACACAGTAACCCCCCCACCTATCGTGGCGGTTAGGGACCCACCCGACCCACGATGACTGAAAATCCACAATATGAAGATGCAGGATGGGTGGGGCCTGGGGGGTGGGAGCAATCTGATCCCCCGCCGCTGCCTGCGCACTCTGCCTGGCGTTGGGGGGATCCGATCCCTTCTCGGGGGACCGTGGGCTGGCGGCGTTGGGGGATCCGATCCCCCCACCGCCCGCCCGCACTGCTCCGATCCCTTCTTGGGGGAGTGCAGGCCGGAAGCATTGGGGGATCAGATCCCCCACCAGCGCCCGCTGGCGCTGCCCTGAGCCTTCTTGGAGCAGCGCAGGCCAGCGGCGTCGGGCAGGTACTGCAATCCAACGGTATAGCGGGACCGCAGTACCTGAACCAAGAAATGGCAGGGGGTTACTGTATGTGAAACAGCAGCAGGAAGATATTTACATGATTCTCTGTAATTATGTACAACTCGTACATAGTTCGTATGTAAACCAAAGCTCCTATTATACTTACTCATTGTTTACAAAGCCATTTTTGTTGATCACTTCAACTACATCTTTAAAGAGTATTTTGGAAGTAAGAGTGTATCCGTGATGTACTACGGGCTCCCCGTCAGGACCATCCCAACAGTCCACTGTTAAGACAGAAAAGTTAAACTTTAAATAAAGATTTATCTGAGAAACCAACTGTCCTTTTCTAGTGTAAAGGAGGCAGTGATGGTAAAAGTGGAAGAATAAGTGAAGTGGTGGTGGGGGGTAGAAGATGATTGTTCAAATAAAAAAGCAACATTTTCTAGTACATGCAAATCCTGTTCAGCTAAAGGACATTCTCCTACTACATAGACCAAGTTTTGTCTTCCATCATCCGCAAAGGTCACACTGGCAAATGATTAAAGCTGACTGCTGTGCTATTATCCTCAAGTCAAATTAGCCAATATATACCTGTCAGGAGAGCTATGACAGAAGTTCAAGGAAGAACATGAACTAACATTTTAGTAAATTATTGCTGATTGGGGTGGGTGTGGGGTCCTACACACAAACAGTGCTGATTTTCTATTGTAAGCCTTGGCCCACAAATAATTTGCACCAGCTACATTGTACAGTATATACAGCACAAAGGCACAGAACTGATCCCTTGGAACTTTCATCTGTTGGGCCAACTAAAGCCGATTTGAATTGCACAGAAATACTCTAGAACAGCCTGTCACTCCCTGGTTGCCTCTCGATAAGCCCTGCCCTTGAGATCCTGACCAACTCTTAGCTCCAGCCCTCTTCACCTCTGACATAATCACTGCTGTTCTATTTGGCCTCTCTTCTTGGAAGTCAGCATATGTCCACAGATTAACAGATGAACTGTGGCATTCTACAACCAGCCATAAACTATCCCGCACTCAGATGCAAAGAAAAATAGAAGTCTCAGAAGGAGATAGGAATCAGAAAGAAATAAGAGGGTGACATCTATTGATTCTAGCCCTGACTGCCATTGATTCCGGTGCCACACATCATGCTTTTTGCAGCTCCAGCATCATGCTCCTCTTGAGGGACCACAACACTTAACTGAAAACAAAAGTTCTTTAATGGATCTGATACACACAAAAAGCTCCTCTACCAACATGACACGTCCTTATACATGTAAAATATCCAGAGATGTTCATGACCAATGGCATGAAAACACTTCATTTGCAAAGCACCGTTTGCAAAAGACTTCAAATCACTGCTGATTCTGTCAATGCTTCCATTTGCATTAAAATTACTTTTTTCTTCAAACACCTGTGGATTTGACTTGTAAGCATAATCAAAGTTTGCAATGTAACTACAGACATACCTCGGTTTAAGAAATTAATGCATTCTCCAGTATGCTTTGTCAATTTTGTAAACCGGAAATGCATGGGGGTGCAATGCATCCTGGGAAAGGAAGTCCTTTGAAAATAATCATAAATGGAAGTTTTTCTGACATTTTTCAGAAAAAAACTTCGTAAATGGAGGCATTATTTTCAATGGATTTCCTTTCATGACGTGAAAATTTTGTTAACCGAAATAGAGGCATTCCTTAACTGGGATACCACTGTGAAAGAAAACACACTTTGATTCCAGTGATGGAAAGTAGTCTATGGAACAAACTACTAAATGCAAAGAGCAGGCACACATGCATATCTATAAAGCAATGCTATCTCCACTGTCACTGTTAGCACTAATTTAATTTCAACCTGTGGATTTTAAAAAACAAGATGTTTTCAAAATTGCTAACAGAAATAGAAGCACAGTTCATAATGTAAATAGAATTACCAAGTAACTTTTTTAGATATTGAGGTAACATGGCTGGAATAATTACTGGTTGATCTGAATGTTTAATGTTCATGTTAATAAATAATAATAATCATGTGCCATCTATCATCCTTGACTTACGGTCGCCCTTTTCAGGATTTCCCAGTGATTTCCGATTCCCTTCATTTCTAGGTGCTCTGGGACTGTGCACTTTGCCCAGGGCCACATAGGCTGGCTCCACTTGCAGGCGGCCCAGTGGAGAAACAAACTCCCAACCACTGGCTCTGCGGCCAGATGCTTAAACCACTGAGCTATCCAGCTAGGTGATATTCATGTTGGGGGACTCTAAAATCATTTTTTAGCAGAAAATGACTCTTGGATAGAACACATTCCTATATTAGGTCTTTTAAAATGCAGCTTTCTGAAACATAATAGTCCCAATGAAATCAAGTGATTCTTAAATAAATGCAGAGCTTTGTTAACAGCAGTGTTAGTATGGAATGAAAAATACACAATGTTGCAATAATACTTGTATGTGAAATGTTTCACATGCAATACACTCATCTAGATAGCATGTCGGTTCTGTCCAAAAGAATCTCCCCTGCTCAATCTCTCTGTATGTTTATATGTGATTTATATATTGCCTTTCCCTCCATAGAGAGCAATACATATACCCTAACCCAGTGGTTCTCAACCTGTGGGTCCCCTGTTGTTCCTGGACTGCAACTCCCAGAAATCCTGGTCAGATCAGCTAGTGATGAAGACTTCTGGGAGATGCAGTCCAGGAACATCTGGGGACCCACAGGTTGAGAACCACTGTGCCTAACCCCTTCCCAATCCACTCTTCAAAAAAAGCCATAATAAAATGGGCACCTTCAAGACACCGGCATCCATCTTGCAGGACTCGCGCATACATCTCAACTTTAGACTGAGAGAGAAGCTGGTCTCCAGTTAGGTATGTGTTATGAGAAGAAGCAATGAAATAGTTGCAGAGAGGCTGATCCATATCCTGATGTACCTCGCTGTGGAGTGGGTTGAACACATCACAGGTCGGGCTCCGCATGAAGTTGGTAAAGCCTTTAAAGGAACAAGAAATAAACAGGCTTCCGTACAAAAGTGCCAATGCCAAACGTTAGAGCTGCTTTGCCACTAAGACTATGTCCTAATAAATTGTTTTATCAGAGCCTCATAAAAACCTCTGCTTCACATGCAACATGTTCATTTGTTTCTGCATTGCATTCATCCATATATATCTATACCACTGTTGGTCACTAAATCATGTCATTTCAACATAATAAAAAAAGAGTAGAGTCTTGAGACACCTTGAAGGTTGTAGAATTTATTTTATCATGAACTTTTGTAAAATAAAATTCCAGTTCTACAGAGGATCTTGGCTCTCCCTCCATTACAGTACTTGATACCTAACATATCAAGCAGAAACTTCAGCTCAAATTCAGCCGTAAGACTGCATTATTCAGATGGAAGCAATG
This sequence comes from Phrynocephalus versicolor, assembly GCA_023846285.1. NCBI lineage: Eukaryota > Metazoa > Chordata > Lepidosauria > Squamata > Agamidae > Phrynocephalus > Phrynocephalus versicolor. The sequence continues at coordinate 42,596,669 of JAHTLZ010000379.1, forward strand.
TACAGCCTTATCTATCTATTCCTCTTTCAAGGCTGTCTCTTAAATGAGCCAAGCTGCAAGAGAAACCAGTTTTTCAGTTTTGAGTCCATTTGACAGCTGTTACAAAGGATTAGGGAAAACCCATGAGTATTTCTCCTAGAAAGCCATCTGCTATAGGCAGCCAGTTCAATATCTGTTGATTTGCCTTTTTCAATTAGACAGAGAGGTAAGATCTATGTGTGCAAAGTAGTGCATGAATGGAGCTGCCCCTTTCTACTGTAAGGCATAGTATAGCCCATTAAGGCAAAAATGGCACATGTACCCATTAAAACAAATATCCCACTAAATAATTAATGGATGGATGGATGGATGGGAAATAGTGACACTTCTTTAGATGTGTCAGACTACATCTCCCATAATCCCCAGCCAGGTGATTGGCCATGCAGGCCAAGAAAAGGAGGACTGAGAATGAGCAGGAAATGCAATAGATAAAAATAAATCCATTTTCCCAACTCCTGCCATTGGGTACTCTACCTCTTAGTATCATAATGCACTTTTTCCTCAACAAAGGATGTGTGTGAAATGAGGAGATTAGGCATAGGTCTGACTCTAAACACAAATTAATAGTAAGATTTCTCCACAGAAATGCCTTTTGTCAGTTCTTTCCCATGAAGAACCAACAAAAATTACAACAGACGATGGGTGGATGATTTCTGAGAATCAGGTGCCAAACAAACACCCTTCCCTGGATCTTGGACAACTGCACCTATTTTGTGAACTGTTCTTGTATGATTGCAAACTGGGGGGAAAAACCACCTATAAATCCCACCCTCTAATTCCCATTTAATTGCATGCAGCGGCCCAGAGACACGGAGAAGAACTCATACCATTACCCAAAAGAGTAGAAGGGCACTTTAAAAAAAATTAAATTGGGAGTCCATGTTTGGGCCCGTGGGGACCCAAAGGTCACATTTTGTCCATCTCTGCACTAAATGAATGGAATCTTGAGGAGTCAGTGGAGATTCTCAGTCATCCAGGTGAGTTTATCTGGAAGTTGAGTCATGGCAACTGGACTTCTTTTTTTTTCTTTTCTTTTTTGAGATTGAAACGCTTCAAAGCTGGTTTCAGTCTCTCAAGAAAAGAAGGCCAGTTGCCATGACTCAACTTCCAGAGAAATCTTGAGGACACTTCTTTTAAAAAGGGACGATGACGGGGGGGGGGGGGAATTGAAGTGGTGCCCTAAATGGGAGCTGCCGTAATAAACATACCAATCTGAAGATCCCAGAATCCCCCATCATGTTTATTAAACTTGTATTCATTGAGCCCATTTTCACCAAGCTCTTTCGGAGGACATCTGTGATGCTAGAAAAATCCTCTCTCAGAGACCCTAGAGAGTTTCTCTCGACCAATTTAAATGTGCAGATGGAGACAAGATTGCTCACATTGTCTATGGCAGTTCCACCAACAAAATCATTCAACTAACAAACACATTCCTACCCTCGCACATCAGCCTTTACTCAACAATTATTCGTAAAATTAGTTTTCTCCTTCAGCCTCTGTGTCTGAAAACTATTCCGCCTGATACTGTCACGAGCAATTAAGAGCACTACATAAGGTTTCAATCATAGGTTGGTGGGCACAGTCCAAGCTGCAGGAACATAACCTCTGAAGTCAAGAGCAAGTGCTCAGGTAGCAGCATTAGCCATAAAACAAATCCCAAACTTCACATGGGAGAAATTTCTTTCTTAGCTAACTTTTTTTTAAAGGACAGATATGTGCAAGCCTCTGAGAGTACTGTTTACATCCTCTGATACACCTGAGTGAAAATCTGCAGAGCCTTCTCTCTAGTACAACCAAAGACACCCTACAGATAATGAACAGAATAGGATTCTTCTACTCTGCCTCGCCAATGAAAGCTTTCCAGGAAAAGCTTTAATTTTAATCTCCGCTCAGCTATCAAAAGTAATTGGGAAGAGGGAGCGGCACTGGTAAAGATATTCCACAAATATCTCACATACTTTGAAAAGTCTATTAAGGCCAATATAAGTGAGATGTGAGTTGACAACATATGCTATATTGTATATTACTTTAATTTACTTCTCTGTTTCCTTTTTTCCTTTTCATATTTTTAGCATTATCTAAAACAAAATTAAAGGACACCCAGCAGACATGGATTCTCCTTTTTCACCTCTTTCCACTTACCTTCCACTTGCCTGAAAAATAAATATATTAAGCAATCTCAAAACTTCTTGCGAGTTTTTGGGGCTGTTTGGCCATGTTCTATCAGATCCAGGCCATTAAAGCCTCCCAGAATACATTCAATCTCAAAAGGTTGCCTGCTCCTGTGACTTTTTATTGACCGGGCCTAATGAATGTATTGTGCCTGTAATTTAGATTATTATTACGTTTTAGATGGCTATTTGGCCCACCCCTGCTTTCTCTGTGATTTTTTTCTTAAATGGGAGGAAAAATAGCTTCCAGCTTCAGTTTCAAAAAAGCAGATGGAAGGTTTTCAGCTTGGCAGTCTGGGTTTTTGGAAGATGAAGATCATCTGTGTACGTGGGGCTTGCTTAAACATATGCAATTCCCCATCCAGATGGGCAATGCATATATGGAAACATTGCTTCTGCATGTGCGTCACTCCCAAGAGAATCAGGGAAAATGGGGCATTAAATCATGATTGGAAACATGATAGTCAAAAGAAGTTTTAACCCACCCATGAGGAAGAGTGAGGAGGACTCCTTGAGCGGCAGATTTTGGATGGCTGGAAACAGACAACCAGACACAGTTAGCTGTTTTGTTTATTGTATTTCTAACATCACAAATGGGAAGAATTGCTTGCTATATTTTCTGTCTCAGGTGCCCAAACTCTTTAACAGGTGTTGACCTACATGCACCTTGACTTGGATTGGTAAATGATGATACCTGGTGCTCGGCTCCAGGCAGCAGGGCATCCCTGGACAAATGAGACATCATTCTTCAGATAGTAAGAGAAGTCCTTCCCATTCTATGTGAAGAACTGAATTCATGCTTGCCTTAAGATATTCCAAAGTCTTTCCAGTGTGTCCGTGAGTGATAGCAGGCAGACACAGATACAATGGCACAGTTCAGAACACGTACAAGCTGGCATCCTCATAAGGCAGGCCACTATCAAAGACATCCAGATCATATACTGAGATTTGTCTCCAGACTCAATCTGAACATGGTTAATCTGGGGCTAACCTCAACCAGCCAACCTATTTCTATGTCTAACTGGCAGGCTTCAAAAACAAAGTAACACCCCAAGTTTGTTTTATGCTGGATGACTTTAAAATGCAGTTATAATTTGAAGGGTGTTTTACAACTTCTATTGAAAAAATGCTGTCCCAACCATCTTGTAAGTAACTGTAATTCCCATTGTACAGTTGGGAGACGGAGGCTAAAGAAACATTTCTGTTAGGATGCACAAAATGAGTTCAAAGTAGACCCTTTTTAATCTCCTGTTTGCCAAACTAAGTACAACAGCGTGGAACTCTCTGATCTTTTTTAAACTGTTTTTTGTTTTGCTTCATCTTAAATATGGCTACAAACCAGTAATTGTCATCACCCTGTCAATTCCCATTGTTCATCCTCAAAAAGAAGGCTGATAGCTATGTTTAAATAATTGAAAGGATGTCATATTGAAGAGGGAACAGGTTTGTTTTCCATGGCTTCAGAGACTAGGACTCGGGGCAATGGTTTCAAACTACAGGAAAAGAGATTCCATTTGAACATTCGGAAGAACTTCATGACAGTTAGAACTGTTCGGCAGTGGAATCTGCTGCCACAAAGGGTGGTGGAGTCTCCTTCCTTGGAGGTTTTTAAGCAGAGACTGGATGGCCATCTGTCGGAAATACTGTGACGGGGGTTCCTGCATGGCAGGGGGTTTGACTCGCTGGCCCTTGAGGTCTCTTCCAACTCTATGATTCAATGATTCTCAACAAGATAAGAACAAAGCTCTCCTTGGATTGAAATGGATTTTAATTGGTCCCACAATCCAACCTCTTACATACTAAAGTCTACTGTAGAAAACTACTGCTGAAACTGTCACTGTGTGGCAACAAAATAAAATGCCATCAAAATAAACAGATGAGAAATAACTTACCTTCTATGCCCAGAACATTTTGGTTCTTGTTTTCTTCAGAAACTTCAAATTTCCTTATGATGTCCAGACAATACTCTGTAGTCACATTATTCATCTGCAGTAAACACAACACAGGTGCATTTTTGATCCTCTAGAATATGTGACCAACATGTCAAAATCAACTTCAGGCCTTTAAATTTGTTGACAATCCCATGGTCATACTCTGTGTGCAGCCAACCGTGAACACAAGAGTCAGTAAAAGTATTTTTCAATGACCTTTAAGAGAGTTGGGGGATTTGTGTGTATATTTCCTTATGGGTTGTGGGTTTTTTAAAGCATCCTAACTATTTTTAATAACATGAACACTGTGAAGTTATCACAATAAAAACTACACAACAATAGCAACAGCAACAGTAGCAGCAGCAGCAACAACAACAACAACAATTAATAATAATATAAAAATAGGTGCCTTGAGTGCAATTCCAAAACACCTGGGTCAACATCTGAAAACCCTCAGCATTGGCAAGATCAACATTGATCACCTACAGATAGCGGTATTACAGTAGGACCCCAGTATCCACTGAAGATTGGTTCCAGGACTTCCCGTGGATAATGAAAACTGTGGATAAGAGAGAACGCCCCCAAAACTGCTGTTTTGTGATAGTAGCTTGCTCTCCAGCTGCTGTTTATGACAGTAGCTTGCTTTGCGGCTGCTGATTTTTTTTTTTATTTTTTTCCCTCTGACACCCGTGGATAACTGAATCAATGGATAATGAATCAGTAGATACAGAGGTCCTACTGTATTAGGAACAGCATATATTCTATGAAGATATCTCCAGTCATCATTGGAGAAGGCCAACACCACCTTAACACCTGGCAGCTGTGTTGTCTAAACAACAACAACAACAACAACAACACAATAAAAACTTGCCCTTGAAAGCTCAGCATTTTTTTTATTTTTCTAGTAGCCTATGCAGGTATCACCCATAGACTAGTCTTAGAATAAAAACGGTATCTCTGTAGTCATAACAGCTATTTGGGCAGTAAAACATAATTTTAATACCACTACTTCAACTTTCAATACTGTTTCTTATAGTCACTTAACACATTTTTCTTATAACATGAAAGGTGGTTACATGTTGCTTGCTAGATTGTATATTACTGTGAGGAGAGATACCTCTGGTAGGTTGTCTAACACTGACTCAAGAGTCCCAGGAAAACAAGGTCCTTGCCTTGTTGGCAGACCCAAAGCTAAGGATTGTGCAATGCAAATTGAAGATGATAAGATCCCAGTGCCTTTTCAGGAGCAGGGCTGTGTAATCAAGAAGGATCCTTAGGCAGGGGGGAGTTAGTGGAATTAGAGCCATGAATCTGACTATAGGGCCCTGGAAATAAACTGCCATCCTCATGATTTGCCTCACCAGAGGTACCTTTCTGGCCCATGGTGGGAATAACATTGTGCTAAATAAGGTGAACCCCTGATTTGGCCCAGGCATCCATGGCGATATTACCAGGAGATGCAGTACTTCAACTGCAACCTAAGTTTTGCTTTATTGTAGTATATTGTGCTGCACTGTGTACTATCATGTAAAAGAAGTATTTTATTTTAGAGTATTTTACGTTATTATACATCCTATGGCATTTTATCCCTATTTGACAGCCACTCAGAGGCACTTTAGTCCCGCTACTTGATGCAACATCTAGGCTTCCAAAAGACATAATTTTGCATTCTGTCTGGAAACTTACTTGTCAACAAATGTTTTGCATTTATTTCTTCAAAAGTGATGTACAGTTTCTCTGGCTAATTCTTGCCAAAAATTTAGCTGTAACCTTTAGGACCAGGTGAAGCTTCCAAACAATCTTATTATTTAATGCATTTAATTCCTGTAAATATTTTTATCCTGCCTTTCAGCATAGATACCCTTCCAATGCAACCTTTGAGTAATATTTATTTATTTATTTATTTATATTTCTATACCACCCCCCTTAGTGCAAATTGCATTACCCAGGGTCGTTTACAAAATAGTCATAAGACATAATACTTTAAAAAACCCTATAAATAAGATACTATAATATACTTTCAAGTCATAATAAATTTTCACATAAAAAGCCATCAGCATATTTCCCAGAAGTTATAGCCAGTGGGGAAAAAACCAAAATTAGTCAAAGAGCGCTGAGCTGTGGGCAGAGAAAGAAAGTATGGCTGGAACAGGGCTGGATATTTTCCACACCGGCATCAAATATCCAACATCTTCAAAAGACAGTCCTCATACGGTACATTACTCTAATCCAGTGGTTCTGAACCTGTGGGTCACCAGATGTTCCTGGACTGCAACTCCCAGAAGCCTCCATCAGTCGCTGTGCTGGAAGGAGTTTCTGGGAGTTGCAGTCCAGGAACATCTGGGGACCAACAGGATGAGAACCACTGCTCTAATCGAATTCACTCCTTTCATAAGCATTTGCCTGGAATTTAAGACTTCAGCAAAAAAAAAAAAAAAGCACCAAACAAACCATTTTTGCATTTTACAATCCCAAGAGGTAATTTGTCTCTCCATTCATTGTTGGGATTGTTTGTAATCTATTATTGGTTGTACAACACCAAGTCAAAACCAACCTAAAGGAACCTTATAGGGCTTTCAAGGTAAGTGAGATACAGTATTTCAGGAGTGGCTTGACCAGTTCCACTTCCCCAGAGAGTTTCCTTGACTAAACGGTGATTTGGACCTTAATCTCCAGAGTCCTAATCCATCACTTTATCCACTACGCCACACTAGGAATCTATTCTTAAACAATGCTTTATCTATTTCATCATCTCAGCAATTTGAGAGTTCAGGCAGGCAAAATAGCCATATGTAAATAAAGCAAAGTGTTCTGCTTATATACTGCCCCATACCACTTCAAGTAGTCTCTGGGCGGTTTACAGTTTTAATTACAGTATGCAGGCTACACATTGCCCCCCCCCCCAGCAAGCTGGGTACTCATTTTACCGACCACGAAAGGATGGACGGCTGAGTCAACCATGAGCCGGGCTACCAGGGATTGAACCCCAGGTTGTGAGCACCGTTTTAGCTGCAGTGCAGCTGTTTAACCACTGTGCCACGAGGCTCCTGTTACTTGCAATAATTAATTAATTAATCAGATAATACACAAATTTTCATAACAGTAGTATTGAAATGAGTGTATAGTACCTTTGATTCCTCTTTAGTAGCTTTGATTCCAAAGACTGCCCAAAACCATGGCATCTACATGGAGCATGCCTTTCCTTTTCATTTATATAAACACAACCAACTGTGTCACACTGTGCTACAATCTTCTTATTTTTCAAACACCAAGGTGCCATTGCTTAAACCTATCAGGAATCCATTGCACTTTGTCCTTAATTGTTGAGAATGGCTGTTGCCTTTTCAGAACTATGCAAAATATTTTCTTGCTATTCAACAGGGACTGGTTTGTTTTCCATGGCTTCAAAGACTAGGACACGGGGAAATGGTTTCAAATTACAGGAGAAGAGATTCAATTTAAACATTAGGAAGAATTTCATGACAGTTAGAGCTGTTCGGCAATGGAATATGCTGCCACGTAGGGTGGTGGAGTCTTCTTCTTTGGAGGTTTTTATGCAGAGGCTGGATGACCATCTGCTGGAAATATTGTGATGGGGTTCCTGCATGGCAGGGAGTTGGACTGGATGGCCTTTGAGGTCTCTTCCAACTCTATGATTCTATGATTCTATGAACATGTGACTGCACTGACCTGAGGTCAAGGGTAGAATAATGGCTCAGGATTGGACAGATTTAAAGAGATCTGGTTTATTTCACCACATAATTCACACTAAATCCAACTCCCCATCTACACCGAGATGTATATCAAGTGAATTATATAAAAGAAAACTATGTTTAATCCCATCATAGATAAAGAGGTAAGTACCACAGTAAAGAAGCTGCTAATTTCTTGAATGAAAGATCTCACAAGACCCAACTACAGTCAAGCAAAAAGCACAATTAATGATTCCATGGGAAGTTTGAATCATTCAACACTGATTCTCTCTGGATTACAGCCAATGTTTTAGTCATTTCTGAAAATTCAGCTAGTGCAACTCCTATTATATATGGCCTCCACTAATAAGGCCTCCACTAATAAGATTAGTATTGATGTTGAAATCTATTCCTGCTCAGCCATACAGAGAGTAAGAGTGTACATTGAAACAATTTCAGTAAATACACAACTGAAATTAAATCAAATTATCTTAGAAGAACAAGCAGAAGGATGAGAATATGACATAGGACGGAAGAAAATTAACAAACACAAGAAGTAGCCTCTGGTCCAAAAATTATTTCATTATCTGGACTTCTGCCAAGTGCGTGGAGTGTTGTAATCAGCCACACCGAGAAGAATGGTGTGAAGTATGCTATGAGTGAAATATGTTGTCTAGAAAGAGTATAACTGAAAGCTTGGAATCAAACCGCTCCTCACAAATATTTATTTATTCATTAAATTTACAACCCACTCTATAGCAAGAGTTCTCTGGCTTGGAGTACAATATGAAACCAAATTAAAAAAACATAGTTACAATAAAATGCAATTAGAATGCGGCTGAAACCGAGAAACTAGAACAGCGTAACGGAAAGCAATTAACTTCCCCCAGTTCCAGTTATGCGAGAGAGGCTGGCCTCCTCATTCACAAATATAGCATGCATGAAAGAGGTTCTATTACCAATCAGCCTGGAATTCAAGGATGACACCAGCAGACCAGAAAGCAAGCTGGTCAAGTATCAAGAGCTGTCTGCCTCAATGAGGGATTGGAAGTACAAGGGAAAGTTTCCTAATGACCCTTGATTCAGCATGTCCAACCCTGAGCAACAGGATATTCTTTTCTGTAACCATAAGCACCATTATTAGGGTCCTCTGAGCCAAGAACAAAGAAGGAGAAGTTTGGAAAAGTGCTTTTAAAAGATAGGGGAACAAGGGAGCATGACCTAAAGCTGGTAATCTAAGAGTAATAGGATAAAGCCACTTCAGATACATAGGCTTCCAAATTAAATCCTCCCACAAGTGGGAGGCTGTGCATCGTGAAGGCCATATCCCGAGCTCTCATTTAAGTCTTCTAAATCTCAAACATCCTAGCCAAAAGGGTTAGACAATATTATCTCTCAATCCTTAACATAACTGGAAATGGCCTGGCTTTTACTGTGAAAATCAGTGGAAAGTGCAGAAAAGGAAAATTGGCCTTAGTTTGCTTCTTCTGACGCTCTTTAAAAAGCTCTCTTAAGTAAAGGAAGACAAATCTCTTGATGCCATGCAAAACAACAAAAAATATAATCCTTCATTCACGAAAATGGGTTAAGCACAAGTGAAGGCTTCTGTCTGTTTGTAATGTCTCCAAGCAAACTCTAGTGCAGTGGTAGCCCATTCAATGCAGTTTTCTGTTATTTCCATAGACATTTTTAAATCAGGAAGATGGAAGTAGAGGGGGCTCTTGAAGGGGATGACAAGTTCTAGTCTCTTCAAGCCTTCATCTCTCTGTTCTCCGGAAGGAATTTTGAGTTTTGAGTTGGTTTTCTGAGCTGAATCAGAGAGTTCCGGGAAATGAGAAGACCCGTTTTCCTACCTTGTGTTCCATCACTGCCCCCCACCCCCAGAATACAAGAAGAGCCATGCAGGATCAGGCCAAGGACCCATCTAGTCCAGTTTCCTGTATCTCACAGTGGCCCCACTAAATGCCTCTGGGAGTGCACAAGGCTAGATATCTGTCTCCTTGGCCTTAGTTAGCTTCTGCAGATGCTCTTTAAAAAGCCCTCTCAAATAAACTTAGAGAAATATCTTGATACCATGCATCGATTACGCCCCCCCAATAGATTAAGAAAGCCAAATTAGCAGGAGTAAAAAGAAAGAAGCATAGATGGTTTTATTCTTGTCAGGGTACTTATGGATATACGGAAAGGCATCATTCTACAAAATGAACAATCTGTTTTATGTGCCTCCAAGCCATCCATTTGACGCCATTAGTGGTTGGTGGATACTAGAACTCAGACAAATAAAGTACATCACTCACTACTGAAGTCTATCTACCCAGGCCTTACTGCTTTCACTGAATTGACTCCTGCTGGTAATTTTGTGTGAGTGTCAGCCTGCACGCTGCAATGACTTCCCGTTCCTGGAATTCTATATTCCTCTGTGTTCCCTCATACATATTGTATTGGAAGTACTTCAAGGCTCGATGAGCTGTCCATTCCACCCATTCTTGTTTCCAGAAAGGAGGTCATAATGGTGAGCATATGTGCGGGCCTTTGAATGGACAGCAGGTGTTCCCCACAGCCACTGATCCAGGTTGAGGTAATGGACATAATGTACTGTCTTGCGTGAATAGGCTCCAAAGGGATCTACATAACGGACAGAGGGACAGACAGGCTGAGTGTCTAACAGCTGACAAATGCATTGGCAGTGAACCACAGGTGACAAACAGAAGCAGGAGCGCGGCTGAAACAAATTCCTTTTATAGATGACAGGTGTTGACAGCGTAGATTGACTGAAGCCCTCAGGCATATTTATGAGGCCCACAGTCTGCCTCCTGGAGGACTAAAAGTCACAGCCTCCTATGATTTCTCCTCCTTCTAAAGAGAAAGAGTTCTGATGACTGATGAGTATACACACATTATTTATTTTATAAACATGAGTTTCCCCTGGCTTTGGTAATATGGATATTTTCTCTCAGCTGTTTTGAGAGAATGTTGTTTTCTTTTAAATAATGGGGAAATGAACATTCTCCCAATTTGGGGGGAGAGTATAGGGCAATGGTGACGAACCTTTGGCACTCCAGATGTTTTGGACCACAATTCTGCCCCTAGACTGCCAATGAAAAAGGACTTTGGGAGTTGTGGTCCAAAATATCTAAAGTGCCGAAGGTTCACCACCACTGGTATAGGGTATCTTTCAGTGCACAAATCCTAGGACCAATTCAAAACAATACATTAGAATGACATATAAAATCAATACAAATTATGAAAGTAGCAGGCAAAACCCAGTGATCAATACAATCTGGTGGAAGTTATCAAAAATGCAATTTACAAGCTACAGAAAATGCTGAGATCCCTGAGTAAAATAAAGGAATTCTGTGTTCCCTGAAAGGACATCAACTTTGGCACAACATGTCCTTTTCTGGGGTGAATAGTCCATGCTGTATGGCAGTGTTGGCAAACCTATGGCACGGGTGCCAAAGATGGCACTCAGAGCCCTTTCTGCAGGCACTCAACATTGCCCCTTCACAGCCACCTGTATTTGGGTTAAATTGCTGTATTGGCACTTGATGAAAAATTAGTGGATTTTGAATTGCAGTTTGGGCACTCAGTCTCTAAAAGTTTCACCATCACTGCTCTATGGCGACATTTTCCCCTGCCGCCATTCATTCTAATTCCAGATGGTTTTGGGGAACGTACAGGGGTACCTTTGATGCCAAATGAAAGATTAAGCAGTTTCACGTACAAGAAAGTATGTTGTGTACTTAAGTCCCATTGTTTAAAAACCATGACTTAAACCAGATGCTCTATGGACCAGACTCATTGAGATAATTAAAGGCCACTGCATTTGAGTGGAATGCCAGCCTTGATGTTTATTTTTACTTGCATCTTACCTTTTGTTCCACCTTCAGAAACTGCGCAAGTTCCTCAGCCGTGAGGTGATCTTTCTTGTCACTGTAGCTCAAAAGGAGCAAGTAGAGGTCTCTCCTTAATGACATCATCTTGTAAAACACAGAGAACTCTTCAAAAGTTAAGGTCCCCTGGTTCTCATCTGTGTCAGCCTCCTGAGAAACAAGCAGAATCAAATATGAATTCTGGGGTGTGGGGGGATCAGGTTGAAATAGCATGGCAGAATAGCAACAGAAGGAAAATTTAAGTTGTTCAATTTGAGCATCATGATGCAGGGATTAAATGGCTGCATTGCAGCCAAACTCTGCTCACAATCTGGGGTTCAGTCCCAGGTAGCAGGCACAACCTTCCGTCCTTCTGGGGTCAGGAAAATGCTCATGGTGGTTGGTTGGGATGTGCAGCCTCCATAATTAGACTGTAAACCACCCAGAGAGTACTTTAGGAGTCATGGGGCAGCATATAAGCAGCATGCTTATGATCCAGCTCATCATCATGGCTTATGCAAACTAACATCCTGTTGTGTAAGTTACATCTGCAAAATGGTGATGATATCACTGGAAGGGAGAGATATTCATTCAATAGCAAGTTATTTACTCCATCCCAGAGTTTATCCAACTCACAAGTAATCTCTTTCATTGATTAAAAGACACAGGATGGAAAAGGTAATTTTTCACCAACAGTCTTTCCCTACTTGTTCCCTTATATAAAGGGGGGGGGGGTTATCAGTGATTAAAGATTTCCTCCTTCCATACTGTGAATCCCCGAGTGCAGTACAATGAAACAGAGTACTCACATGTTGGAGAAGGCACAGGATAGAATGAAGAAGTCTATCATAACAAACAAAAAAATCTCCTTTTGCTGGTGTCATCAGTTCCCCACAAACATAATGTACACAACAGGATTTTGGCTAATATGAACAGATTTTAATGCAGAAGAAATGGAGAGCAATACTACTACTGTCTACTCAGATATAGGCCCCAGTCAATATGAAAGGTTCTTGAACATAATTAGATCTTGTGAAATCAGCATGTGCTGCAGTGTACAATTTTGAACCCAGAGAGTGATGTGGGGAGGAGAGAACATGGGGCGCTTTTACACGACCCCTAAAATCTGAGGCAAAGGGCTCCCAGATGCGGAGCTTAAAATTGTTTTTCCACCAGCTCCGGACTATTAAAGAAATTAAGTATGTCCATGCCCACCTAAGCACGTCCCAGTGCATTTTCCAAGTACCTGGTCTCCGAAGGTGAAAAATTTCTGATGCGGATTGCAAGGCAGTGAGTGCCGGGCTCTCCTACCTTCTGTTTGGTTTTTTTTGCCCCTCCCCCACCCCTTTAAGAGACTGGAATGCTTCCCGGGGCAGCTCCCAATGGCAGAGTGAAGGTGAGCCTGCATTCTTTTCTCCCTTTTTTTCTCCCTCCCCTCATGCAGACAGGAGCAAGGGAGTGCGGAGGGGTGGGAACGCAGCAAGAGCAGCAAACCCCCAAGATCTCTGGTCCGAATTTAAGTTGCCAGCAAATCTTAGGGGTCGTGTAAAGGCACCCATAATCACATGTGCTTCATTTTGGTTACCAAAATACCATTCAAAAATGTGACTCCAGTATCAGGATACCATATGTGAAAGAGTAGTGGGAATTAAAGAACTACTGTAATTCCATTCTTGATTGCCATTGAGTCTGTCCTCCATAAAGAAAAGCCAGCAACGACTTTCAGCATCTGCTATAAGAGGATTGGCTTGAGATTTACAAAACATTTCCCAGGAGTTCTTGCTAAATACATTTTCTTTGTAAGTCCTGACAGCAATAGACTGAGAGAAGCCTGCTTCTCCTCCCATGTTTTAGAATGCTTGTGAGCAATCCAAGCCCAGAAAGTAGAAGAACAGTTGTTCTTTATGCTTCTAGGAATAATAACCTTTTATTCTCTCCAACATAAGCCCAGATTTTATAAAAATCATTTTATAAAATGATGTTTGAACTTGATGCAACCAGAGCCTCACATGCATGCCCGATCTAGCTCATGATTTCTCCACCCATCTGTATGCACACAAAGCCATTTTTATTGCACCAACCAAGAAGTACAAGGGACTGGGCGTCATTTGCACTGTATGGCAAGCACAGTGACATGAATCTCTATCAGCAGAGCCTAGCTGAATGGGTGTTAAATCAACTGCAAGAAAGAGCCAATCGTATTGCTAAAAGTATGTGCAAAGGGTCCATTCAAGGAGTGCTTTCAGGGTTATGTGAGGACAATTTCTAAATCAGTATCTGCTAACCGGCAATCAAAGTCTGACCCAGAGCAGCTTGCACCACAGCTTCCCACGCACACAGCACAGACAGCTTGGCATTTAAAATGACACAAATAAATCTAGGAAAAGCTCCAGTGCATGCACACCACCACTCCCTTCTCTTCTGGCTTTACGGCAGGGAGGATGGAAACTTTCACTTCTGATTGTGACAGACTAGTTCACCAGGCTTTCCAAGCCCCAACGTATGGAAGATAAACAGTTTCTTGAAATACTGCCTGTTTCAGACAAGCCATAATTACCAGCAACCACCATTGGTCATTTTAGGCAATGCAAGTCATATTTAAAGGATCTTAATAAAAACAACCACCCAGAAGTGAATGCTCCTAAATGGCCCAGTTCTTGCCACACCAAAAGTATGCGAAAGGAAAAGGCAAGGTGGAGCTTTGTACCATCTATTGTTCTTGGCCTTACACTCCAGGAGTGGTAAAAAGGCAATTATGCAAAGTACAAGAAATCACGCCAACCGGATTCGATTTTTGTGATTTGTACAGACAGCACCGACTCATATTTTCTGTGGCTGAGGAATTTTCATTTCCTTTTGCAGGCAGAGATCCCAAGATATCTGATGGGTGCTAACACAGCAGTGTTGTTACTTCCTTATTCTTGTACCCTTCTGCCAGAATCTGAAACGCAATGGATGTCTTGTGCCAAGTGACCGTGCTATTGGCCTCAGACAAAACAATGTGTCAGCATTTTGATTTGGCTTCGTTTTCTCTCCAAGACACAATACTGGAGACCCAAAGAAAAGCTCGAAGTATCAAGGGGTGGGTGGGGATACCAACTCTGATTTGCCAGAGAAAAATAAACCCTGCTTTTAAAAAGAGCATGCTGTATCCAAAATATTGGTTTGAAAGAAAACACTGAAGTGAAGCCTGGCACATTCATTAGAAAAAATGGGAGCGTTCTTCTTCAGACTGTAACTCCCAGACTCCCCTGGAGAATTCTAGGTCCTGCAGTCCAAACAATTCAACTTTTCAAAGTTCTGTTTTATTTAGACTCCTTCTAATCCAAGACCAATGGGCCTTGTTGTCCAGGCAAAGCAAGACGCATTGAAAAAGGGAGTCAAACAAGCATCAGAAAAATAGAAGGGAAGATGCACATAATGAAGGTGTGTTTAGAGATTTCCCCTTCTTAAAAAGGCTCCGTTTGCACATTGGGGATGATATGGTACATACACCCAAGCAGTCTTGGGTGACAGCATGATGTCTATATGGTTTCCACATGGACAGAATGAGCAAGCATTCAACTATCCAGCCATTCAAATTTAATATTTATATCTTGACACTTTCCAGTGAGTGCAAGTTGGCTTGCACGGCTTCACATTCTCCACCAAGCTGCCCTATCATAAAGTTTAAAGGGCACAAAATCTAATACACGTTTTCATAGCCACTTACAAGCAATGAATGGCTAACTTATAAAAGTCATCCCTCTAACCCTAAAGAAAACTGGAAGTCATTGTGGCTATCCTGAATTTAGGTGCAGTAGCTGAATTCTGCATTTTGTGTGTTTTATTATTTCTTGGTCTTGATCCACTTGCTTTAATATTTCTTTGCTGGCCACTCTTTCAGTCTAAGCCAAGGCATTCTTCTTGGCATCTTAAAATAATGAACAGAAGGCAATTCAAAACCCACTAGGAGTGCCAGAATGTTGTCCATCAATTGTGGTGCACCCCGTTTAAAGCAGAGGTGGACCAATTGTAGTCTGTGGGTTTTATACAGCCTTACAGGGTCCCCGCTGCACTGGCCCATCTCATTTTCCTTTCCATTCCTTTCCTATTTTAATTTTAAAAACCTCCCATGCTTCCCAGATGGTGTGAGGGACATTTTTGCTGTGGAATGGGGGCCTGTCTGTTTTACATTGAGTATATGACCTGGGTTCTAGATCAAAGATCGGATCTCACAGTATGAACCGACTCGGGTGTTAAGGTCATCAGGAGAGGCCCTACTCTCCATCCCGACGCCCTCACAGGTACGTCTTGTGGGAAGCCATGAAAGGGTCTTCTCAACTGTTGCACCCAGACTGTGGAACTCCCTCCCACTAGAAACCAGGACTGCCTGATCTCTGTTGTCCTTCCGGAAACAGGCAAAGACCTTTCTCTTCAGGCAAGCTTTCCCTGAATGATGGACTACCATGTGTATTTTATATGAATCTATGGGCTCACATAGACTTTGTGTTAATGACTACTTATAACCGTGTTGCTTTAATGTAATGTTTTTCTATTAATGCTGTAAGATGTCCTTCAATTTCTTTTTCTCAAATACTTGAACATGTGTTAATTGTACTGGACTGTGTATTATCCCTCATTACTGTAAGCCGTATTGGGTCCTTTTCCAAGAAGAAAGGTGGGGTAAAAATACTCTAAATAAATAAATTAATTAATAAAAAGAAAATAAAGTGGTCTCTTCTTAATAGTGACCCTGGTGTCTAAACATTTGAAACACACTCCTAAGGCCTTAAATAGGTCAGCCTTTCCTCTCAGATTCAGTTCTCCCCAAAGCTGTGGGGGGAAATTTGTATCAAAAACTAAATTAGGTTTTTGCCTTTGGGGGCATGTGCAGAAGATCTCAGAGGGAGTATGTGTAGCTCCAAGGCCCATGTATTAAATTTTGTGTTCTCTCCCATATTATCTTCTTCACACAGCATGAAATTAATAACCCTGCTACTCTCCCTGAACCTGGTGGCATTAAAGACACACAAATGACATGCAAAAGGAATTGGGTCTACTACAGATTAATCATTGGCCTTGTCACAAAGCCTATTAAGAACTTGGTGTCCAGTCTGTAATTAATTGAACATTATAATTCCTTAAGGGAGGGTGAATGCCAGATGTCAGGTATCTGGGCATAGCGTGATGCTGACATGACACAGCACGCTAGGCTGACCCTCCTTGTCTTTCCTCTACGGACAATTTATCACACTGAACAGTCTGCCCATTAATCTTCATTGATAAGGCCAGGCTTCTTATTCTCTGAGAGACTAACACTCAGCCTCCAAAGTGCAAATGAAAGGATGCCCCACCTGAAACATCTGTCTTACTTTCCTGCGGGGCAGGTTGACGTTCAGTTTGTGCATCAACTGGTGGATCTCCTCAATATTCAGCAAGCCGTCACCATTCTTGTCCGCCTCCTCAAATGTCTGCTTCACCCAAGTGCAGTTTAAATTAAGGAAAGGGTAGAGTGCTTTGACTAAAATGTCCTTTTGAATCATTGAAAATAAATGCAGGAGTACCATTTTATGAAAGTCAGGCACAAGGTGACCATAGAACAGGGCATGGAGAGGCAGTTCACACTGGACACATTTTCCTTAAAAAATGGCATTGTAAAGTCACCCCCTTACTCAGTATGGTGTCCCTGCAGGTGTGCTGGATGAAAACTCCCTTCATCCACAGCCAAAATAGCCACCAGCTAGTCATAATCCTACCCATCTAAAGTGTACTGGACTGGAGAAGGCTGGTATTTCAGTTTCCTCTCCCTCGACATGTGTATTCCTTGCAGTCCCATTGCTGCTAAAGGTCCCACTGCTGCTAAAAATAAGGAAACTCAACCTTCAAATAGCAGGCATAGTGTGTGGGGGGTGGGGGGGACAGGGAAGGCATACTGATGACATTTCTGTGCCAGGTAAAAGCCTTCCTGTTTCTGAAGTGTTTTAACTGACATAACACAGATCAGTGTTGGCGAACCTATGGCACGGGTGCCAAAAGTGGCACTCGGAGCCCTTTCTGTGGGCACCCGACATCACCCTTTGACAGCCACCTGTATTCAGGTTAAATGGCTGTATTGGCACTTTGCAAAAAATTAGTGGGTTTTGAATCACAATTTGGGCACTCAGTCTCTAAAAGGTTCGCCATCACTGACATAGATTGTGGGTCCTGGTATTTAAATGTTTTTTGTTGTTTTTAATTGTCCATTGCCTTTTAAACGTTTAACTGTTTTAACTGTTCCTTTTTAATTGTAAGACGCCCAGAGACCTTTGTGTAGTGGGTGGCATATAAGTTGTATAAATAAATAAATAAATAAATAAATAAATAAATAAATAAATAAATAAATAAATAAATAAATAAATAAATAATATAAAGGGTTGAAGGGCTCATCCTCCATGCCACAGTCCAAATGTTACACAAGGACCAAGCACATGACTTAAACGACCCCTGTATTGACTCTCAGGTATTCTTCTATGTACTTCCTCCTGCTCTACAGTCTAGTTTTGCTCTACTCTGAGTCAGCTATAAGAACATAAGAACATAAGAACATAAGAAGAGCCATCCTGGATCAGGCCAAAGGCCCATCTAGTCCAGCTTCCTGCATCTCACAGCGGCCCCACCAGGTGCGTTTGGGAGTGCATGAGACTAGATATCTGTCTCCTGATACCACTCCCCTGCATCTGGCCCTTGAAGTAACCCGGTTTAAAGCCTGGAGACTCCACATCTCCATCATGGTTTGTAACCTGTGATGGACTTTTCCTCCAGGAATCTGTCCAATCCCCTTTTGAAGGCATCCAGGCCAGATGCCATCACCACATCCTGTGGCAGGGAGTTCCATAGACTTACAACGCGCTGGGTGAAAAAATATTTTCTTTTGTCTGTTCTTACTCTCCCAGCCCTCAATTTGAGTGTATGCCCCCTAGTTCTGGTATTTTGGGAGAGAGAGAAGAGCTTCCCTCTATCCACTTTACTCATACCCTGCATTATTTTGTA
>JAHTLZ010000379.1:42615394-42642669 GCA_023846285.1 Phrynocephalus versicolor
AAAAGTTTTGTGTCATCTGCAAACTTGGCCACCTCACTGTTTATCCCTGTCTCCAGGTCATTTATGAACAGATTGAAAAGCACCGGTCCCAGGACAGAGCCCTGGGGCACACCGCTTTTCACTTCTCTCCATTGCGAAAATTTCCCATTGATACCTACTCTTTGTTTCCGGGATTTCAACCAGTTCTCAATCCATAAGAGGACCTGCCCTCTTATCCCCTGACTGTGCAATTTTCTCAGCAGCTATTGAAGTCCTGAGAATCTTCCTGTTGTTCCCCCACTCTCCCCACTTAGGAAAACCCTTCCCCAGCATTCTTCTCCTCCTCCCCAGCCCCCAGCAGATGCATCTCTCCTCCTCATGAAGCTATATCCCTGGTGGCTTCCATTTTCCCCCTGAACTCCAGCTGGAACCGTTACAAGGGTCATTTCACCTCACCGTCTCCCATCTGCCAGAACCAATCATGCCCACGAGGCTTGAAGTAAGGTTTCGGCACAAGGGAAGGCACAGCTAGCCGTGTGCAGCCTCCAAAAGTCAGGGATAAATATAGAAAATGCAGAAGGAGTTTATGGAGCTTGTAATTTGCCACAAAAGGATGGCAAGTATTCCTCTGTCTTGTGACAGTCTGAGCTGAAATGAGGAAATGGGGATGATTAGGTACAAGACAGCATCCATTGCTTTCTTGTCCTGACAACTTGGATCCAACCCAGCTGGGTCATGATCCTTCCTGTTTAGAGGGAGAGGGAAGCAGCACTTTCTTCAAAGCATCAAACTAGGTTGAAATAAGAAACTGTTTACATAATTTGTTTACCTTCACCCAAATGAACTCAACCTTGCAACATTCCCTCTGTTTATCTAGGCTGAAGTTTGTTTGTTTATGTAAGGATGTTGAATGCTGTTTTTTTTTTTACTGCACTTCATTCAAAGTAACCACAGAGGGTTTTTTTTAACTGCACTTCATTCAAAGTAATCACAGAGTGGTTTCCAGTGAAACCGACAATGCAATATAATCAATGGACAAAATAATAAAATAATCTAAATGGCACTGAAAAACAACAGAAGTCTCACTATGTATTACCTTTGCATTTTAATGTTTAATATTTATCTTCTATTTTCCCCTCTGCTTATCTTCTATTTTCCCCTCTAATTTTCCTCTCAGCAATACTATTTGCAAGCCAGTCAACAACATTTATTTTTTTTATTCTCCTTTTACAGCATAACACCATAAAGTTATATAGATCGTGTCGTACCTCAGGATTGTTGGCACATGCACACACTCACCCCAAGACTTTGAGGGAAATCCTAAATACTCTATTAAAACAACTGTAACTAACTGATCTTTTTGTTACCACAGGTTCAGGTGCTGGGCCAGTGCTATTTAGGTATGCCTTGAGAAGAACTGTCTACTCCCCTCCTCATCCAGTTGCCTTTTAAAACCATTTGAACTTTGGCCCTGCCATTTGGCAATGGAACCGATGCCTCAAATGGCAGATCATGGGTGGCAGCAGGGGGGGCCTCATTCTCACAATTCTGCTTGACCCCTCTCTTTTCCTATCTCGGGACAACAGCGCTATAGTGCCGCAAAAACTATCTTACACATCCTAAACTTGCTGGCTGCTTGCACAAATGGGCACGTACGCTGCCCATTTGTTAGTGCTGAAGAAATATTCAGCTTCTGCTCTTAAAACAGTGGGGAGAGGGGAATACTTTTTGCCCTTTGCTTGAAGCAGCAAAATCTATTGGATGATCCTAATATTCATTCACCAATACCCTTATTTCTAGAACCTCATGGCACAGTGGTTAAATGCCTGTACTGCAGCTAAAACTGTCCTTACAACCTCGAGTTTGATCCCAGGTAGCAGGCTCATGGTTGACTCAGCCTTCCATCCTTCCAAGGTAGGTAAAATGAGGACCCAGCTTGCTTGGGGGCGGGGGGGCAAGGTGTAGCCTGCATACTGTAATTAATACTGTAAACCACCCAGAGACTACTTGAACTGGTATGGGCAGTATATAAGCAGACCTATCAGAGAAACCTTGGACAGGTGTGATGCTCGATTAAGCAGTATCACCAGATCAAAATCTGAAAGGATATTGGTCGTGTGTTCTCTGCCTTTTGGCAAGGGAGTCCTCATCACTGATCCCAGCCATCAGGTATTTCAGCCCAGTGATCCATGTGCGAGCTTCCTCCGGGTTAGAAGTGATTAGATCCAAGGACTCCATGTGGTTGCCATGGTATATCGTGAAGCAGCAGCTCGGGTCAAAGTTGCCTTCACCATGGCGATGGAAGATTTCCGATTGCCGACCTTCGGTGACTTTGTAGATAGAATCAATCACAACTGTAAAAGGAGATTGGATCAGAGAAGGGGATTAAAACAGAAGCAAAGCAAAAGCAAAGCAAAAGAAGGGCTAAGATGTTTTAGGTCTACAACCTGTTTATTACAAACTTCAAATTAAGGAGATGGACCCAAAAATTCCTTTAGGAGGGAGAGGCTGTAGTATTAGTTTTTAGTCAGCCTTATATAAGGTCCTTATCTGATAACTGTGTGAAATCACATGAACACCAAGGCATGAGTAAATAGGAGTCATGAACTAGGATCTCCTTTATCAACTTGTTCAGAAATATATGAGAGGATTGTTAAAATATGTCTCACTTCAGCTTACTTTGGCTCTATGTACTATTCCAGCGGTTCTCAGCTTTTGGTCTTACTAGTGTTTTAGACTTATAGCCTACAATTTCTTGCTGACTAGGGCTTCTAGGAGTTGGAATGGGGGAAAACACTGGAATACAAACACACCATGTTTTCAGTATTTTATAACAGCTAAAGAAAGAGGAAGGGACTCCCTGATAATCCAAAGCCGGCCCAACTGTTAGGTAAACTGAGGCAGCCACTTCAAGTGGCAGAAGCTGGAGGACACTGATGACAGATTCTCAGCCATTTGCCTTTTAGAAATCAGAATGTTGTGTGCCACATAGTCTGCTCTGTAACCAAAAGTGTAGAACAGGCATGTCCAAACTTCGGCCCTCCAGATGTTTTGGAGCACAACTCCCACAGTCCTTTTCCACTGGAAATACAGGCTTGGGATTCTGGGAGTTGTGGTCCAAAACATCTGGAGGGCCGAAGTTTGGACATGCATGGGGGTGGGTGGGAGCTCAATTCCCCACTGGGTCTCCCTGAAAAAGAGCCAGCCTGTCTAACCTTGGTCAGACTACACAGCCCCAGAGTGCCCCTAGAAGAACGGAATGCTAAACCATCTTGAGTACCCTGTATCTTGAAAACCTTAGGAAGAGATCACCGTAAATCAGAACTGACTTGATGACACATAATTATTATATATCAAGCAGTCAATCTCCATACCCAAAACAGAAGAGGACAAGTCTTGTTCTTTGCATGGGCAACCTTCCCTCTGTTAATTACAGTCAAAGTTATTAGCACCAACCTTAATGGCTATTAATGACAGCAAGAGGATATGTTCATGATAAGAAAGAGAATGAAACCCTAGTTTAAAGGTTCAGAAGGGTTACATATGTACTACAAAACATGAGATCTAAGACACACAATTTAAAGAGTAGCTTATGGCAGAAACAGCTAACAGCTTCACAATCAGAAAGTGAGAAAATGTTATTGACCCAGAGAAATGTTCCTCACAGTTGCTATGTTCACATAGCGTGAAAACCAAACTTATAATTCACTTCCTGATGATCAAAAAATGTGCAAGCTTGTTGGCAACTTGCAGACCTGTGGAACCTCATTGGAAGTGAATATCTAACTGTGAGGCTGCCATTTCACCTCCCTCTGCCCTTAAACGTACACTCACTTTTGGCCTTTTCACTTTTCCTGGACGGTCTCCATCGAATACAGGTCCTGTGCTCATCCAGGTAAAAAAGACGCACTAAACCTTTGGCTCCATTCTTCAGTTTAACCATCTGAGTCCCAGACTGCATAACACTCATGCATCTTTCAACTGTAAAAAGGCAAGAAGATGATTACAGCAAACTGAAATAGAAAAGCTATGTTACTATGCTAGAATTAATACTTCTTTATAGAGTAACAATTACATAATGCTATTAAATTTATTCACAAAATTGTAATGTGAATTAGTTATGGCATTGTATTCTCAAAGGGTTTCATGGCCGGGCTCTGATAGCTGCTGTGAATTTTTAGGGCTGTTTGGCCGTGTTCTGGAAGTTTTTCTTCCTGATATTTCACCAGACTCTGTGGCTGGCATCTTCAGAGGGCAAGGAGCTCAGTGAACTAGAAGTTCTCTCTATGCTCTAGGGCATGTCCAGCTATCAGCAATAGCCTTTCAATTCGGAGCTTGCTGAATACGTTGCATGTCTATTTCTAAGGCTTCAACTTCATGTTGTGTATCTGACGTATGAAAGGTCAGGCCAAATAAGATGTGCTACCTTTTGAGGTGCCACAACACTCTTGTGGTTCTCACTACAACACACCGACATACAGTATTTCTCCCTCAAATAGACCAAAAGAGTTACTTTTCCAGGCTGTGGTTCTAATAATGAACATGTGGCCCTCAGAGGAGCTATGTTCACCACAGAGCATTGCAATTGCTTTTCCCACTGAAATCAGGGTTTCCAGGCCATCCCACCTGAGATACATGACTGAAGAGAGTCATGTGCCAAGCCTAAACACAAGACAAATACACAAATGTAAGACAAATGCAGGCAAAGAGGAGGGCACCCTATCCAACCAGTCCTGTCTCTCTGTATTGCATCTTCCTTCCTGCCCAGCATCCACTGCCCCACATTCTATTATAGGGCAATATGTAGTGTTTTCCCTAATGCCCAAACTCCATGTAAAGCCATCAACAGGCTTTCGTTTTTCTTTTGTATCCTAAAGGACTACTCCGACTCCAAGGACTGCATATAGGAAACATGCAAGCAAGCAAGCACATTCCTAATGATTAAAACAGTGCAGCAGTTAGAACATCAGAACTAGGGCTCAGAAGATTCAGGTTCCAAGCCCCAAGAAGTCACAGTGCTTTCTAGATGACCTTGAGTCACCTTGAGTCACTCTCAGCCTGGCCAACTAGGGTCATTGGAAGATCAAGTGGGTAAGAGAGCAGGCATGGGGATATAGAAAATATGCCTAATTAACCCAGCAAGCAAGGACTTTGGAATATAACAGGCATACCGTTCTATTTAAGTGGAAGTTGTGTCATAGCAACTCGACTTTTTCTTGAGAGACTGAAAAGTTTTGCTGCTCATCCAAACAGCTTCATCAGTCTGAGGAAAGCGAGTTCCAAATCCTCCATTTTATAGTCCACTTTGGACAAAAGTGGACTATAAAATGCAGGACACGCACACTAGCATTCTTCAAACTGGTGAAGCTGTTTGGATGAGCAGCGAAATGTTTCTGTCTCTCAAGAAAAAGAAGTCCAGTTGCCATGACTCAACTTCCAGATAAACTCATCTGGATGACTGAGAATCTTCACAGACACATTCTATTTAAGAGAAACAAAGAAACAGCTATACCAATTCAGACCAAAGGACTATACCAGTGGTGGTGGACCTTTGGCACTCCAGATGTTTTGGACCACAACTCCCAGAATTCCAAGCCTGTATTGCCAGTGATGAAGGACTGTGGGAGCTGTGGTCTAAAACACCTGGAGTGCCGAAGGTTCACCACCACTGGACTACACCATCCAGCATTTTTCCCCTTATGGTGGTCTCTCAAATGCTCTCAACTAGGATATAAATAGCTCAGTGGTTTAAGCATCTGGCTAGGTTTCGACTTTGACCTCCCACTGCATCTCCCTGAGAGGGGCTGGACTCACCATCTCTAAGGTCCCTTCCAGCTGTGCAGTTCTAAGATTATTAAGCTTAAACTTAAATGCATCAACACCCTTCCATTCATGAACCCCTGAAAGTTCTACTGAGAGGCACACTGGCTCCAATAACAGAAATAACACACAGCTGTTATGACTACTAGTCACTCCTAACACCTAGTACATCAGAAGAACTGTTGTTTTATCACTTAAGGCAGGCATGTCCAAACTTCGGCCCTCCTGATGTTTTGGACCACAACTCCCAGAATTCTAAGCTTAGATTGCCAGTGACAAAGGATTGTGGGAGTTTTGGTCCAAAACATCTGGAGGGCCAAAGTTTGGACATGCCTGACATAAGGGAAGCAAGAATTGCTTTAACATTTTATGCTCCAAGTACCAATTACAACTTTGTTTCTCTTGCATGTTTTATCTCTTGACTTGGTCGTACTGAGGCATCATTTGCTGTTCTGTCTTAGACAAGGAAATGTCCTCTTGCATCTTTTAAGGCTTGGATGGAAAGGAAAATTTCACCAGGTATAGTCATCATCAGCGTCGCCAGCTAGAGCAAATGTGGAACTGCAACATTTTCCTTTCTATGAAATGTTCAAAGTTACAAAAGCCCTCTCGAGGTTGACCTGATGCTACCCCTGTATGCATACAATCAGAGACTTGTTCTCCGTACTAATCAGAAATAAACATTCACAACACAGGGCTCCATAATGAAAATCACTAATACAGATCAGAAGTTTCTTTTCAGGCATAGGAACACATGGTCCATATATCCGCGCCTTAAGGGACCCCTCTGTACAAGCAACCAAGGAGGAATATATGAAGAAGTAAGTAGTTTACAGTTAAGAGATCTGTAGCACACATTCCTAATACATTATTTCCTTTTTGTGACATAAAAGGAAATACTAAAGAGATTTATCCAGAAAGGAGGGGAGGGAGGATTCGGCAACAGCAAAGCAAAACCACCGAGTTCTTCAATAGCTGATAATCTGGGGAAATTGTTGTGTTGTGTCGTTACAGTCATGACTGACTCTTCGTGACCCCATGTCCATGGAGTTTTCTTGGCAGGAATACTGGAGTGGTTTGCCAGTTCCTACTCCAGGTGCCTACAGCACCTGGTATTCCCTGGTGGTCTCCCATC
Source organism: Phrynocephalus versicolor (assembly GCA_023846285.1). Taxonomy (NCBI): domain Eukaryota; kingdom Metazoa; phylum Chordata; class Lepidosauria; order Squamata; family Agamidae; genus Phrynocephalus; species Phrynocephalus versicolor. The sequence continues at coordinate 42,622,329 of JAHTLZ010000379.1, forward strand.
CAAGTACTAACCAGGCCCGACCCTGCTCAGCTTCCGAAATCAGGCGAGATCGGATGTACTTAGGGCATCTAGGCCTGGGGAAATTAGCCTGTACTGTTTTCTTTGCTCTGACTAGGTGATCCTAATTATAAAGGGGTGGAAGCAATGTGTTGTAATACATAGTTGGTGTAATATGTACTGAGAGGAATGTAGTCTCTCAGTTACCAGCAGCCTACATGATCAATCAACCACAGATGACAGACTGGGTAGGTTCTATCAGCTACTATTTACATATTTCAGAGAATGACATGTTATTCATCACCATAATTACCCTTATTAACAATAATTATATCTCACTGAGTAACAAGCTCTTTGGGCAGCTTATTCCAACATAAAATATGCACACCTCTATAAAATAAGATTATTTCTTAACATGTACATGCTTTCTGCATATAGATGCCAATTTAAACAAATATGTTCCAGTTATTAAACTGCATCGTGGAATCACATACAAAGAGCATGTATGAATATCACAAAAAGCATGTTTACAATGCCAGTGCAAACTCTATCTGCATGCCCACCAATCTATTAAAAATGGCATTGTATGTGGTGGCTGTTGCTACACTCTGAACAAACTTCCAGGTATTCAACACAATCCTGACCTGTTAGACCTCCACAACATATGGAGTATCAGAGGATCCTCTGGTACAATTTGGGGAGAGGGGCAGCTGTCCTCTTTCCATTAGCAAGTTATACCTGGCTATTAACTCTCAAAACTCATGGGTCTTCACCAGTAAATAAACCAATCTCTTTGTGAAATGATGCCTGCAATTTTATGGGAATGTTTTGTGAACACAGCGGTACTTGATCATAAATGGCAGTAGGAGCCATTTTTCACTTAAAGTGTTAAGTATGCAACCAAAAACCCTTACTGTTTGCTCTTATATTTCGGAATGAAGGTATGGCTATACACACCTAATACAGTACTCCACAGGTACCAAAACATACACAGTAGAGCCTACAGAGCAGATGTTCCCAACCTGTGGTCCCTAGGCATTCAAGGACTACAACTCCCAGAAATCCTAGCCAGCACATCTACTGGTGAAGTCTTCTGGGAGTTTTAGTCCAAGAATGCATGGGGAGACAAAGTTAGAGAACCACTGCTACAGATGGGCAACTACTAGCCAGTTCATGATTGTTTACCCAGATATTCAAAAGGAAGCAGAGAGAAAAAAGTGAGACTTAAAATTTGACAGAACAGAGAAACATTTTGTTAACAGCAAAAAATGATTGATGAATCAACAATGCTGACCACAATAGATTCTTTCAGGTCGTTCTTGAGAAAGTAACATGGGACTTTAATCTGGTTGTGCCTGCAGCTGTTTCCAAATGTTGAAAGTGCAGGGACATCCAATTTTAGCCGGCACTGTTTCACTCTGACTCTGCATTATCAAAATGGCTCAAAACAAGATCTTGTTATGTTTTCTCAAAACAAAACCAATCCCACAAAAAATTGGCCTCTTTCCATGGATGCCCAGCCTCACCTAAACATCAAGGCACAGACAATTTTACTTCACAAGAAAGAAAATACTGAAGTAGCGATCATATGCACATTTCTCTTTGAGCATGTTATTCTCACTGAATAGCATGAAACCTGGTTCCAGGTAAGCATGCACTGGACTACACATTTATAAGTGGGCTAAATTCACCATTACATTCTCCAAGTAGAGAGAATATATTATTGTGACTTTCAATAATTTATTGTGACTGATTTCCAAGTAAATGCATACAGTTAGGGCTGTTCCTCGTTGTATTTAATACACAGAAAACATACATGGAACAACAATTGAAATTAAGAGACATGGAGCTTTCAGGTTAAAAAACAAATCATGAATAAGTATCTGTAATAATATACAACATTTACTATCGAAATAATATCAGCCTGGCAACAAGCCTGAACTAATCATAAAAGCATTGCAAATAATATCAGGGGGAAAGCAAGGCAGAATTTGAGTGCTAAAGCATCTGCAGAAATAAACAGCCCAGGCCCGCACTCTGCCGCCCTGTCTCCCAAGAGCAGCCTCCTTCTTCTGGGTCTCTGTGCAAAAGGAATCCAAAACTCGAAAAGAGGTACCAACCCATGTGGCCTAAGGGGCATCTTTCTGAAGTTGCCACACTTCCCACCACGTTGTACATCTCCGATGCCAAAACGGAAGCCATTGGAGCATGAGGAGTCCAGATGCTGCTCAGAAGCTTTATGACGGGCATATAATATTCATTCTACCTTGACGAGCAAAACTTCCCAGCGATGATGAAATCGGAAGCTGCTGGACTGGGGCCACTAAGCACCAAGTCTTAAAAGAAGTCCATGTGCTGGCTTTATTCCAATCCGGGATGCTATGGCAGGGCCCAACTCTGCCTCCCATTTGCCATTTAACCCCAAATACAATGAGGTCCTTAACATCCTGCGATCGCCTCAGTACAGACCATTGGAATTACTGAGTCTCTCAGATAACATGACTGTTGCGCTGACCCCTCAGCAGCCATTTCAAGCGTAAAGCCTATTTATAAGCAGTTTATGCATCTCTCTGAATAATGCACTGCCTAGAGCGTGGTTTTTTTTAAAGCACATTTTATTACGTGAGCAGCGGAAGCATCACAGGACAAGTAGCAACTGAGCCAAAGATTAATTCTAAATAGCTTGTTCATAAGTCCCCAAACAAGCCTTTAAATATTATTTTCAAACACATTCTGGATCGAAAGCCCCCCAACACCTATTTTCTTCACCTTTTAAATGTGAAAATACAGTGCAGTACTTAAAAATACAGCTACAGATTACAAGTCTCCAGAACATAAAGCACCTTCAGAATTCAAATACATGCACACACAGAGTCAACACTACTCAGCTTATATCTCCAGCTCACAAGACAGATGGGTATGAAAAGCTGCCATTGGAGCCAAGTGAGGCTTTACAGACCGTCCTGTTCTGTAACTTGCACTCTGGACAGGAGGCCAGTGTGAGAACAGAATACAGAGAAGCAGAACAGCTTTTAATTGTCAATGGGTTTAGAGAAGGGTCTTGTCTACCCTCCTTTGCATATCTATATACAAAGTCCATTCAATGTTTAGCACACAACACACTGGATTAGATTCAGTTGTAGAACTGAAATCTGGCAGAAGAAGCTTTGATAATTTAAGGTGCACAGATAGGATAATACCATATTACTGGCAACAAGAATGACTTGAAATGATTACTGATGAAGGCAAAGCAAGGAAGTGCAGGAACACGATTACAGTGGAGCATCAAGAAAATAGTGACTCTGTAATTTTAATGATGATGGTGTGTGTGTGTGTGTGTGTGTGTGTGTGTGTGTGTGTGTGTGTGTGGTTACAGTCATGACCGACTCTTCATGACCCCATATTCTTTTTGGCAGGAATACTGGAGTGGTTTGCCAGTCCCTACTCCTTTGAGACCTCACTATCTGTCAGAACGGCTGCTCCCATAAAGAAGCGCCCATATCACTCATTTATCCCAAGCAGGGCATTTGAGGGTGCCGATCCTGAACAGGTCTTCTTGGTGGTAGCACCGTATCTGTGGAATCAGTTGCCTGCCTCCTCGCCACTTCAGGCATTCAAACATCTACTAAAATGGATGTTTAGACAGGCTTTCCCCATGTACTGTTGATGAGTATAAGGCTGGGAAATTATTTCAATCTGCCTCTGCTTCTGTCCTCTTATCTCATGATTTACTGATTTTGATACTGTTATCTTTATACTTAGTGTGTTTTTTGAGTTTATTGATATGTTGTATTTACTGTTTATACTAATTATATTGGATATTTGTCCATTTTGTGTTTTTAACTGTGGTTCACTGCCCAGAGTGGCCTTTGGGTCAGATGACTGCAGTATAAAAATACAGTCCAATCCAGTCCAGTCCAGTCCAGTCCAACAAACAAAGAAACAAAGTAAGCTCTCCATGGGTAAGGGGCGGGGAGTCAGAATAGAAATATTTTAAGCAAATAAATTTAAATAAATGTTAAATTCCTGTCAATGGATGAGCTTTTGTTTTGACCACGCAACTACATTATTTACAGGGTTGCAGGATTCTTTGGCTGAGCTTCCTACCTTGAACCTCTCCATGTTGTTGGGACTGACTAGTGAGGATTGCTCCTGCCACAGGGCCTACATAAGAACATAAGAAGAGCCATGCTGGATCAAGCCAAAGGCCCATCTAGTCCAGCTTCTTGTATCTCACAGTGGCCCCACCAGATGCGTTTGGGAGCGCATAAGACTAGATATCTGTCTCCTGATACCACTCCCCTGCATTTGGCCCTTGAAGTACCCTGGTTTTAAGCCTGGAGATTACACATCTCCATCATGGTTTGTAACCTGTGATGGACTTTTCCTCCAGGAATCTGTCCAATCCCCTTTTGAAGGCATCCAAGCCAGATGCCATCACCACATCCTGTGGCAGGGAGTTCCATAGACTAACAATGCGCTGGGTGAAAAAATATTTTCTTTTGTCTGTTCTTACTCTCCCAGCCCTCAGTTTGAGTGTATGTCCCCTAGTTCTGGTATTTTGTGAGAGGGAGAAGAGCTTCCCTCTATCCACTTGACTCATGCCCTGCATTATTTTGTACGTCTCAATCATATCCCCCCTCAGGCGTGTATCCAGTTCTGCCAAGGTCAACTGGGCTCTTGCTGAGTCTGCACAGTTCTCTTCAGGGCAACCATGGGATCTGGCCTAAGTCTATTTGATGGCAAGTTCACTGGGCCTGCCCCTTGTAGTGCCACTGCCCTGTCTGGGTTTGGGCAAGGCAACCCAGAATAAGGCATCCCAATCTGCTTCTGCGATAGTTCTGAAAGAACATTGTCTGGCACTGCCACAGGGCCTGGACCAAGGGAGGTGAATGAATCCAGTCTATTGCCCTCGGGGTCTCAAGTTTGTTTGGCCATTCCTAGACCCTCCTGGTTGCTTGCATTATTGCTCTGCTCTTCACCTTCCTTCGGGGTGCCTTCTTCAAAAAATTCCTAGCCTATGCCTACCCCATACCTGGCTTCTCTCTGTCACTTGACAGCCAACTGTCACTTGGTATGCATGAAGGGCCCTTTTACTTGCCCTTCATGCATACCAGGCAGCTCCTCTCTTCTGGGGAGAGGTGCCTTGAAACCTTCTCACCCTTAGCTGAAGTTATCTTTCCACAGATGGTGAGTGGAAGTCTGACCCAGCCCTTCTTCTCTGCCGATTCACACAACATGCCAATACCAGGGCATAAGAGGCTGGGTTGCAGGCATGAACAGAGCATGTTCCAACCCAGGCAGCCCTGCCGCAGCATGATGAAAATTGCAATTGTCAAAATATTTTTGACACCTTATTTGAGTCATCAACCCAAATGAGGACTTGGTCAAGAAATTAAAGGAAGACAGAGACTTGTAAGGAAGCTACAAAGGGAACAGAAGACATCCTTCAGAGTACGAATATGTTGCTAGAGACCAAGGCTAAATTCATTCATATTATGCGGATGCTGATCACTACAGGATGTGACAGCTAGACAGAGAAGAAAGTTGACAGGACAAAATGAATTCATTTTAAGTTTGACATTGATAAGATGTTTTCAAATACCAAGCACTATCAGAAAGAAAAATAACTGGATTCTAGTCTATATCAAAACAAAATTCTCCTTAGAATAACTAAATTGAGTCTATCACATTTTGAGAGTAAGACTCACTGGAAAGGGTGGCAGTGCTAAGAAAACTGGGGAACAGAAAAAAAGGAAGATGGAACATAAGATGGGTTGATTCAATACATTACAAATTATTCTTCTAATGTGAATGTAAGACTTTTCATTTTTGTGATACTATGTTTTAAACTTTGGATTGAAATTTTGTACAATGAACCTATCATGGACTCATAGAATAGTAGAGTTGGAGGGGGCCTACAAAGCCATCAAGTCCAACCCCCTGCTCCACGCAGGCATACAAATCAAAGGGTATCTGCCAGGTGGTTGTCCAAAGTTTTCTTGAATACCTCCACCTACCCATTAGGTTTCCATGGCAGAACCTGGGGCAACGAACTCAAATCACTGTCCATTACCTTATCCACTATACCACATTGCAAAACGCACTCTATCTCATTATATCAATACTTTTTTTCTACCTCTCCCCCTTACATAGCAAAATAGGCCATGTAGGAGATATATGTGTAGAGGTAAAATGCAAATTCAATTACTCGGATAAAAATAATTTCCACAAGAAGCTTTGAATTTGTTCCAATATAACATTTTCCCCAATAAGCTTGGTTTAGTTCTCTTCACCCCCACCAACTATATAAATTCAAATATTTGTGGGTTGTTTTGTCATTTTAAAGTTTTGTATTTAAAATATAAATTCAGCTAGAGAAAGACACAGCTTCCTAGTTCATAGTTCACTCTTAAGTGGTTCTTGGAACAAATACCCAGAAGTCTTCACCACTAGCTGTGATGGCCAGCATGAAGTGGAGTCCAAAGCCCATCTGAAGGTACAAGGTTTGAATCACTGCTCTACATGAACTGCAAAAAACATGGAGGGGTCATGAAGGTATCACCGACACATGTCACATGCTTGCCAGAATCATTTAGAATTAAGACTTTCTACTTCTGAGGTTCAAACAGGCTGAATGCAGTGAATGAGGAGAGTTTTTTTATGACTGCATTTTTATCCCAAATTAACTCCAAACAGCTCAAAACTGCATCAGCAGGAACTTAGTTTATTCTCCCAGTGATGTCACTAGGTAGGCTTATCCCCGAGATAAGAACCAACCTAATGAGTGGCACAGCCAAATTTGAACTCAACTTCAACATCTTGCATAGCATAACAGTTTGGGGACACGTCCTATTATCAGTGTTGGTGAACCTATGGCATGGGTGCCAAAGGTGGCACTCGGAGCCCTTTCTGTGGGCACCCAACATTGCCCCTTCACAGCCACCTGTATTCCGGTTAAATTGCTGTATTGCAAAAAAAAAAAAAAAAAAAAAAGAATTAGTGGGTCTTGAATTGCAGTTTGGGCGCTCGGTCTCTAAAAGGTTCGCTATCACTCTCCTATATGATTCGTTCCGGTTTTGAACTGCAGCAAGGGATGATCATTAGCATTATCATTGTCGTCATCAAGGAACTGCTGCACTGGAAGGGATGCTATGGATAACAGTGTTTCCAAAATCCTTTTTTATGATTGTTCGTGGAGTGACGTACACATACAAAGATCTTTCGAAAATGATGTGGACACATATACATAGCAGCTTTGCAAATTCATGTACTAATGCCTGCATAACTAGATCCAAAAATGCAGGACCAACAGTACAATTGTATGTACAAATTACTTGTAGGAATAAAATTCCATTCTACAGGCTGATTAAAAAAAATGATCTTCCAGTAAAAGCCTAATGCATTTTGCCTTTATTATTATTATTACTATTATTATTTTTAAACTTTTAAAATTACAATCCATGAAGAAAAAGGAGGCTTACGGTGACACTGGCTTTTATGGAATTATTCATGTTACAATCATCTGATTGAAGGAAAGATTACATAAATCATTAAAAAAGCTAAAAAGGCAAACTAAATGGTACTTCCAAATTAAATATCTAAACTGATCTGAAGAAAAAATAGTGTAGAGGTTAAAGAAACAACATTGGAACATACAACAAAATGCAGTATATTTTAGCATCACAGATTTTTGGGAGATTTCGACTAGAATGGGGTTCTTTCAAAGAGAAAGGTGGGGTAAAATATTTTAAATAAACTGAATAAACAAATCCCAAGGTTCAGCACAGCACCCAAAAGCAATGTGAATAAAAGCTATCACCAGCGACACTGAAAGGAACAAGGAGCTACCCTGAAAAGCAGTTCATCACAAATATGTGTCGACGTTATTACTTGCACTGAAAAACAAAAGAATGAGAAGGAACAATGCCTTAATTTACATCATTTTAAAAGGGAAAAGCCAGATAAAAATATGTTAAATAAATAAAATTAAATAAATTAATTCATTTTTATAAGGTAAAATGTTCCGTGACTTGGGATAGGAATGCTGCCATGTGCCACTCAAAGACTAATAAATTTACTTTTTTGGGACTACAGCTATCAGAACATCCCATCTATCAAGATCTTTAATGCGGGGCTTTGTTCCAGTGACTAGGGTTTTTAAGAGGTGAAATTTTTGAAATGCATTTATTCAGGAATCTTCCAGACACAGGGTTGTTTTCACAGCCTTTGTTGTTGCTCAGTGATGGTAGATCATGACATCATCAGGATTCATGTTCTTACTCTCAGCAGTCTAATGCAAATGAGAATCAGCATTATACGTCCACTTACCAGTATCTAGAAAACTTCCACTTGGGTTGACTACTGTTGGTAAAGGCTTCTGTGTGCTTTCTGGACTACTGCTGCCTGGTCCTCATAGTGCAGGGGTGTCCAATTTTTTTGCAAGGAGGACCAGGTTTGGTGTTGTGAAAATGTGTGGGGGCCGAACATTCAGCTGCATTTGGCCCCCAGGCCGGACTTTGGACAAGTCTCTATAACATGTAAGGAGGCAGGGAGGATGCTGCAGCAACAGAGCCGGGGGGGGGGGGGGGGCGGGGCGGGGGGCTGGAGGGGGGGGTCGACAGAGGCAGGGAGGGCAGGCAAACGATAAAACTGCAAGCTGATGTCTCCATCCAGTATGGGGAGGAGCCAGCTGGCAGGGATGCGTGACAGGCTGAAGCTGTGGGGAGAAGAGGCCACGGGCCACTTGAAATTTGAAAATGGGCCATATTTGGTCCCCGGGCCTGACTTTGGACACGCCTGTCATAGTGCATCAGCACTAAAATGCTTGGAAAGTAGAACTCCATTCCCCCAACTTAGCTTTTTATGCCCTCTGGATTTTGTGTGGGAACGGAGCAGAAAAACTAAACAAAATGAGATAAGAGGAACATGTTTTGGACAGTGGGGAAGATTCTGATATGTTCACTACACAAGGCAGAACAAATGTGGTATCTGGGAGACACCTTATAGGCCTGCATTAAAAAGTCAAGTCAAGTGCAGCCATTATCCCTATAAGGTAGCTTACCAAGGGCCTCATGAACCTCATGGATCTATCTGGAAACACACATAAAACCTTTGGAAGGCTTCAAAGTATGGGACTGGTAAGATACATTTGCCTCAAAGGGTCCATATATTCAGGCTTCCAGGGAAAAAAACTTGGGGATCTCTCCTTTGCAAAGAAGGCTTCTGCTGTGTTCTTGGCATTCACAGTAGGTAGGTAGGTAGGTAGGTAGGTAGGTAGGTAGGTAGGTAGGTAGGTAAGTAGGTAGGTAAGTAGGTAGGTTCATTCTAAGTGTGCAAGTTTATCCAAATCCTAAAGTGCAGCACTGATACTTGGGCTGTAATTCAACATACATCTGAGCCAGTTTCGTAGGAAACTATAAAAGACCTTATGAACATTCCTATTATGGGGCAGCTTTGTATGTGTTTCTTAAAGATGTTGGGGCTCTGTTCCCCCTGCTGCTTTCATTCATTCATCTCCTCCTTCATGCAGGATGCAAGATTTTACTAAACTTCGTGTGTATGTGTGTGTGTGTGTGTGTGTGTGTGTGTGTTGCATCCTTACAGTTGGGATTGACTCTTTGTGGAGTTTTCCATGGAGTTTTCTTGGCAGGAATACTGGAGTGGCTTGCCAGTTCCTACTCCAGGTGCCTACAGCACCTAGTATTCCCTAGTGGTCTCCCATCCAAGTACTAACCAGGGCCGACCCTGCTTAGCTTCTGAAATCAGGTGAGATCGGATGTGCTCAGGGCATCTAGGCAGTGATACTAAGCTTCTTACAGGAGGCTTACAGGAGGTTTAATCAATCCTGTTCCAATGCCTATGAAAGGAAGACATTTATTTATTTTATTTATTTTAGAGTATTTTTACCCCGCCTTTCTCCTTGGAAAAACGACCCAAGGCGGCTTACAGCAATGAAGGATAATATAAAGTACAGTAAAATTAAGTCACGTTCAAATATTGAGCACAGGGAATTGAGGGACATCTTGCAGCATTAGCAGACAACGTTACATATGATGTTTTACTTCCAACTTCATGGATGCTTCTGGGGGAGACATGACAAAATTCAGCAGTACAGCTTTAAGGCTGTATGTATGCAATTATGCATGTGGACAAGCACATTTTGAGCCAGGGGACCTGGAAATCATGATCCAATTCTTCAACTCCTGCATTACCAGCACCCCATTTCCACGGACACTTTGGCCATCTTCTGCTTCTTGAGTGCCAGCTAGACCGTACTGTTAGACTGTCTGGACCCTTCACTGAGCTGATCTCAAAATCCCTGTCCACCACTACCTAACCTGCATAACTTCAGTGTGATATGACGAAACGGCATTTTGTTTTTTCGTTTTGTGCCCACCTCTATTTTTCAGTGCTTCCCTTCCCTGCCCCCTCCAGGTGCTGCCTCTGAATGAGTGCCTGCCAAAAGAGGTGAGGCTCAGAAACACCAAACATCTGTTTAGTCAAAAAACAGACCAGTACCAGTTCTGTAGTTCATGCCCATCTCTACTTGCTATTTGTTAAATTTATATTCAGTACAGGAAGGAAACAATTCAAAGCATAATCAGGAAGAAATGGTTTGAGAAAGGAAACATTTCATCGCTAAACGAGAAGCAAGGCTTTTTAAGCAGCGTGGAAGGAGGCTTGGCAGTTTTATTCTGAACGTGGCTAACGGCCAAAAATCATTGCAAACGCCACTTTATTACACCATGCAGAACGCACTTTCATTAAAACAAATTTAGGTAATTAGTTTACACAGCCTAATCATCGCTACCACAACACGTAAGCGCTTGGCAACTGAAAGCCCTTTTCCTCACACATTGCAAGCAAGAAGTAGAATATGGGTTGGGGTGGAGGCTAAATCTTATACATATGGAGTATCACCTCCCCCTTTCATAGATACTTTCTACAAAAGATTTGGAAGGAGAGATGGGAGGAAGATGGATGAAGGCTAATTGAGTTAAATGTTGATAATTGCTCTTAATTCAGAACTGGGGGGAGGGGTTCCATGGATATATCACCTTTTCTGAACTTCTAAAATGTCCTCCCAGGGTGGGAACATCATGGGGCTCTCCCTGCACACTTCAGCAGTCCTAAACAGTTTGGCTCCTCACTACTTGTTAGAATGTCTTCTGCCAAGTCTGATTGCCTGCAGACCACATGCCTGCAGGTGCGAACTTCAAGAGAAAGCCAGAAAAGAATGGATTCTCTTTAAATCTAAGTGGCAAGCCAGGAAAAGAGCAGAAAAACTATGCTTTGCAACAAAGCAAATAATCAAGTCTGGATGCATTGTTACAGAATCCAGATCACATGCAAGCATGATTTATTATTTTTTCAAAAAGGTTCTAAGAAAAGCTGCGATGAAACAATTTCAATTTATTCCAGAAAATACTATATTGGGGAGAAATGAAAACTTGTCAGTGGTTATCTCTCACCCCTCCACAATTCTGACCAATTATAAACAAATAGGTTCTTCACTGGTCAATTACACATCAGTAGTAATTGTCACTTCCCCTCTTTCGTAAGGGCGCTGGACCAGACTTGCTTCGGACTGAACCACTGGGAAGAATGCAACAGCAGTTTTCATATATTATCTGAACTATAAAGACTACAGACTTAGCTGTTATATGTATTCTTTTAATAAGTGAAGAACCCAGGCCAGCTACGCTCCTAAACAGCACAGTCTGAGTCCAACCCAAACCCCAGCTAACTTACTGGCATGCAAAGATTGAAAAAGTAAGTTTCTAGGATGGCACATCTATTGGCTGTGGTCACTGGGAATTCTGAAAGGCAGCATCCAAACAAGTACCTTTTCTAAACTCTGGTTGTGGCAGGTGACTCTGAGATTAATGATACTTCAATTTTGACTTCATCAAATGGCATGAAATATTAAGGGCTAGAGATGGGCATGAACTGGCTGATCTCTTTATGCAAAGGCCTCAAACAGCCAGTAACCTGGACCAACATGTTTGATTTTCCAGTCCTACCAACAGTTCAGGCTTCTCTGCCCTCTCGTCTGGTTGTTCACTTACCAGGCATGTCCAAACTTCAGCCCTCCTGATGTTTTGGACCACAACTCCCAAAATTCTAAGCCTGTATTGCCAATGGCAAAGCAGTGTGGGAGTTGTGGTCCAAAACATCAGGAGGGCCAATGTTTGAACATACCTAACTTAGACAAAAGGGCAGGGAAGGAAAACCTGAGCTGCAACTGGAAGTGGAGAAATCAGTTGAGGAGCTGTTGGGAGCTAGCAAACTGGTCCAGGTTCACAGCTAAATTGGGTAAGAAGGGAGGCAAGGGGAGAAACAGCATCTTAGCTTGCCTAAGACGAACCAATCTGTGCCCATCTCTATTAAGGATATAAACACACAGGAATTATATGTCGCTGTAACTGTTATTGAATTTGCACATCCATCCACAGAGAAAATGCTGTCTAGTCTCAAACGAAGCTATATATTGTTCACCACTTACCAAAAGAAAACTTAAGGTACTTACTGCTTACTTAATGGGACTGAAACGCAAGAGCTGGCTTATACAAGGTTTAACTATTTGTCGATATTATTCGGTATTATAAACTTTCTATAGCAGCAGTTCTGTGGTCTGGAGTCAGATCTCCCATCACTTACTAGCTGACCTTGTTCCACAGCTAAACCTGGAATCTTCTGCATGCAAACCAATTAGCTTTATGAACTGTCTTCTACTCCTATTAGAAGTAAAAACCTCTGGAGCTAGTTTGTTGCTATGGCCTAACAAACCCCTCTGGGTTTTTCTCTCTACTCTTCTTGAGGGTGTGGCCATGCAGGCTGTAACAACAAATGCCTGCATTATCGGATTCAGAACTAAACTAATGTCCATGAGATTCCACTCTTCAAATATCTTCCACCATTAGGCTGGCTCATGCCAAAGGAAATGGTTTCTCATGTCCTCTGGGTGTTTGCAAAGGGATAGCGCCCAACTTCCTACCAAGTAGAAAACATGAGCCAAAAGGATGATTTGTACCCACCCCAACGTAGCATCTTCTGCAGTGATCCAGAAAGGCAGAGTAATTTGTTAATAAACAATCACTATTGGAATCCCAAAGAGATTCTCATGAGCCTGGATGATTAAAAACACATTAGCTACATTCGGTCTGACTGCTGCTGCCGAGCTGCAAGGGCTGGTGAAATCTGAAAAGAAGCTAACTAATACAGTTGGTGTCTAAGCTGCAAAAATCACCTAAAAAGCATATTTTGGTTTCCTGCTTCACTGGGCCCACTGCACACTGTGACACAATCCAGATCTACGGCAGAAACCATTTTCTCTCCATGAAGCCAATCCCTTCCCCACTCTCCCTCAATGATTTAGTATATAGCAACAAGAAAAGAAGGCTAGATTGTTCCTACCTCAGTCTCTAGCATTCCTGTCAGCTAAGGAACTCATAAGGTCCAAAAGAGTCTGTACCACAAAAGGCAAATTCCCCCCTACAGGAATTTGATCAAGGGAAAAGAGAGAAAAAGGAGAAATGATTTACTTGCCTAAATTGGGAAGTGCAGCGCTGTCCACTAAGGCAGGGACTAAAAGTCTGTCCTCTCAGTTCACACAGGATTTGTTCTATTTGAAGCTTAGGACACTCTGAGGGAGCCAGTGTGCAAGCAAGAAATCCATCCAGAGTGATGCAAGTTGTTGGGGAAGAGCTGCAGATTTTTGCATATATTATACCCAGTATATTCCTTATCTAATCAACAGTCCTCCTTTAGCCAATTCAAAGGCAAGAAGGCATTGCCCTGTGTGCAGCAGAGCATGAAAACACCTCCCTGACCAATTCAAGGTTTACTTCTTAGTAAATGGCTTATTCACTTAATACTGTACAGCACGAGGAAACAGGTACAGTGCAGGGAGCACCCCTTACTTATCTGCTTGAAAATCTGTTGCAACGGTTATTCAAAAGCAGCCAAGTTATAGTTCCAGGTAGCAAGGCATATGACTAATCCTTCCTAGGCTGGAATGTGAATGTGACTGATCCAATAGGGAACAGTGACCACAGCACAATTACTTTTAACTGAATCATAGACTGCTAATCACTGATAAAAATCTAACACAGAGACCTTAAATTTTCAAAAAGGCAATATCCCAAAGATGAGGAAACTAGTAAAAAAAGAAGCAGAAAGGGAAAACTGAGAGAGTCCAAACACTCCAAGAGGCATGGAGGCTGTTCACAAAATAAATAAATAAATAAATAAATAACAGAGGCCTTATTGGAATGCATACCTAAAAGGAAAAAGGGCACTGCCAGGTCCAAGAGGACTCCGATGTGGCTTACAGGAGCTGTTTGGGAAGTGATCAAAAGCAAGAAAAGCTCATTTAGAAACATAAATTCTAGCAGAACAAATGCAAGGCAACAATCAGGAAAGCAAAGCAAGACTTGGAGGAGTGTATAGCTAAAAGACTTATTTAGGCACATTAGAATAAGAATCCAACTAAGAAGGCCATTGGACCATTAGATGACAATGGAAGGCATGGGATTATTAAAGAAACAAAGATTGCAGACACACTAGATGAATTCTTTGCTTCAGTATTCACTGAAGAAGACAGAGACCACATGCCCAAAACAGAGCCTATCTTCATAGGGAGGGAAACTGAATAAATACACCAGATATAAATAACCAGATCACTAGGACCAGATGGCATCCATCCATGAGTTCCCAAGAAACTTAAAGATGAAATTGCTGAGGTCCCAGCCATATATATATATAATTTCCCTTAAATCAGGCATTGGGCCTGGTGACTGGAAGGTAGCAAATGTAACACCAATCTTCAAAAAAGGATCCAGAGGTGATCCAGGAAATTACTGACCAGTCAGTTTGACATGTGTCCCAGGTAAAGTGATGGAAACCATCCTAAAAGATAAAAATAATAGGCACATAGAAGAGAAGGTGCTGCTGAAGAAGAGCCAACATGGCTTCTGCAAGGGTAAATCATGCATCACTAATCTATTGGAATTCTTTTAGAGTGTCAACAAGCGTGTGGATACAGGAGATCTTGTTGAAATTGTTTATCTGGACTTTCAGAAGGCTTTTGACAAGGTCCCGTACCAAAGGCTCTTGAGTAAACTAAAAGTAAGTTTCTAGGATGGCACATCTATTGGCTGTGGTCATTGGGAATTCTGAAAGGCGGCATCCAATCAAGTACCTTTTCTAAACTCTGGTTGTGGCAGGTGACTCTGAGATTAATGATACTTCAATTTTGACTTCATCAAGTGGCGTGAAATATTAAGGGCTAGAGATGGGCATGAACTGGCTGATCTCTTTATGCAAAGGCCTCAAACAGCCAGTAACCTGGACCAAATTGAATAAATCATACATGGTATGGACAAAGTAGATAAGGAAAAGCTGCTTTCCCTTTCGCATAATGCTAGAACTTGGGGGCACTCCATGAAACTTTTGGGTGCTACATCTCAAACAAATAAGAGAAAGCACTTTTTCACCCAGAGGATCACTAGTCTATGGAACTCTCTGCCAGAAGAAGTGGTGACAGCTGTCAGCCTTGACAGCTTTAAGAAAGGAGTGAAAGAGATAGACAGGATATCTCTCCAGGTTAGAACATAAGAACATAAGAAGAGCCATGCTGGATCAGGCCAAAGGCCCATCTAGTCCAGCTTCCTGTATCTCACAGTGGCCCCACCAGGTGCGTTTGAGAGTGCATGAGACTAGATATCTGTCTCCTGATACCACGCCCCTGCATCTGGCCCTTGAAGTAACCCGGTTTAAAGCCTGGAGACTCCACATCTCCATCATGGTTTGTAACCTGTGATGGACTTTTCCTCCAGGAATCTGTCCAATCCCCTTTTGAAGGCATCCAGGCCAGATGCCATCACCACATCCTGTGGCAGGGAGTTCCATAGACTTACAACGCGCTGGGTGAAAAAATATTTTCTTTTGTCAGTTCTTACTCTCCCAGCCCTCAATTTGAGTGTATGTCCCCTAGTTCTGGTATTTTGGGAGAGAGAGAAGAGCTTCCCTCTATCCACTTTACTCATACCCTGCATTATTTTGTACGTCTCAATCATATCCCCCCTCAGGCGCCTTTTTTCCAGACTAAAGAGGCCCAAATGTTTTAGCCTTTCTTCATAAGGGAGGTGCCCCAGCCCACTAATCATTTTAGTCGCCCTCTTCTGCACCTTTTCCAGTTCCACTATGTCTTTCTTGAGATGCGGTGACCAGAATTGTACACAATACTCCAGGTGGGGCCTTACTATTGTTTTGTATAATGGCATTATAATGTTGGCTGTTTTATTTTCAATCCCCTTTTTGATAAACCCTAGCATGGAATTGGCCTTCTTCACCGCTGCCACACATTGGGGAGACACCTTCATGGAGCTGTCCACCAACACACCAAGATCTCTTTCCTGATCCGTCACGGATAACTCAGAGCCCATGAGTTGATAAACGAAGTTTGGGTTTTTTGCCCCAATATGCATTACTTTACATTTGGTTACATTAAAACGCATTTGCCATTTCTCAGCCCACTCCCCAAGTTTGGAGAGATCCTTCTGGAGCTCTTCACAATCTTCTCTGGTATTTACCACACGAAAAAGTTTTGTGTCATCTGCAAACTTGGCCACCTCACTGTTTATCCCTGTCTCCAGGTCATTTATGAACAGATTGAAAAGCACCGGTCCCAGGACCGAGCCCTGGGGCACACCGCTTTTCACTTCTCTCCATTGTGAAAATTTCCCATTGACACCTACTCTTTGTTTCCGGGATTTCAACCAGTTCTCAATCCATAAGAGGACCTGCCCTCTTATCCCCTGACTGTGCAATTTTCTCAGCAGCCTTTGGTGAGGGACTGTGTCAAAAGCTTTTTGAAAATCCAGATAGACTATATCAACCGGTTCACCCAAATCCACGTGCCTGTTGACCTTTTCAAAAAATTCTAAGAGGTTTGTCAGACAAGATTTACCCTTACAGAAGCCATGCTGATTTTCTCTCAGCAAGGTTTGTTCTTTTATGTGTTTTAAGATTTTCTCTTGGATGAGGCTTTCCACCATCTTCCCTGGGACAGATGTAAGGCTAACCGGCCTGTAGTTTCCCGGGTCCCCCCTCCTTCCTTTTTTAAAAATTGGTGTGACATCTGCTATCCTCCAGTCCCCCGGCACTGTGGCCGTTTTAAGAGACAAGTTGCATATAACAGTTAAGAGATCTGCAATTTCATTTCTCAGTTCCCTAATAACCCTTGGGTGGATGCCATCTGGGCCCGGTGACTTGTTAATCCTCAATTTATCAATTAGTCCTAAAACCTCCTCTCTTTTAACCTGTATTTGATTTAATTCTTTAGTCAAGAGGGGCGGCTGAGGCAGCGGAATCCGCTCAAGGTCCTCTGTCGTGAAGACAGACGCAAAGAACTCATTCAATTTCTCTGCAATGTCCAAGTCTTCCTTAACCTCCCCTTTTCCTCCCTCACCATCCAGAGGGCCAACTGGTTCTCTGGCAGGTTTTCTACTTCTAACATATTTAAAGAAGCTTTTATTATTACCCTTTATATTGCTAGCCATTCGTTCCTCAAAGTCTTTCTTTGCCTCCCTTATCATCTTCTTACATTTCTTTTGCCAGAGTTTGTGTTCCTTTTTATTATCCTCATTTGGGGAGGATTTCCATTTACAGAAGGACCTCTCCTTGTGCTTTAGAGCCTCTCTAACTCCACTCGTTAACCATGCCGGTGCCCTCTTGGACTTAAATGAGCTCTTCTTTCTTTGTGGTATGCACTTGTGCTGGGCCTCTATTATTGTTGTTTTAAACAGGGTCCATGCACTCTGAAGAGATTGGATTCTTTTAACCTTCCCCTTCAGTTTCTCTCTAACTATTTTCCTCATCTGAGGGAAGTTTGCCCTTCGAAAATCAAGGGTTTTTATGTCTGATTTGGTTGACACTCTTCCTCCGACATGCATGGCAAAGGTAATTGCAGCATGGTCACTGTTCCCCAGAGGCTCAGTGACATTCACACCCCTGACCAGGTCCAGAGTATCACACAATATTAGATCCAGAGTTGCCTGTTCTCGGGTGGGCTCCGTGACAAGTTGCTCTAAGGCACAGTCATTCAGCAAGTCGAGAAACCCAATTTCTCTTTCTTGCCCGGAGCTCGCATTGGCCCAGTCAATGTGGGGATAATTGAAGTCCCCCATGATTACTATCCTATCCCTCTTAGCCACCTCCATGATTTCTCTCCTCATTTCAAGGTCCCCCTCAAGGTTTTGATCTGGTGGACGATAGAATACTCCAATGATCACATCACTCCTTGGACCTGGTAGTTTAACCCACAGTGATTCTATGGTGGAGTCAGACCCTCTGTCCATCTCCATTCTGCTGGATTTTACCCCTTCTTTGACACAGATGGTGACTCCTCCTCCAACCCGCCCCTCTCTATCCCTTCTATAGAGTTTATAGCCTGGGATTGCTGTATCCCACTGGTTCTCCACATTCCACCAGGTTTCTGTTATGGCTATTATATCTATGTTATCCCTAGCTGCCAAATGTTCAAGTTCTCCCATCTTTGCTCGGAGGCTTCGAGCACTGGCGTAGAAGCACCTGTACAGTGGGTCCTGCAACAACAGCTGCTGCCTTGTTCTTTCTCCTGCACAGCTTTTATTATCAGTAGACAAACTGTCATATTCCGTTATTCTCCCAGTGCTAATACGTGCTACGCCATCTCTATGTGATTCTCTACCTTCTTCAACCTCATTCCCCGAGGATGATGTGTTCCGAACCGGATGCCACTCAGCTCCTGTCGGCTTTCCCCCAGTTATCAGTTTAAAAGCTGCTCTGCTGCCCTTTTGAGGTTGAGTGCCAGCAATCTGGTCCCATCCTGATTCAAGTGCAACCCATCCCTCCTGAACAGGTTTGGCTTGTCCCAAAATGTTCTCCAGTTCCTGACAAATCGAAAGCCCTCCTCTCGACACCATCGCCTCATCCATGCATTGAGGCTTCTGAGTTCTGCCTGCCTGGCGGGTCCTGCACGAGGAACAGGTAGCACCTCTGAAAATGCTACCTTGGAAGCCCGGGACTTCAATCTTCTACCTAACAACCTGAATTTGGCTTCTAAGACTAAGGCTTCTAAGGTTGGAGAGATAGACAGGATATCTCTCAATGCCATATGCGGGGAATCTTAAGTAGGTGAAGACATCTTCTTGGGAATACCCTGAAGCAAATGGTCAGGAAATGGTCTGTGTGAGATAGAATGCTGGACTGGATGGGCTGTGGCCTGTTCCAGCAAGGCTGTTCTTATGTTCTTATGAAAAAACCCTTTAATAATAATCCATAAGAGTGAGTGCCTCAAGGCCTGTTCACAAAGATAGTAAGTTACCAATTGCTCACATATAACTAAAATAGTTCCTTTTAACTACAGTATTTTTAAAATAATATCTGGATATTGCAGTTCCTTTTTAACGTTAAATAAAAATAATATCTGGATATTACAAGCTGCCAGAATCTGCCATAAAACACAATCTCTTCCTATTTACCTCATTGCAACAGAGCCTCAGCCAGCTCTTGAAACCAGTGATATTCCTCAAAATGTAATTATTAGTAATAATTCTATTATCTAAACAGACATCTTGTTTCCTTTCATCTTTTGTTTTCTTTTAAGTATTCTCAGCACTCAGTATCAGAACTAGGTGCAAGAGGATTTCCTTGGATTTTTTTCCTTGCATGAGGAGACTCACAGTGCATTATAAGAATTTTTCCCCAGCGGTGTAGCAGGGCCATGGTTTTGGGGTTAAACCGTGGAGACTCAGTGTGTAGCATGTACTGTTTAGAAAAATCAACGGAACTGGAACATCCACTAAAGGTGGTGACAATAGATTCAGAATGTCAGCTAGAAAACATTTTATTCTGTAGATCTCCAGATGCTCTTGAACTGCATCTTTCAGAAGCCTTCATCACTAACTGTGCTGGCAAAGGCTTCTGGGAGTTGAGGTCCAAGAACAACTGGAGACCCAAGGTAAGGAAGCGCTGCAGTCGATGGTCTTTGTTTTAAAAACCTAGCCCCATATGTTTCAGCCCAATGGTACTGTGGCCTTCCTCAAGGGCTGGAGATATAATTACAATAAAGAAAAACACCTTAATTATGTGTGGTTATGCATTCTATATATGCATAATTACATGTGTAAACATCTGTTTGAGATAGGGAAGATTAATTGGCAGTGACAGACTAAAATTGCTTATTGAGTTTGGGTCCTTTTGGGGAGAAAGAAGTCATAAAAATAAAGTTGTCTACTACTACTACTACTACTACTACTACTACTACTACTACTACTACTACTACTACTACTACTAC
>JAHTLZ010000379.1:42642679-42665626 GCA_023846285.1 Phrynocephalus versicolor
AGTGTGCTCACTGAATCAATGGAAATGTTGTGTTTCAACTCCTTCATATGTTCCATGGATTCAAATGTGCCTACTCTAACGGTGACTCACTAGGCTAAAGTAGGTCAGTCAGAGAAGGTGCTTTGAATCAAAGGAACTGACAGAGGAGTTGACTCACCAAATCCTCATCGGCTCAACTGGCCTACTATAGTGCAACTACAAGCCACAGAATTTGGGCCAATATATAAAAGAAAAGGGCAGGATACATGGTGGGCAAGAGGAATGTCAGCAGAAACCACACAGTTCCTTTTCTCTGTGCTCAACACCTGGAATCAAGGGTAAGAACAAACCTGCCATTGATAACTTCTCCCTTGAAAACATCTGTGGCCTGAACAACAACATGACAGGTGCAAATTCAGGGGGTAAATCAAGGAACGAGAGCCCAAATAGGGCTGTCAAGAGATGTCCAGTATTTGCCTGCTTGCCACCTAAGCTGAGACTGTGAAGATTCTCAGTCATCCAGGTGAGTTTATCTGGAAGTTGAGTCACGGCAACTGGACTTCTTTTTCTTCAGAGATTGAAACGTTTTGCTACTCATTCAAACAGCGTTGTCAGTCTGAAGAAAACTAGTTGCGAGTCCTTCATTTTATAGTTAACTTTGACCTCTTGTCCCCCTGGTCTGAAATAGGCTCATGAAATGAATAGTGGCCTGAATAGGCTCGTTAAGTAGACAAGAGTCTCAATAGCCTTAAAAGCAAAAAGTCTTGTGCTTATATACTGCCCCATACCACTTCAACTAATCTCTGGGCAGCTTACAGTTTAGTTAAAGTATGCAGGCTGCACATTTCAAGCCCCACCCCCAAGCAAGCTGGGTACTCATTTTACCGACCTTGGAAGGATGGAAGGCCGAGTCAACCATGAGCCTCTACCTGGGATTGAACCCCAGGTTGTGAGCACAGTTTTGCCTGCAGTACAGGTATTTAACCACTGTGCCACGGGGCTCTTAAACTGAACAATGGCCTAAAGTGCTGAAAACCATGAAGTATGGGTCATTAGCTATGGCCTTGGTGATGAAGGCATGAAGTATTTTTGATTTGTCTAGGTATGGTTGAAACCACAGCCTAATAACTGGCAGATAGACTGTGCCTGAGCACCCCCCACCTCTGTTGATAGAGGGGCTTTCAGTGCTTACATTAATGGCCAACCACCTATCTCCTTTGTCTAATATGTGTACATCCTCATCTTTGAATATGGATATCCAAAGTGGGCCTTCAACAAAGCAGTGTGCCGATCCAGAAGAGCAAGGGGTCGGTCTGAGACCCAGACCCAACGGAAGAACCTGGTCATTCCCTACATGGCTGGAGTGTCTGAGAAGCTTAAAAGGATTTTTGGCAAGCACCACATTCCTTTTTATTTCAAACCCACAAACACACTAAGGCAGAGACTTGTTGACCCGATATCAAAACAAAAAAGGAGCAATACAGTATATGTGGTCCAATGCAGTGAGGAGTGTGCAGACCTCTACATTGGAGAAACCAAACAGCCATTAAACCTAACTGAGCCTTGTGGCGCAGTGGTTAAATGCCTGTACTTCAGGTAGAACTGTGCTCACAACCTGGGGTTCAATCTCAGGTAGCAGGCTCATGGCTGACTCAGCCTTCCATCCTTCCGAGGTCGGTAAAATGAGTACCCAGCTTCCTGGGGGGGGGGCAATGTGTAGCCTGCATACTGTAATTAAAAACTGTAAACCGCCCAGAGACTACTTGAAGTGGTATGGGGCGGTATATAAGCAGAACACTTTATATAAGCAGAACACTTTAAACAGAAGGATGGCCCAACATAGGAGGGGTAACAGCTCAGGGCAAGAATCAGCAGGACACCTCCACTTGAAGGACAAAGGGCACTCATTCAACGATGAGGCGAACTATTCAAAGTGAACTATAAAATGAAGGACTCACAACTATCTTTCTTTAGACTGACAAAGCTGTTTGGATGAGCAGCAAAATGTTTCAGTTTCTGAAGAAAAAGAAGTCCAGTTGCCATGACTTCCACTTCCAGACACCTCAGCTAAGATAAACCTCCATCCCATAGAGTCTATGATGAAATACCGTCTTAGCCTGGGCAGAGAGGATAGAAGTTGTTGTCACAGAGCCATAATGAAAGGCATAGCACAGAAAGCGCAGCCAAGAGCATATGCTTCGGCTGTCAGCTAGTGTGTCACCAGCATGCCAGGCAATGACTTAAGAAATAGAGCAGTAAATGCATTTTTTCAACACTGCCTTGAGCAATGGTTATAAATACAGCATCATCAATCACTTGATGGATAGAGGGATGCTCTTCTCCCTCTCACAAAATACCAGAACTAGGGGACATACACTCAAACTGAGGGCTGGGAGAGTAAGAACAGACAAAAGAAAATATTTTTTCACCCAGCGCGTTGTTAGTCTATGGAACTCCCTGCCACAGGATGTGGTGATGGCATCTGGCTTGGATGCCTTCAAAAGGGATTGGACAGATTCCTGGAGGAAAAGTCTATCACAGGTTACAAACCATGATGGAGATGTGTAATCTCCAGGCTTAAAACCAGGGTACTTCAAGGACCAGATGCAGGGGAGTGGTATCAGGAAACAGATATCTTGTCTCCTGCATTCCCAAACGCATCTGGTGGGGCCACTGTGAGATACAGGAAGCTGGACTAGATGGGCCTGTGGCCTGATCCAGCATGGCTCTTGTTATGTTCTTATGTACTTTCATTTAATCTTATTTTCACACAAAGTTTTACACCGGGCCCATGAAGCAGAGAAAAGCATTTCCCAGTAAAATAGTGTATGAGGAACGTTTGTTCAATAGAAATTGACATTCAGTCAATTTCAGCATTTCACCCCCACCGGAAAATCTGCCTTTTGCCCTTGCTTCTATGATAGTGGGGGTTTCCTCAGCAAGGGGGCTTTGACAATATCATTTGCCACATATCCAAGAGGAGCCAGGTGGAAGAGAAAGAAAACAACATGCTGACATACAAAGGAGCCCTGTGTGAAGGCACTCTTTCTACCACTTAGGTGAGCAACACGGAAGCACTTAACTGGACAACTCCACTCATCTATATAGCAATGAATGGAGAACAAGAGGGGGATCCTAGCAGGTTGGCAGCCTACCAACTGGCACAAAAAGAAACAATAAGAAATCGGGAGAATGGAGGCTGGGGGCAGGTAGTAGTAATTACTGCAGTTGCCTATACAGTGGTACCTTGTATAAAGGAATTAATTCGTTCCAAATTAAATTCTGTTAAGCAAATTTTCCTTTATACAATTTTCCCATAGGAATGCATTGAAAACAGAGTAATTCCTAATTGCAACCATTTTTATGTTGTACGGATTCACCCCATAGGCGATTCTGTTAAGCAAATTTCCCGTTACTCCAAAATTTTTATGTTGTAAAGATTTTATGTTATACAAACCGTTTGTTATACGAGGGTCCACTGTACTTGGGCTCAGTTTCAGTACAGCATTGGAGTTATAAGATGCCAAAATCTTAACAGAAAAATGGCCACCATTAGAAGGGGACTTCTCAAATTACAAACTTTCTCTGTAAAACAACCCCACCTGAGAGACCCATGGTTGAAGTCCTGTTCCTCGATGTACTAAATTGCACTAGAGTAGGCAGATTCAGTGATTCAACTCCATGATTGTCATTGATTCAAATGGGCCTACTTTAGTGACGTCTTAAGCTAAAGTAATTCCCAGATAGAATAGGTCTATCTGAATCAACAAAACTTGCAGATAGGTAATTGGCTACCCACTCCCTTTTAAGTGTACAACAGAAGAATGTGCTTTGACATGTTTGAAATATAAGAGACACTGGATCAAAGCTGCCTGGAAATTATTGCCACTGATCCAAAAATTCTATCCTATCCCTTGACGTCTGCTTTGGCTATGCTGTGTTAAGGGGAAAATATTTTACATATACTCAAAGGCATTTCATCCTTCATGTTTTATACAACTCAACACTTGGGCACTGCATTGGAGCTACTGCTGCTGCTGTTGCTTTTTATCTCTTTCTTGGCAAAATATATGATACTTTGGCTCTGTTTTATTGGAAGATGCTCCAGCATTTCACAATGAGGGGACTAATATGAAACTCACACACACGCATGCATGCAAGCACGCACCCAAATTGATTCTGAGTTCTAACAGAATAACTTCTCAGCATTTAAAATCATCAGAGGAGGTCTTCCATCATGACTGAATCCCTGAATGCCTTCTTAAGAGTTAAGACAGTTCCAATGATGACTTGTGTTATTAGGGTCAGTCTGGAAATGGTTTATGTATCTATGAATGCACATGAATGTTATAGTAGTCATCAAGATTATTAATTTAATCAACATCTTACCTTCTTCATTGGAGTCCAAGGCCATTCCCATAAAAGCATAGAAATCATGAATTACAGATAGCTAAAATCAAATTTCTAAAAGCACAAATTGCACACATTGAAAGCACAAATCTGAAATTGTGAATTGCACACTTCAAAAATGACAGTGTTTAGGAAACAGGCTTCTCCATGAAATAATAATCTTAGTAGTGCAGGGCTGGAATGGACTCTATGGATCAATAGTCAAGCCCCTATCAAGGAGGCACAATGGGGAATTGAACTGTTTTGCATCTTCACAGATATGACGCTTCAGTCTTTTTACCTGCTCACATTATTGTGACAAAAGAGAAGCTAGCCTCTGTGGGGCAAAATTAAAGTAATTTGGAGCTGTACACCTTGCTTCTTGGAGCTGCCTAAACTTTGCTTCTTCCTCCCAGAGGTGGATGCAGAAGATGGGCAGGAGGCAGGGGGTATGGTGAAGCATAATGGTAGTAATTTACTAAAGTATGCTCACTGAATCAATGGAAATTATGGAGGAGTTGAGATACCAAATCTTCACTGATTCAATCAGCCTAGTGCACCATACTATGCTAAGCAATAGACTTTAAGCCACTGAGTTTATATACAGTATGTCCTAAACAACACACATCTTAAATGATCTCCAGCCCATTCTTGACAAGAACACATCCCTCTCCAAAGCTCTTGATGGGAGACCCATACATGCCTACAGACAACCTCCCAACCTCAAACAAATACTAATGCACACAAGATTAGAAAACAGCAATATGGACAATGGAACTAAACCTTGCCTCAAACTCCGATACCAACTCTACCCACACATCTACTCTGGCACCACAATCACAGGACCCAACAATGTCAAATATAGTATCAAGGGCAACTTCACCTGCTCCTCAACTAATGTGATCTATGCCATCTTTTGCCAACAATGCTCATATGCACTTTACTTTGGACAAACAGAACAATCTCTAAGAAAACACATCAGTGGACACAAGTTTGACATAAGACACCACAATATACAGAAACCTATCTCAAACCATTTCAGACATTCCTTGAAGGACTTGAAGGTTACTGTTTTGGAACAGAATCATTACAGATCAAGAATACAAAGGGAAACAGCTAAAAATGATTCATATGCATGATGGACAGTTGGACACACAAAAGAAGGGAATAAACATAAATTGGGGTTTCTTGAGTCATTATCAAATGTAGTATTACCATATTGCCACTTTTTTGTAGACTCTAAGGTTTAAAACTCTACATTGGCACTTTTTCATGGACTCCCCCCCCCCCCCCAATCTCTTCCACACACACACACCTCACCCTCTCTGATCTGATCTGGTTTCTGTCTCTTGGGGAATTTACCTCCAAGCCATAATACCACACAACATATAAACAGATCCTGGCCTCAGAGCCATAATACTATACTATCCATATCTACAGACCCTGGGTTAATCCCCTTTCCCACCATCAATTCTCCCTCCTCCTCCCCCTCCCCCTCCCCTATCCACCCCACAACTCTATATACTACAGTCAATGAATATCTGGTATGAAATGTATATCCCATCACATATTATATTGTACAATTCATTCTGCTGCTATATGTCTGAAGTGGACATGTCCATGAAATGATACATTAAAATATGAAAGTTAGTCTTTAATGTGCCACATGTTTTGTGTCTTTTGTTTTGTTTTGCTTTGCTTTGCTTTGTTTTGTTTTATTTTTCTTTGATTTGTGCCTGAAATTCTTGAAAAAACTAACTCGGCTACCCTCTCTGAAACTTCTAAATAACGTAGAGTCACAACTGCTTTCTCATTAGCTTCAATGACAATAATAATGCTTATAAAAATCTTCTGGCAATTATGCATTCTGGAAACACATACGGTACAGCTGATTGCTCAATCAGGCAATTATCAACCCTTTTAAGCACTTACTGACCTTTACTTTGTTTGTATCCTGACATTGGAACAAGGAACAAAGAAAAAGAACCAGAGGTAGCTGTGTCAGTCATAACACAAACTCCAAAATCCATTCTGGAGAAATACAGTTATACTGCATATATCTTTAAAAGTTTTTCAGTCTTGAGATGTAACAGGGAAGGAAGGCTACACAGACTGTGGGGATCATTGATTGATAAAATAAGGGTTGATTTCAAGGCATAGACTTGACCTGAGTTGTCACGTTAGAAAAGTTGGGTCCTCCATTTTGGGATGATGGATCTCTCAATCTCACCTGATTTTGGAAGCTAAGCAGGGTCGGCCCTGGTTAGTACTCGGATGGGAGACCACCAGGGAGTACCAGGTGCTGTAGGCGCCTGGAGTAGGAACTGGCAAGCCACTCCAGTATTCCTGCCAAGAAAGGTCCATGGACATGGGGTCACAAAGAGTTGGTCATGACTGTAATGACACAACACAACCTCTCTTTAGTTCATACAAAGGAAGGCTTCAAAGCTTGAGAAGGATCAGGAGAACGTGAACCTATGAAACACAACTTCAACAGTACATGGTTTGTTGATATTAACATGACATTTGCACAACAAAATATCTTTTTTCCGAAAGACCACCCAGTTAACATGAGTCTGCTTCCCAAATCCCTGAACCTTAGAAAGTGTTCACGTGATGACAAATAGTGGAGCCCACTAGATGCTTGTCCTTGAAGCCCAGGTGTAAACAACAGCAAGGTGTGGACAACCTTTGGCTGCATCAGGAGCACAAAGAATGAGTTTATAGCATTCCTTTTGATCTTGATCAAGATCTCTTTGGGTAGGAGAGTTATGAATTCCTATATCTAGAACAATGGCCATATTAATCAGAGGTATTATTAATAATGGGGAAGGTACAGTAAGGCATTTGAGATTATAGTCAGCCAAGTGAAAAGTAGCTTCAAATGGACTCTAAATCATATTAAATCTTTCTGTCCGAAACCTGCTTATCAGAAGGAACACATTTTTAAGTTGCCTAAAGAACTCTGTATAAATGTAAAAATTAACTCCTGTGACTATGCCAGTCAGGTTTCTTTTATTCTCTCTGCTGCTGCTTCAAAGAGCTCACCCCCCCCCTTTTTTCACAAAGCTAATCCTTCTCAATTATTCAACTCTCATTCCCATATCCATTACCTTGTAAAATGAGGCACATGAAACAGATGGATTGGCCTATTGCCCTCTTTGGCTTTAGCATATGTGCAGGATTAATCTCCAGGCTCTGTGTATACTAGACAACTACAAATATACAAATACGGTACAGTTCCTGGAACTCAGGGATACTAAACCTTCTGTCTATGTGCCTCCCTTCTCAATGGAATGCTGTGGGGTATGGCTGCTAGAAGTAATTTCTGAGACTTAAAAAAAAGTGATAACTTACATTTTTGAACAACTGCTCCTTTTGGTCACCTAAGGAGGACATAACCCTTCCACTTTCCGCTGGGCTAGCCAATAACAGCTTTGCAAATAAAAGCCCAGCATCCCAAATCTGCATCGGTATGTGAGTGTGTACCACATACCACTAGCTCATTTGCTCCACATGTATTCATGGTAGCCATTACGGTAGACACCTATTGCCTAAGGGACAATACACTGCAAACACTCCTTACCCTGCCACCTAGAAAAATATTATATACCTATGGCAATAAGGCAAGCAGCTATGTGCAAGCCACTTACAAGTAGGTCAGCAATGCTGAGATGCACCAACTCACATTTCCGTTGAGATTGGAGTGGCCTTGAGAGAATCCTGAAAGGTATTTTCCTTCAGGGCACCAAACAGACCCAGATCTGCCTTGCGTACACAAGGTTCCTGCATGATGTGCCTATAGAGCAGTGGTGTCCAGAATTCAGCCCTCCAGTTGTTTTGGACCACAATTACCACAGTCCTTTGTCATTGGCAATACAGGCTTGGAATTCTGGGAGTTGTGGTCCAAAACATCTGGAGGGCTGAAGTTTGGACAACCCTGCTGTAGAGTCTACCTATCACCACTGCATACCCACACACTCCAGGACAGGCTGTGAAGAGGATGTTTGTTTAGAAAGTTACTTAAAGCCAATGGAGATCATACAGGCACATAACTGAGGCTCTAAATAAAACATTATAATTTAAAAAGTCAAGACCAGGCTACCCATGGTGGAAAAGAAAGAAGGTATGGATAATCAATCAGGAAAAGTCAAGGAGAACACACAGAGAGAGAGAGAGAGAGGAGTCTTTATAAGCTGGTAATAGAAGTAATTTCTGAGACTGTCCTGTCCTGCTTTAAAGAGATTTCTGAAAATAAGAAGTATGGTCCCATTGGTGAAGAGGTGTACTGTTGTTGATGTTCTTTGTTTTCTTTGCGATTTATATTTTGTATTTTTTTGTATTTTGTATAAATAAATAACAATTACTTTAAAAAGAGGAGAATTCTCTGTTTCAAAGCATTGTCATTCTGACGGGCTGTCTAAGTTTAAAGAGACAAAGTCAGAAGGGAAAGCAGTGGCTTCAAAGATGTTCAACAGTGAGCCCCTAGATCTCCAGCAATCACACAGCCCATCTTGTCAACATATTTCCCCAATTATGGGGAAATGCACTGTATCGCTGTTTAAATGACACTAGTCACTTCTAAAGCTGCATTTACCAAATACTGTACACATTATCTGTCCTATGCAATTATTTTGTCCACCTTTCCTTCAACACTGAGTAAGGAGTGACTCTGCCTGGTTCACTCTGTTTTGGAATTCTGAAGCCCTGCTGCCTAAGTGCTGTAACTGGAGATGCCTACAACTGAACCTTAGATTCAAAACAGGAGAAAATTAGAACTTATGCAGCAGCACGGGACATCCTCCCCATGCCATGTTCCAAGTTGCAACAATCTTCCTTGGCTGAATGGTAAACAAAACCTTGGGATTCAAAGACAGTGACCCACTGATCTCCCCACAATCTGGAACAAACGTATCAAAGGCAAGATAGCTACCCTGCACAAAACAATTAAAAAAGAAACCAGTTCTCCCACTAGAATATATAGGCCCCAAAAGATAACCCTTTTATTTCTGAAGCAGAACACAGATCAGAGAACTGGAGAAATAGACATAGAAAGCCCTAACAGAACAGTTAAAATGTACATCAGGTGACACCATAAACATTTTGCAACAAGGGGAAAGCAGCTTTATATGGAACCAGGAACACAAGTGTTTCCCTATTACAGTATAGTCAGTGATATATCAAGGTGCTTTTAATCAAAGAATATAGTCTGATTTTTATCAAATATGGCTCACTTGCTTTACATTACCACTGATTAACAGTAATGCATGATATCATGTCCAATAAACTGAGTCATTCAACTCATTACAGTCTAAATTAACCACTTAAAGAAGCAGCTCCAACATATATAAACAATGTCAAAAGTGCCTGCTTGATTAATTTACCAAGAATCTTTCTAGACACTAAGCAAATCCTTTTCATTCAAGGCAACTGAGCAAAGAAATTCAAGCACAAATAAAGAAGTCAAAGTCTGAGAACAAGCTTAACATTTTTGTGAATGGAGTAGATCCAGCATTGCCAGGAATCATGTGCAATAATGGCTATTGTAGGAGTAGGTCCCATTGAACTTTATAGGTTTCATTGTCAATTAAACACATTGTAAAAGACATTTATTAGGAGGGTTACTGAATATCCCCAAATATTATAGCCCGTGGCCCCAATCTGTATAGCATAAGACTACTACTGATTCTCTAAAGAGGTTCCCTACAGGGAAAGAGAAGGAACCAGGGATTCCTTCATGACAAACAAAATGTCTTTTATTTATGTATGGAGATTTCTGAACACTTTTCAAGGAAAATGTAAGGGGGGGGGTCAAAATAGTCAGCCTTTTAATGTTATTTCTTAGGATGGACATCATGTTTAAGTAGTACATATGATTAGTAACACAACACTCATTAACAAAGTATAACTTAAACACACAATGAATACTGCATCTGAAACAAACCTATATGCTCTTTATTCCAAAACACTTAGATGCACATGCAAGACCATTCTAAAAAATAACAGCAATATTAAAAATACAATTCTTACCTTTTTCCGGGCTTAAATTTTTATATACTTCGAGGTCTGCCATTAAATTTGCTACTGATATACATTATTGGCAGGCAGAATAGAAACTGCCCCTGAAGCAAAGCCCAAATTTATTTGTATCTCTGAAGAAAACACATTTGCAAGGTGATCCTTTGAAGAATCCGAGAACTTGGCTGGTTCTCTCCATTACACAGCATAAAGAAG
This sequence comes from Phrynocephalus versicolor, assembly GCA_023846285.1. Lineage (NCBI taxonomy): Eukaryota > Metazoa > Chordata > Lepidosauria > Squamata > Agamidae > Phrynocephalus > Phrynocephalus versicolor. The sequence goes on from JAHTLZ010000379.1 coordinate 42,653,282, forward strand.
TCTCTGTTATCCGTAGCATGGATTCAGAAAGATTATTTATTTTTTAGGTGGGAAATCCACAAGGTGGACCTAGATAACTTTGCCCCAAACTGGAAGTGAAAGAAAAGAATTCTCTGTCTGAGAGGAAACCTGGAAGGCTCTGCCTCATTCAGCTGCTATGGTGGAAATGTCTGACCACTTTTGGTATGAGACAGGCACGCACAGTGCAATGATTAAAATCCTCAAGGCACCCAATGTGCATGAAGCTGATTGAGAAGCGGGCAAATTTTGCAAATCCCTCTCACCTCAGAAAGGATAAAATCATCCCCACCTTTAGGAAAGGAATGGCTGAGTGACACAGCCTGAAAGCTCAAGATGAAAAGAGAACGTAATCCTACTTTTCCTTCTGCCAGTTCTCCTCTGCCTCTCTAGCTGAGAGAATTTGTGAAGTGGAAGGCAGCAGACAGGGAATTTGTGGACTGGAAGGTAGCTCACTCTGAGCTTTTCCAAGAGTTTCTTCATTGACCAGGAAAAAGTGGGCACTGGTGATGAATATATTAAGTACCATGCTCAATGGATATTAGCACTTTTTTTACCCTTGCATTCATACATTGTGTCTTACTTTCAGGGAACTCAAAAGGAGAGGCATTTTTCCTTTACACCCATGCAAAGTAGGTCAGACCAAGAGAAGGCGACTGGTCCAAAGTCATTCAATGAGCTTCACGACTCAGTGGAAATATGAACTCATGTGGCATATACAGTGGGACCTATACTTATGAGTTTAATCCATTTTGAATGTGTGCCCATAAATCAAACAACTCGTAAGTAGAGCAGCAGTATCTAAAATTTCTAAGGCAGCAGTTAAAACGCCAATGGTTTTCTGCTCTTAAGTCGAATTGCTCATAAGTAGAGCTGCTTGTAAGTAGAAGTACCATTGTAGTGGATTTCCACACTTACAGGTTTCTCCAGGTGGGCTTGCACCTCTTCTATAGCTGATAAGTATACTTCCAAGACCACCTCTCATCAAGCCCCCACAGTTCTATCTCCTTGTTATATCTTATTTTATTTATTTATTTATTTATTTATTGTATTTTATACTGCCCATCTTCCGGATGGAACTCTGGGCAGTTTACAATTAAATAAAACCAACAATATATAACAAATAAAAAAAGAGCAAGAGAAAGCTAGTAAAATAAGGAGGGGAAGACCCTTCACAAGAGAAATATGCTTCTGCAAATCTGTCTTCTTGATAGATTTTTGTTTTTTAGTTTTTTTAACTACATGGTTCGTTTTTTTAGGGAGGGGGATACACTGCAGTTCTCTGTGCCAGTTCCTGCTCAATGCCAGTTTACTAAGTTAATACATGCAGAAAGAAATTTTAAAATTAGTGACTCAATCTTATTTAACAAATTAGCCTGAAGGAATGAAATTTATTTTCGGAGACCAAGTAATCATTTGTGAATTAAAAATAATTCAAACCCTATCTTTGTCATATCTCAGTTAAATATAGGAGCCTATGCCTAGGGCGAGGAGTCCTTAATTTTTATTTTTTCTAAGGAAATTTAACTCTTTAAAATCCCTCAAGTGTATGGATGTGACATATTGAGCTTCTGAATCCACAATTTCAGACTCCAGGAAATGGCCTGACATAAGAACATAAGAACATAACATAAGAAGAGCCATGCTGGATCAGGCCAAAGGCCCATCTAGTCCAGCTTCCCGTATCTCACAGTGGCCCCACCAGATGCGTCTGGGAGCGCATGAGACGAGATACCTGTTTCCTGATACCACTCCCCTGCATCTGGCCCTTGAAGTACCCCGGTGTAAAGCCTGGAGATTACACATCTCCATCATGGTTTGTAACCTGTGATGGACTTTTCCTCCAGGAATCTGTCCAATCCCCTTTTGAAGGCATCCAGGCCAGATGCCACCACCACATCCTGTGGCAGCGAGTTCCACAGACTAACAATGTGCTGGGTGAAAAAGTATTTTCTTTTGTCTGTTCTTACTCTCCCAGCCCTCAATTTGAGTGGAGTCCCCTAGTTCTGGTATTTTGTGAGAGGGAGAAGAGTGTCCCTCTATCCACTTTACTCATGCCATGCATTATTTTGTACATCTCAATCATATCCTCCCTCCGGCGCCTTTTTTCCAGACTAAAGAGCCCCAAATGTTTTAGCCTGACCCTATTGTATCATGCCAGCAGGAAAAAGGATGCCAGGCTTTACATACTTAAGGAAATGTTGACAACATACGTGGCAGCAGTCAAGATGATGTGCAGTGTACCCTCTTGTGTTCATTGCTATTCACAAAGTATAACCAAAGAAGGAAAAATCCTCAAAGTTGTCTCTGTTTTTCATCAGTTGATCACTTCTCATCTAAATCTAAAGCAATTATGAGGGCTGTATTTCAGTAATTACAAATGAGTCTGTCTAACTCTGAGGTGCTACTTTCTTGTCACAGAAACTGTAGTACCATCCCGGTAAGTGCAGGAACTAGAATGACTGAACAATGTTTTCCTTTTCAGATATGGAACACAGATATGGAAAAGTTCAGAAACCCCACTTCGATAGTGGAAAAATAAGATCAGAAGCTATATCTGCTGCCACACATGTAGAGAAAGGGTTGTTTCATTAATTCATTTCTAAAAGAAATCAAAGAAATCAACACAGCATCCTGGAGGCTAACATATAAGATACATGTCAAATTGCTAGAACTGTCTATCACCGTTGATATGAAGCAACTGTGCCCATGAAGAAAGCTTCTCAGATTATAATTATGCTCTCCAGAAAGAGAGGCAAAAAGACAACCCTGCTTCACAACACCTGTCCAAGCAGACAAGTATGGTTTAGACAGATTCATAGGGGAGGTATCTCAGTCTTTCTGAGTTGGTTAAGCTCTACATTGTTATCAGTGGTATTGTAGAGAGCAACCTACTCAATGGAAAACTCCAGAAAGCAACCCAGAATGCTCGTAATGAGGAAACATTTTTAAAAGGTTTTATAAAATATAGTTCAGTTTAACATTAAAATATAGGAAAAATCACAAGAGGATGTTCATACGATAGTATGCTCTCTCCACAGATGCCACTTGTATCTGCGGATTGGCATTTGCTCTTAATCAAAGACAGCCATAACAAGGATGAACATTCCAAAGAAATTTAAGCTGGCATACTTTATAGGTGTTCAATTTCTAGAAGTGAAGGAAATCACATTCCTGCCGTAAGTGGCCCTATGAAGTTGCTTTGTAACAAGTTCAAACAACGGTTTCATCAGACCAGTGTTGTCTCTTCCAAATGCAAGAAGCAGTAATCAGCATTTTAACCTCAGTGCACTTAATGTATAATCCCCTTTTTCCTGGGATGTCAGTAAGTCCTTGGTACCAAATTCCAACCCCGAGTCCCTATTAAAAGCTATCTTTTCCCTCAGAAGAAAGGGAGAAGAGTGTGTAGAGAGGTCTGAGGCTTGTGAACCACCCACATCTGGTCCCATCTAGCATGCCTGTCGAGCTGCCTAGATGCCCAAATCACATCCAGTCTCGCCTGATTTCGAAAGCTAAGCAGGGTTAGCCCTGATTTGTACTTAAATGGGAGACCACCAGGGAATACCAGGTGCTGTAGGCACCTGGAGTAGGAACTGGCAAACCACTCCAGTATTCCTGCCAAGAAAACTCCATGGGCAGGGGTCACGAAGAGTTGGTCACGACTGTAATGACATCACACACACACACACACACACACACACACACACACAGAGAGAGAGAGAGAGAGAGAGAGAGAGAGAGAGAGACTGTCTCACCTTTTCAAACCCCTCCAACCCCTCCTCCTTGAAATCTCTCCCTTCCTGCTGCTTCCCCCTCTTCTGTCCTTCTCTACCATTTGCCTGCCTCTCCTGGATCTTCTGGTGTGCTTTGCAAACTTCTTCCAGGTTTACAGTGCCCTTCATTAAAACAATAGGGACTACAAGACACAACTTGGAAAAATTGTCCCCAGTCAGGAGTAGAGTCCGAGTCACTGAGGGGAAAAAAACTGAAGTCAAGCCTAAGTCAAGTCACTGGTGCAAATTAAATCCAACTCAATAGCCAGTCACAAACTCAAATCCCCACCCCTGCCCTTGACAAACTCTTCAAATGAGACTATTATAATGCAGCTAAGGATCACAGCTCCACAACCATTTAAATTTTCTGCTTCATTAGTTGTTCTCTTTCACCATCAAAAATCATATAATACACATGCAAAGGTTAATTTTTTTCTTAAGAGATTGATTAGCAGAGAGCAGAACTTTGTTCTTCTGCAATAAATCAGGAGAGAATTGAAGCACTTTGTACCAATTTAATTACCCTATTTAGATTTCTTTCTTTATTTCCACTTCTGGTTTGCCCCATTAGTTTTATTATTCTCTGGGCAGTTTACAATATACCATAAAATCATACATTTTTTAAAAAAAACTGTAAAATATAAATATAAATAAATAAATGCAATAAAATACAATAAAGTACAATAAACCTGTCACTAGCTAAAAGAAATGAACCTACATTTAAACAGAAGTACACAAATTAAAACTGATTTGAACAACTCCGGCTGAAATTTACCAGTAGTAAAAGGCTGCTTTATACAAGTCTTTCATAATTATCATCCTAAAACCTGAGACAGACTGAGACAGATAGCCCCTGTAAAACCTCTCTAGGATATTTATTCCAGAGGAAAGGGGGGGTCACACACAACCAAGAAAGCTCTCTTCTTAGTGTTCGCTTTTTTGACTTTCATGGGTGTTTCAATTCTTAACATCAAGGACTGTACGGAGTGTGTGGGACAGACAGCTATTTTGGGGGAGATATGTTCTGCCAAATATCAAGGTCCTAAACCATTAAGGGCTTTACAGGTTATGACCAGCGCCAGCAGAATCATGGAACCTAACAGACAGCTAAGGAAGATGTGCCAAAACTGGGGATACGTGCTCATACTTGCTGGTATCTGTTGAATGTACCAGGATAAGTTGAATGTACCTGGTCTGGTCTGTCTTAGCCCATCTTAGTCCTCTGTTCGCATTAATTGGATTTAGTTATGTTTATTACGTTTTATTTTGTTTTATTGCTATTCACTGAATTTATGTTATGTTTTGTATTTGTATAAACCTCGTAAACTGCCCAGAGTGGCCTTTGTTGCTAGATGGGCTGTATATAAATCAAATAAATAAATAAATAAATAAATAAATAAATAAATGTGCAGACCAGAAGATCAGACAAGAGGGTTACCTTGATTCTGCCAGCTGAGGGGAGGACTGAAGCACAGGACAGATGTTATACACCTGGGACATGATCTCCTGTGATGGCCTGTTGTCCACCCAATATGTATGTATGTCCCTCTACTCAAAAATGTTGTCTATGATGCTGCCCCTACAATACCTGATCTGAAAAAACAACCCTAGTGTAATAAATTGAGAAATCATTGATTACCCAATAATCTCCTATCCTTCCCTCAACTCTAAATTTAGCCCATCCCAGTAAAGCACGTTGAAAAAGTTTCTTTATACTATTATTACCCCAATAACAGGGAATCAGTTAAATTAAACACCTAAGTACAGTAATTTAAATAAATCAATAAGGCCATGAGACCATATCTAAATTAAATAACTAAAGATAACTGATAAATAACAGAGCAATCAATTAATAAATGAACAGGAACAAAGCAAATGGTTCATCTGCTATAATAATAGGGCATATCTGTTATTCTGATACTGTATAAAGAGGTTAGTTCAGTGCAGATGTCCGGATGTTGATGGATCACATGCTTTTCCTGTCTCCTTCAAGCTGGTATGAATACCTGTAGTTTCATTTAAAGAGGGGGGGAGGGGAAGCATCCATTCTAGCAGAAGCTAGTTGAAGTAGATGTCATTGACCCCCAACCATAAATTCCTAATTGTATGGTTGTAAATGTCAGGTGGATAATGTGTGTGCAGATAACTCAACTCACATATGACTTGCAACAAATCTTAAGAAATTATATCAATGCCGATTCCAATTTGACTGTTAAGATTGCATATAACAAGGGTCTCCCCAGACTATTTGTTGATAAAATTAACGTATATGTGGGTGTGGGTGGGTAATTGACACAATATGTTTGTAAACTGCCCAGAGTAGCTTTCTCCTAGATGGTTGAGGTATATAAATCAAAATAAACAAACAAATAAATAAATAAATAGCACCTGCATGCACCCTCCACAGCTGTACACGCCCAGCACCATGGTTTGCTCAAGATCTGTGGGCCTTGAAATGGACTAGGAGGAGCCCAGAGAACAACTGGAGGCAGGCATGATGGCCATTAACAGCCATTAAGATCACTTCTACTAGCGAGGATCAAGGCCACAAGAAGATCTCACTTTGCTAAACGAATAAGGAAAGCTCAGAAACACCAGGCTAGATTGTTATGATCTATCCAGAGTTAGTCACAGTGACTGGCCTTCCTCTCCTATGACCAATTTGTAACATTTTAAAAATTGATAATGGAAGTCATCCTTCATGACTTTGACCTCCACTTACGGACAACAGATCAAGCCAAGATATCCAGTGCATTGCCTTTATTCAGCTGACTTCATTGAATTTCACCCTGTGGTGTCTGCAGAAGTGGACTGGGCACTTGATCTCTGTTGGGACACTATCTCTGCCCTTGACCACTGCCCAGCCTGGTTCATAAAAGCAACCAGGCCAGTCACAACCAAATGGGCCACTGCAATAATTAATCGGTCTGTCTTGGAGGGAAGAGGGAACTTGAGCATCTCAAGGAGACACTCAGGCCTATTTGGGGGGAAAGCAATTTGGTAGAGGATCAAATTACTAACTATTGACCCATCACCAACATTCCATTCCCAAGCAAGATAGTGGAGAGGGTGGTGGCAGACCAACTTCAGGTGCTCCTGGATGAATTTGATAGCTTTGATCCATTCCAGACTGGGGTCAGGCCATGTCACAGTATGGAAACAGTATTGTTCGCCCTGCATGATGACCTTTTGTGGGAGACTGATGTGGGTAATATGTCCTACTTGGTCCTCCTTGACCTCGCAGAGGTCTTCAATACCATCATCCATGGTATCCTCTTGGGTAGGCTCTCTGATTTGGGGATTGGGAGCCAAGACTTGGTGTGGATCCAATCCATCTTGGAGGACCGTTCTCTGAGAACAGTTTGGCAAGATTACTTCCATACCTTGGACCCGCAGTTGTGGGGTTCCACTTTGGTTGATCATCTCGCCAATGCTATTTAAATTTTATATGAGACTGCTGGGGAGGGGGGTCATCAGGGGCTTTGGAGCTGCGTGCCATCAGTACCCTTATACATTCCTTGAGTGCTGAGCGCTGGATTAGATAAGAGTAATCAGACCAGGGTTCAACCTGGACAAGATGGAAGTCCTCCAGGTTGGGGCTCAGGGTGTCTGTGGGTTGGGAAGTTCCCTTACTTTTGCAGAGGTGACTCTTCCTATTAAGATTAAGGTGCGCAGCTTGGGCCTTCTGCTGGAACCAGCACTCACCTTGGAATCCCAGGTGGTGTCTGTAGTCTGTTGCAACCATTTCCAACTGCTGTGGATTGCCAAGCTGCATGTCTACCTTGACTCTGGGGCCATCACAATGCTGTTTCATAAACTCATAATCTCAAGATCAGACAATTGCAGTACTACCTATGTGGGGCTACCTATGAGATTAATGCGGAAGCTTCGGCTGGTGCAGAACACAGCAGCCAGATTGTTAACTGAGGTGAGTGAGTCAGCACCACCATATCACCCATACATCAGCTACCCCAACCTGGCTACTGGTTCACTTCTACATTGACTTCAAGATTTTGATGGTAACATTCAAAGTCCTAAAGGATTTAGGACCTTAATATCTGTCAGAGCAACTTCTTCCACAGAGAACTACCTGAATCACTCTCATCCCAGGCTGGGCACTTGAGGGTACCTACTACTGAACAATATTTCACAATGGAAGATCCTTTCATAGAAAAATCCATTGCCATCTGGCTGGCTGGGATGCTTTTAAGTGAGCTTTTGCTTCTACAATCACTTTGCCTCCTTCACATTTTTTCCACAGCTCCAGAGGTTGTTTGTCTTCAGTTTCAAATCCTCCTACACGCTCCCTTCTTAGTTTCCAGATGGACAGCTCCTACCACTGCCAGTCAAAAGGTATTCAGTAGCTAACAATTCTTCTTGTGTTTTTCGGCAGAGGTGGAAAGAGAAGGTAGTGAGGAAAACAAAGAATAGAAGCAAGTGGCGAGAGTTGTTCAAAAAATCTGTGAATAAAGAAGGGCTGTTTCATAGTAAAAGTAACCTTTACTCAGGCAATGGGAAAACACCCTATCCCTTACCCAATAAAATCTGTTAAGGAGGAAAAAAGGGATGAGTTCCGCAGTGTTTTTTAGTGGTGGTAGCAAGGGTCTCTGGCTGGAAGTACCCACAGCACATTTGTCTCTTTTCCACGGTTGTGTTGATCTTGTGACGGTGTGACGCTTATTAAGAGTTCTGTGGTGGTATACAGGCTTTGCATATGGAAGATCTCATGATCAAGTCCTGACCACTGCCTGAGACCTTGGAGAGTCACCATCTGTAATTGGTGACAATAGAATCACAGATTCACAGAACAGTGAAGTTAGAATGGGCCTACAAGGCCACCATTCCATGCAGGAATACAAATTTAAGGGTATCTGCCAGATGCTTGTCCACATTTCTCTCGAATGCCTCCAGTTTTGGAGCACTCGCCACCTTCTAAAGTAACTGGTTCCATTGTCATACAGCTCGAAAGTTAGGAAGTTTTTCCTGATATTCAGCCAAAAGCTGGGTTCTTTTAATTCGAGCCCATTGCTGTGTGCCTTGTGCTCTGGGATGATCAAGAACACATCATTTCACTCCCCTGTATGACAGTCCTTCAAATATTTAAAAAATGCTGTCATATTGCCCCCCAGTCTTTTTTTTCCTCTGGGTGAAACATGCCTAATTCTTTCAGTGTTTAGTAGAGCAGAAGGGCCAAATGTCTTGTTTGAGCTAAGGCAGTGGCCTATAAACACTACCCTTATGCTGTTTTCATCTCTCAACAGAATTCCAAATGATGCAAGAAACTGGAAACCCATTTTTATTGCATGATCTGGAAGCTCATACGTCTTTCAAAGGGGAAAGTCCATGAAGGGGCATGGCTGAAGGAAGCATGTGGTGCAATTCAGAAGACCCTGCTCTTCTCCAATGCCCACTACACTACCGAATAAGACACAAAATGTTCAGAAGTGCTGTTGTGAGAGACGTGCCTAAAGTGGGGCACAGATGAAAGGGAGAGATGCCCAAAGAGGGACTGGATCAGAGGTTCAGGGGTAAGCACAATGTGGCACGTTTTAGCTACTAGATGAGTGTTCTACCAACATGAACCCAGAACATACACTGCTAAAATTAACCATGATGTATTATTTGAGGGCGTCCATCTGTCTGCACGTTATACTGTGCTAGACTAAGAAGAACAGCCTCATTAATGTAAAACATGCAGAAGATAATCCACTGTGGAATGCAAAGGCAGCTATGACGTAGAGCTTTTGTTGTTGTTCAGTCGTTCAGTCGTGTCCGACTCTTCGTGACCTCATGGACCAGAACTCTCCAGGCCTTCCTATCCTCCACTGCCTCCCGGAGATTTGTCAAATTCATATTGGTTGCATCGATGACACCGTCCAACCATCTAATTCTCTGCCATCCTCTTTTCCTTTTGCCTTCAATCTTTCCCAACATCAGGGACTTTTCCAAGGAGTCCTCTCTCCTCATGAGGTGGCCAAAGTACTGGAGCCTCAGCTTCAAAATCTGTCCTTCCAGTGAACATTCGGGGTTGATTTCTTTCAGAATGGATAGGTTTGATCTCCTTGCAGTCCAGGGGACTCTCAGACTCTCCTCCAGCACCACAGCTCAAAAGCATCAACTCTGCGGCAATCAGCAATTTCTGGGGGTAGCTGATTCTGTAAGTGAGGTGTGACTGGCAAGAAGTGCTACCAACACCTTAAATAGCATATTTCAGCTTGATCAAAAATTGACAGCCAAAGCAGAAAAATCAGATAAAAATAGCTGGACTAAAGCACTTTAAAAATTCTTGGCAAAGGAGGAATGATCTTAATATATGGAAATTAACTTTAAACTTTAATTAAAGGTATCTTTTTTGGTGGGTTAAACTGGTAATTTGGGCAGGGGGGACAGACATTCTACTATGATGTATACTTCCTTGCTGAAAATTTTTTCTTGTGAATGGAAGGAGGTTAAAAAGCTATTTTATTTTATTCACAGACAAAGCCACAAGTAGGTGTTATATAGCAAGCCACAGTTATACAAGTTAACATATACCATAACTCAAAATAGGATGTGTTGACTTGTGCACAAGATTCAGGAGTTTAGAGTGGCTGATATGCAACAAAGGAGAAGCATTCCAGGAAGAAGCTCAAGCATTTATGGGTGGGAAAAGACTTTGCCATTCCAAAGACTTTGTGGCTGGAGAGTAGTATCACCATTTAGTAACAGAGATATCCAGGCTGCACAGGCACCTTTCTCTACCTCGAAAACCAACCCAGCAGAATACTGGGAATGAAGCCACTCTCCCTGCCCAATCCTTATGTTACGCAACAGCAACAGTTACCTGCACCAATAGGCAGGGATTCTAACTGAGGACCCTACAAAACATTGTAGAACCATGGTTCCTAACCTTGGGCCCCGAGGTGGTTTTAGACTACAACTCCAAACATCCCCAGATGTCTTCACATTACTAATCCTGGCCAGCACTTCTCAGCGTTTTGGTCTAAGAACATCTGGGGACCTAAGGTTGATAACCACTGCAGTAGAGTATCATAGCTGTTCACATGATGTCAATGTAAAGGCAGAAACCTTAATGTGCACATTCCATACTCTGTCTAGTGTATATGAATGGATTTCTTAAGAGTCCTACATCTTTTCTTTACCATGAGATACTCCTTTACTTTTTATTCTCAAATGGGACTAACGGCATGCAACCACTCCAGATGCTTTTGTAACCCACAACCTCCTGGGGACATCTCCCATACATATGCTCAAGCATTTCTAGTTTTCTTCTTTAAATAATAACTCAACATCCCATCATGCAACCTCTTAAAAACATAATGAAAAATGCCCACCCCCTCAGGCTGCTAGCAAACATCAAAAATGGCTCTCAGTCCAGCAAAGATGGACCACCACTGTCCTAGATCAATGACTAGGAATGAGGTTGTGCAAAGCTTAGAACAACTTTTCAGATTAAAGTTAAAAGAATCCACCAGGCAGTGGTAGCTATGTTGGCCTGAGGAACATAGGAGTCCAACAACAACAACTTTTTTCAAACTCTGGTATATTGATTCATACTAAAACACTACCCTGGGAGCCAACAGAATGGCATATAAATTTGTATCTCCGCCAGCACATCTAGTTGCTAGGTTGAGTCACCAACAAAATGGTGGCTGTTTCCCCCCCTTTAATTGATAATGCAGATTCTTGATAGATAAGGACCAATGACAGTGATTTGCTCTAATCTGAGCTCTGCTTTTCTTCTAGTTAGATATGTATAACATTTTTGCTCGGGGCAAGCAGAGTCTCCCTAGAGTACCAGGCACCATCAGCTACAGCCTGAACAAATTCCTAACATATGCAGATCAGAATATTAATGCCATGCAAATAGAGCTATTAACAGTTTTTCTTAATAATATTAGAAGAGGACAAGGAACCCTGAGGCAATTTTTGAGTCATAAAATGCTTCAGCTTAACATGCACAGAATATTTTATTCATTCACTGCTCAGACTGGGTTTTATGTAGTAAAAATCTGCTTGAGTGATGAATACCAAGATGCCTGCTGGCCCCTACTGGTTATAGTCTGAAACATTGGTTCCTTTAAAACTTATAGCAAGTGTTCCTCACTAAGACAATCTGGAAATATCAGACAAGCAGTTCTGAAATAATTCCTACCCAACATTACAATCCCTGCAAATTAAAAATGTAGGGGAGGGAGCTGATGATGGCTCTCAGAATTCTATAGACAGCATGGGAATCACAGGCTGCTGTGAGCAAATTTTGGTTGGGGAGCAAGGTGTAGCATTCTCCCACAAGCCATATTTCACAGCAGTGAAAACAGTAATAAATTGTCGACATAGGCAGCGTGTTGTTCTCTCTGGTGTTCTTGGGGATGTAATATGGCCACCCATTTGCAGGCAAATTTGCCTGTAAAATTGCCATATTAGGGCTCCTCCTAGGCTGTGGAACTGCCTTCCATGGGAAGCCAGGCTACCCCCCGCCCCCCCGTTGTTAATCTACCAGCAGAAGAAAATATACTTCTTTTCAGAGAGGCAGCTGATGGAGGTTTTTTTT
>JAHTLZ010000379.1:42665636-42682425 GCA_023846285.1 Phrynocephalus versicolor
AAATAAATAAATAAATAAATAAATAAATAAATAAATAAATAAATAAATAAATAAATAAATTGCTGGTGCTTAACATGGATATTGTTGGGCACTCCAACACATTTACAATGAGTAGAATGCACTGCCCCACTCCACACACATATCCCCATCCACTCCTGGTTTTGCCACTCTACTACACTAGGATAACCTCCACCATCCATGGGGACTCTCCACATCAGTCAGGATGCATGGTCACAATTTAGGTGTTGAGCCATTCATGGACAGAAGAGGCTCTACATCAGTGGTGGCCAAACTTTGGCCCTCCAGTGACAAACTCCCACAGACCTTTGACATTGGCAATTCAGGCTTGGAATCCTGGGAGTTTTGGTCCTAAACATCTAGAGGGTCGAAGTTTGGCCACTACTGCGTCTACATGCACTTCAGTCTTGCTGCCTTCCATCAGAAGGATAATGAAGCCAGAATATATCCATGTATATACATTAATTTCTAACATCTGAATAGATCTTTCATCTCAGCCAGTCACTCCACCTCCTGAGGTGGTTGTGAGGATAATGAGGTAGAGGAGGGAATACTCTTGTTACACAGGAGGAAACAAGAGAATATAATTTAAAAAAAATAAGCAAATAAAATGTTTAAAAAGTCATCTCTCATTTTCAGGGACCTGAGTTCCCTACTCCTTGCTGTTCTTGTCCTAGTACTGTATCTTAACAATTCAGTCACGTTCCACAGATGTCCAGTCCTCAGTGCCTTCATTTGTGAGAATAAAATGAAGTTGGTATGGTATGTTTTTGACATGTCCAAATGACAGCATAAAACAGAGCTGAACTTCTCCACATAACCTGTGAGCCCCATGCCTACTCACCAGAGCTCCAAAAAGTTACATCTGGACCACAGTGTCTGTCATTCTTTATATCTTATGCTGTCTGTAAAATTCTGGGAATTATATCATAAAACTTTCTTGCCTGAGCATACCAAAGGCAATGAAGCTAATCTTCCTAGCTAGATTATCCTTAGTAGTAATCGTATTCTCTGCACCAGAAACAGAATGCAAAACATTGAACAGGAAATTCTGTTTCCCGAATTTGTCAAGAATCTAAAGAAGCAAAGGCTGAAAAATTATTCATTGCATTTACATCATTGATTCGAGAGGAAAATATCAAGAAGTCAAGTATACTTCCAACTTCAGTAAAAATGCATCCAGTGACAGCTCAATGGTTTAGATAGCTGAGCTAGATGTTCGGAGTCCGATTGACAGGGGTTGGACTCAATTATCCGTACAGTCTTTTCCAGCTCTGTGGTTAAATGACGATAATGATGGTTATGAGAAAAAAAAGTGTGACACGATTATGACAGATGCCAGTGGGTTTTGATCAGAAGCATCTCACAGGCCTTCACTCCCTGATAAGGCAAATCTTGCAAGGGAGCTCAGAATAGTAACAGAAGTATTGTCTTTGTTGACTACTTAGCACCAGCCATTGCTGATTTGAACTGTCCTGGCTACTATTAGAATCATAGAATCATAGAGTTAGAAGAGACCTCAAGGGCCATCTAGACCAACCCCCCCACCATGCAGGAACCCCATCACAATATTTCCGACAGATATCCATCCAGCCTCTGCTTAAAAACCTCCACAGAAGGAGACTCCACCACCCTTTGTGGCAGCATATTCCACTGCCAAACAGCTCTAACTATCATGAAGTTCTTCCTAATGTTCAAATGGAATCTCTTTTCCTGTCGTTTGAAACCACTGCCCCATGTCCTAGTCTCTGAAGCCATGGAAAACAAACCTGTTCCCTCTTCAATATGACATCCTTTCAAATATTTAAACATAGCTATCATATCCCCCCTCAGCCTTCTTTTAGAGAGGCTAAACATTCCCAGTTCCCTAAGCCGTTCCTCATAAGACATTTCCTCCAGACCCTCAAGCATCCCTGGTCACCCTCCTCTGCACCCGCTCGAGGTTGTCAACATCCTTTTTAAACTGAGACGCACAGAACTGGACACAGTACTCCAGGTGGGGTCTGACCAAAGCAGAATAGAGTGATACTATCACTCTATCACTCTATTATTCTAAACATTATCAGAATATGTAGGAAAATTGAAGCCAACAGTACACACATGGGTGTCTAGTCCAGTTTCTGCACCACATATTCATTTTATGGCAAATGTAGGGAAATTATTTTCTAATCAACTAGTTGTCAGAGATATCATTCTTCCTAGGAAGGGCCAGCTCCCCCGAGAAACCTCAGGCAGCAAATTCTTGGAAGTAAAGGCAAGGTGATGGAAGAATGAAGTTTGTGCCATGCACCTTGTATAGCACCTTCAACTCTAGTCCAGGTGGAAGGTGTTGTCCTATTTCAGGGCTGTCCAACTTTAAACAGCCTGTGGTCTACCTTCAGCTTCCAAATGTCCCCTGGTCTACTCTTTTGAGACCCTGAACGTCCCCGTGGTCTATTTTAAGAAGTGCGCACTTTGCCAGTGCTCTGAATTAGGAGAGCAGAGACTTGGCAGGGAAGGGAACAAATCCGGACCAAATGTCCGGGTGGGCAGGTAAGCAAACCCCACCCCCCGAACATGCTGCCACTGGTGGCAGATCAGGAGACTGGCGGAGACCTGGTGGGCTACTTCAGATGGCCTCACGGGCTACCAGTTGCCCACGGTCAACACATTGTGCAGGCCTGTCCTACTGCGAATGCTGAACCAAGATTTATCATTTCATTTTTCTTTTCTACTTGAAATGGAGGGGGCACCATTCAATTCCTCATCTCAGGTAAGAAGTTGAATTCTTGCTTGTAGCATTTTGAAATAAAACCAAGGGAAAGAAAAGAAAGAGCACCGAAATATCCTCTGTGATCAATCCACTTCTAGAAAGATCCAGGTGCCAAAATATGATTTCATTTTTGAACCAAACACAGCCTATCCATAGTCCATGCACAGTAAAGAAGCAGGACCAAGGTGTTGCTTAGTGAAAAATTTCATATTTTGCACACACACAAAACCTGAGCACTTCTAATCATTATTATCTGTAATATCATCAACTTCACAAACACCAACCCGATGAATATTGTGCTTCTAAGATAATAAGAAACTGAATTAATTCATACTAATTGTAATTCTATCTGGTTTGGAAGGCGAAAAGTGGATATTAGTTTTCCAGTCCTCTTCACATTAGCATTCAAATTAGAATCAAAGAAATGCCTTCTGCATAAACCCAGGCAAGGGAGGGCAGGCAGGCATAAATGAAAACAAATGCAAATATCCTGTTCTTTTACTTAAAAAGGGATGTTAAACTAGGGAGATACTGCACGCAACACCAGGTACCATATTTCATTCCCTCTCCCTGATGCATCTAAAAAGCCTCATCTTTAAACCAGTTAATAAGAAAGGGAAAGGGGTAAACATTGTGTCTCCTGCCTTTCTTGGGGCACCCCAAAACCTGAAGTGGATCTCTACCCACCCAGAAGGAAAATGTCATCCTCACCTTACCCAGAGCTGCCTAGATGCCCTAAGCACCTCCGATCTCTCCTGATTTCAGAAGCTAAGCAGGGTCAGCCCGGGTTACTACTTAGATGGGAGACCACCAGGGAATATCAGCTGCTGTAGGCGCCTGGAGTAGGAACTGGCAAACCACTGCAGTATTCCTGCCAAGAAAACTCCATGGACAGGGAGTCACGAAGAGTTGGTCACGACTGTAACGACACAACCCCCCCCCACACACACACACCTTACCCAGAGTGGGCTCTTTAGTAGAACCAAAGCTTTAGGCATTCACTCTCCTAGGTCCAAGGCCATTGTGATCTAGGAAACTATGTTGAAGCCAAGGTTGGCAACTATGATGGAACTGGCAGGAAGAAATGTGTAGACAGGAAACTTTCCTCTTAGTACAACTTCCAGAATTTCCAACCACCCGAGTTGGAACCCATGCTTGCTTATAAAGTTCCAGACCTTGCCCATCTATATAAATATACCAGACTTGAGACTTGGGTTGTGGAACATGTTTTCAAGTCAGACTTAGGTTGCACCGTTGACTCAACTTGTATTATTATTATTTTTTACATGACTTGGACTCAACTCATGATTCAGAACTCACCCACCCTCTCTCCTTTTTTCTGCGCAAAAGAGCTTGTTTTTAATAATAACTCTGACTTTGTACCAAAGACTTGGACTTGGGACTTGAACCCAAGGACTCGGCAACATCCGTGCAAAAAAAAGCATGATTTCCCCATAGCTTTTCCAAGAAAAAGCACTGGTCAGTGCAGTTTGCACAAGGGGGCGGTATAGAATTATAAATAAATATATAAACAACTCACCACACCCAGACCTTCTTTGGAAGCAAAGCAAGGGCTAATGAGTAAGGGGGTGCTGTGCACCCTTTCCCCCCTATTCCTCATATTCTTTCCATGTATTTATATTCTATTTAGAGGTTACATTTATACCCTATCCACAACCCTGCCTTATTTATTTAGTTTTATTTATTATTTTTTCTCTGCCTATATGGCCACCTTGGGCACCTTGGGTCCTTTTGGGGAGAAAGGAGAGACAGAAACAAACAATATTTGCTCATTTCCAGTGGTGATGACATTTCTGCTTATGAGGAGATGTAAACAGCTATGGTGTGGTATCATCGCTGAAACCAATATGGGTTTGACCGAACTCCGGGAGGCAGTGGAAGATAAGAAGGCCTGGTGAGCTCTGGTCCATGAGGTCACGAAGAGTCGGACACGACTGAACTGAACAACAAAAATGATGTGGTGGGAAGTAACACAAGAGCATCAACATTATTTCTACCAGATATGACTGCCCACTTCCAATATATGAGAAAAAAAGAAGCAGGGAACAGCTATTATGAACATGAGCAGTGGAACCACCACACCAAGAAAAGAGAACATGGGGTTGGGGAGGAGAGAAAGATGCTATCATCCTAAAATAAAATTATGACCTAGTCACTCAAATGCCCTACAAGGCTATAAATATTTATCTGCAAACACACACACACACACCAATCCCAATTGTGCAAGTAATGAAGAGGGGAAGGGGGAGGAGGAACAGGAAGAAGAGAACTAAGAGTGCAAGACAACACACTACATCAAGAGAAGCCCTTTCTCATCACAGCCTTACCACAGCCTCATAATGCAGGGTTGACGCTAAAATTCAATTTTTAATATATAGTACCTGACTCTCCCTAACTCTCCTTGGTTTAATAGGAGACAAAACATCCATTCCATACACAAGCATGACCCCAAAACATGCTTATCCTTATATGTAAGTTAAATGCTGTTTCAGGAGGTAGGGATGGAAATAGTGAGATGTTTAAAGTTTGTATATTGCTAAATGTTTTAATTATCCTTCCATTGCAAATGCTTCAAGCCAACTTTGGACCTCATGCAGGGACAGAAATCAACAAACATTCTGCTAGTTCTCTATTTGAGTTGCCACAACAACAGATCATGGTCTCACAGCAGCAGGCCAAAAATTCGCTGCTTGAATATATTTTAATCACAGTCTCCCTGACTTCTCCTGACTTCAACCCATTTCCGTGACTTTCTAGAAAGCAACAATCCTGCAGCATCACTCAAAACAGCACAGGGGTTGGACTATATAGAGGAGATATCTTGGACAAAGCTAAGCATCCCCTTCACTTTCAGTACCGGCTCAGCATCTTCTTTGCAAGACAGTGATACTTTAATTTTTTCCCCTCCTTTTAAACTGTATTGGGTCTTTTTATTATTATAATTTTAACATTTTAACTCCACGAATGCTACTTTCAACATGAGGGACTGCCGGTCCTCCCTGTGAGAGCCCCTGGCCTCCTTGGTCTCCCTGGTTGCCATGGAGATTTCCAAACAGGTCTGATTCAGTTGGTGTTTCAGCATTTGGCCAAATGTGACGCACAAGCCTAGCTGAAATGGGATGCATTTAATAATGTCTTAAGCCAGAAAAATCTGATTCTATTTGATTCTTTATGGCTCTGCACAGTGGATTCAGAACATGCAAGGGGGGGGGGGGACATATTTTTTTCATTTTAGGTCCTATGCTGCCCTCTAGTGCAGCCTTCCAGTGGCTAGAGCTCATATAAGCAGCTGAGTTACCTGTACTTAACAAGCCTTTGTTCCCTGCAGAGAACAAGAAGTTTGTCAACCAGTTCTACACTCCCATCACCCTTACTCTATTAGACTCATTATTTTGTTCCCCTCTACAGCACAGGAATGAATGAAGATGTGTACCCTGCTTAGTTTGAGGGAGACAGATATAGCAAGGAAAGCTACAATCTAAGGCCTACTTCTCACATTACATTTTGAGGTTTAGGTATGTGCATAAGATTTTTCCATTTCTAAAAGCATAAACAGAGCAAAGGGACACTCTTGAGTGTGAACTAAACCCACAGCTTTGTCAAAAGACATCTGTACGCTGCAATTGCATGTTTGGCTTATTTCAAAAAAGCATTGTTTATTATACCCAGCAATTAAGGCACTCAAGATGATGCACAATCTGTTCAAAATGGAAAAATCCAACAGTAAGGTGACAAACCAAGCCATTGGTACAAACTAAACCTGAGATAAAACTGGCAGCAGAGTATAAAACATTCAGCGTATAAAACCAAATCAAAAGCAACAGAAGAAAAGAGTGTGCCAAGGTGCAGGAGTACTGGACCAGTTCTTAAAATGTGTGCAAGCTTCACTTTTTGCTGAAATAGCCCTTATGTAGGTGTTGCAAGGGTTTCTTGAATATATTCTACAGCCATTAAGGACTTGAATATTTAAAGCCAGCGCTGTTAATTGGACTTGGAAATGCACTAGCAGTGAAACATTGATGCACTGATGCCTCACTAAGGTAAGTATATGGACCAGCTCCAGGTAGCCACTTGACTATCCTGTTGGTTATCACCCAAAGCTGCTGAACCATCTCCAAAGTAAGTCCTATGGGCAAACAAGGTACTGCCCCACTACTTCAGTTCATCCTTTGAATGAATAAGTGATCGGCAGTCCTCAGCCCCACTTCCTCTAGTAGGCACACACTCATAGGCAGTACCCCAGCTTCCTTGCTCTCTCTCCTCTGGGTGCTCCCTCTGAGTGGGAACCCATCAGAAAAACCAGAGCTGGGACCTGCCAAACAATTGTTTGGCCAAAGAATGATCTGGTGATTCAGGCCCATTATGATCCCCCGGCCTTGGAAAGCTGGGCACACTCAGAATGGCTTCAACTGATGAACTGCATCCCTTTCTTTGTCAGCCAGAAGCGATGTGGTGGTGGCGGAGGTAGGAGCTTCTATACACACATCAAGTATATACCCTGGCTTGCCATCTCTACTTGGTTCTACATAACAGCATCTTGATGCTATTCTGCTGTCAATTGGGAAGAAAGCACACGCAGTATTGCTGAGAAATCATCTATGGAATTGTATCTAATACACAGAGGCTTCTGACACAATGTGCAGCCATGTTCTTCAACTCCAATGGGAAAGGAGGCCCCATAAAGTCCCTGCCCACTATGCCTGCATGTTATACAAAGAAAGCCATTTCCGAACCATCACAATATCGAATGCCATTGTTGGAACATCCTACTTGTCACAATTTTATCTTAATTATTAAGCTAGATAGACAATGAGGTCTCTTTCTCGCCTTCCCTAGAAACTTGGAAGTAACAACCCTGCCTCTCATAAATGCCACTCCTATATGCAGCAGAAGACCCTGGATGCCATGGCAACATGGAGGCAGGGGAAAGGCCCATTTGGTTAGTCCTCTATGTGCGCTAAGGAGAACCAGCATATCCATCCTGGGATAAATATTAAATTGGCATCAGGCAATGGTAGCATTGGGAATTGGCACTAAATCCTCAGGCTGGAAACTAGACTTGTTCAATCTATTTCACTTTACGTGCAATCATTCACAAAGCTGCTCGATTTTCCTTATTAAAATGCACCTTTCAAAAAAAAAAAAGCCACATGAAAATCTGCATGTAAAACTCTATTTATGTGTATATTTTTGAACCCATTTACCCAGAAAATCCATTTTCCCAACATAGTGGCCAAAATCCTGTTAGTTTCACCTGGCAAAACTAGGCAAATCTACAAAATTCTCATTGGTGAATTGCTTCAAATTAAGAAGTTGGCCAAGATCTTTGCTTTTACGCACAAGGCACATGACTCTTACAACAATAAATATCTACTATAATTTCTAAATTTCCAGAAATTCATCAGAGAGATTTACACTAGTTACATTTTGCCAGTGTAAAAAGCTCAATTGGATTTTGCCAATTTTATGTCAAAAAGATTACATTTTTGAATGCATGTATATGGTGATTGTTGTCTGAGTCACCAACAGGACAATTTTTTTTTTTTTGGAGAATTATGACATCTGAAAGCTAACTTTCTGATCTAGACTAGTCTGGAAAGAGAAAATCCAGTTGCTCAGAAAGATTACATCTCTCAGACACCCCAACTTTAAAGCATTTTCATGATACAGGACAATCTTATCCTGGTGCAACTAATTTTGCTTTGATCTGAATTATTTGCTACCATTTCATACTAAATCTGTACGAAGGCATAACTGATCAGGAAACAAAACATCTGCACTTTCATGAAAAAGATCAGGCTTTGAGCTATATCTCCTTGGATAGATCAGTGCCACTGGTTCAGAAAACCCTATGGTAGAATTTCAGCCGTACTTCTATAGAGGTGGGAAACATAAGACAGCAGAAACTAACAGAGAAAAGTGTGTGTATTACCATGAAAAACACTATTGTCCACCAAAAAGTGCCTGCGGTACTGCATGCAGCTTCTCTTATGCATGTTCCAGTAACTCATTGTTGGAGGGCTCTCTTCTCAGCATCAATTTATCCTGCAAAAATTAAGGAGGAGATAAGAGTTAGTAACATGAATCGAACCCTGAAGCAGAAGTGCAATGTAGTGGGATTTGTTTCAACAACAAAAAATACAGTGGCACCTCAGAATATGAAATTAATTTGTTCACTGGGACATTTTGTATTATGAAAATTTTGTAAACCCAAATTTTGTAAACCATTGCATTCCCATAGGAATGCAATGAAAACCAATTAATCCGTTCCGGAGGTCAGAAAAAAGTTTTTTAAAAGCCTTGCACAGCAGGCCTCCCCCTACAATGCAGAACACACTGTAACAGGCTTGAAAACAACGAAGCTCAGCTCAGCTCAGTAAAAATCATGCAAACGATGGTCAGCTCACTCCCCCAATGCAATGCAATGCAACGCAATGCAACACAATGCAGAACGCAAAGAAAAAAAGCATGCAAATGACGAATATCAGCTCACTCCCCCCCCCCCCCACACACACGCAATGCAGAACACACAGAAAAAGGCATGGAAATGACAAAGCTCAGTTCCCTAACTTTTCACTGCTTGAGAAAAGCACCAAAATTTTCGAAAATTCTGAAAACTGCTGAAGAAAAATGTCTAGAATGGCTCCAAAACTCGATGAAAAAAAAAACACGCTTCCACTCCTCCCACCCCTCCACAAACAACGGGGAGCTCCTGGGTACACTTTTTTCTCAATGCCTTACACAAAAATCATAAACTGGGACATTCAATTGAAAAAAAAAAATTAAACCGAGGCATCCCCAATGTCCAATAATTTATTTTCATAAACTGAATCTTTTGTTAATCAATGCATACATAAACTGAGGTGTCACCGTATCACGAGACAACCTCTGCATCATCACTGCTACTACCCCTAAAAGTTCTGCTTTACTCAAAAAACAACAATACTTATTGTCAGTGTAGAGAAGCAATAATGAAGCCATTGTTAATGCACCAAGGGTTGCCGTTACATAATTACACCTCCATGGCAGGGGGCGGGGATGCTTGCAAATCAGTGATGAGGAGAGCATGCACACATATTGGAACAATGCGGCGGAGGAGCAACACCTAATCTAGCATATAGTTGAAAGTAGCCCTAGAAGTCATCTAGTCTAGCTCAATGTAACCCCTGTAGCACAACATGCAGACAGCTATGCTGCATGTTTCAAAATATTCTTCACAAAGGAGGGCCCATCATCTTCCATTACCATAACTCACTTTCAATTAGAGATGGGCACAAACCTTGGTTTAGAGGTTCGTGCTGGTTCATCAGCATGGCACCACAGGTGCCACCCATTCCCTTCCCCTGCCCTCCCAGCCAATGCCTGACTCACCATTTTGAGCAGACTCCTCTCTGGCTGTTCAGCCAGTCCCCAGCAGGAGCACAAGCTTGACTGTCCCGCCTCCTTGTCTGAGTGGGTAAACACCCAAGGTGAGGCAAGAAAGCTTGTGCTCCTGCCAGGGACTGGCTGAACAGCCAAAGGGAAAAGAAAAGCGCACACTGGCTGGTGAGTGGGGGATTTGTCGAGGGAGGGGAAGAAGAGAATCAATGGCACCTGTGGTGCTGTGTTTACCTCTGAACCAAGGTTCATGCGCATCTCCACTTTCAATGTCATGTTTCTAGAAGAACAGTGATAAGCTGTGCCATATCCAAACAAGAATACCAGATCCTAAAAAGAAGAGAGGTTAAGGTGATGGGTTGAATCTTGAGAGTGCTGGGTTCCAGTTCCCACTAAATCAAAGGTGAGTCATTTGCATATTATTTGAAGTTACTTTTCCTCAACTTGCCCTATTATTATTTATTGTTCTCTCCAAACAAGGAGGAACAAGGCAATACCAGAAGATCAAGAACATGACTTCTCCTGCCGCTGCTTTTGGATCTATGGGGGATCAGCCGGCCAGCTCTCCTGGGAAACTCTGGGCAAGTTTTATGCTTCCTGCTGGTCTTGGGTAGCTCAGGGCCCCCGTTGCTTTTCTCTCCCAAGATGATTGTGGGCCTTACTGTGACTAATAAGGAGACCTTAGTTCCTTAGAAGAGCTTATTTAGACTGTCACTCTGAAAGTGACTTCTGAGAATACTGAGAATTCTGCAATATGCACTGGTTTTAAATGTAATTAAAAAGCAACCTAACCCTAACCCCTTTCCCTCATTTTAAAAACCCCACAGTCTCACTCAATCTGTACCCCAGAGCACAGAAAGAACTCCTAGTTCCCTGAGCTCCTTGCTCTCTGAAGATGATGGCCACAGAGTCTGGTGAAACATCAGGAAGAAAAACTTCCAGAACATGACCAAAGAAGCCCAAAAAACTCACAACAACCATCAGATCCCATCCCAAGCCTTTGAGAAGACCTGACTTGTATTACACATATGCCTGTGAAGATTCTCAGTCATCCAAGTGAGTTCATCTGGAAGTTGAGTCATGGCAACTGGACTTCTTTTACTTGAGAGATCAAAACGTTTTGCTGCTCATCCAAACAGCTTCTTCAATCTGAATAAAGCTAGTGTGAGTCCTCCATCTTATAGTCTGCTTTGACCTCTTGTCACCCTAATCTGAAAGAGGCTCATAAGATGAAAAATAGCCTGAATAGGCTCGTTAGGTAGACAAACAGTATCCATAGCCTTAAGGTGAACAATGGCCTAAGGTGCTGAAACCCATAAATGATGGGTCGTTAACTATGGCCTTGGTGGTGAAGGCTTTTTGATTTGTCTGGGCCTTGTTGAAACCACAGCCTGATAAGCACATACTGAAAGCACATACTGGAAAGAATCCCTTAGCTGATGAATGGAGAGAAATACATACTTCTCAAGGACTTGCAAATGTCCCTTTCGGAAACTGCTGCTCTCAGAATTGCTCCCTCCCCTGGCCAGTGCAGCTGATGTCTAGACCAGTGATGGTGAACCTATGGCACAGGTGCCAAAGGTGGCACTCGGAGCTCTTTCTGTGGGCACTCAACATCACTCATTCATGTATACAGGTTCAATTACTGTATTGGCACTTTGTAAAAAAATTAGTAGGCTTTGAATTGCAGTTTGGGCACTCGGTCTCTAAAAGATTCGCCATCACTGGTCTAGACTGACTGTGGGATTCTGGATGTTGTATTCCATAAATGGAGCACCCCTAACCACTGCCTCTCTTGGACTTCTCACAAATAAAAAACAAAATATCAAAGTTGTATGGGAACTGAAGCATTCTGAAGAGGATAGTAAATGAAATAGGAAGGAATATACTTTTATGCTTCAGAGGTGTCTTGTTACTATGCATGGTACCTCCTCCTGATTAGTTTACCCCCAGCAGAGTTCAGCAAGTACAAACCTCCTCCTCTAAGCTTTTGTTCTGCATGCCTTCCTCACCAAAGTGGGCACTCTCAAGTCATTATTAAGAGGTGAGAGAATTAACATGGCAGCAAGGCAGAACACTTCAGGAACACACACACAGAGAAATGTAGGTTCATAGAGTAAGCACTGTGTAGGTTTGGTGTTTCACTGTTATTGTTGTGTCAGAAAGACAGAACAGACTAACAGCAACACTAATAGGGCTTTCAAGTCAGGTGAGATATTGCATAGCTGGTGTTTAGTTAAGTAATGATAGGTGAAAATATGAAGATGCACAACAAGGGAATTCATGACCAAGGCCAATATAGAGAAATATCTACACAAGACTTTG
Source organism: Phrynocephalus versicolor (assembly GCA_023846285.1). Taxonomy (NCBI): domain Eukaryota; kingdom Metazoa; phylum Chordata; class Lepidosauria; order Squamata; family Agamidae; genus Phrynocephalus; species Phrynocephalus versicolor. The sequence goes on from JAHTLZ010000379.1 coordinate 42,678,130, forward strand.
GATCCTGGTGGTGCCAACACTGGCCCAGCTTTTAAAAAAATCATTACAACACAATTAGTTCTTCAGAATCCACTATGGTTTATACCATTTGTCCATTGTTTTGTAGCAAAAACTTGAAACAATGCAGGCAATTGTAACTATCATTTTGCAGACAAACATATAACTCTCTAAGGAGCTGGTAATTAGATTTCCCTCTACAAGGCTCTCTTTGTTTACATCCCTTTATTCAATTCAATTTTTGAAGACATTTTAGCCTTTTAAATGAGGCTTTGCAATTTGCATTTCATTTAATGCAGGGCCTGGTAAGGGGGAGGGGCATGGTGGCTCAGCGTGCTAGAGTACTGACAACTGTTGGCTACAAGGTCAGCAGGTCAGCAGTTCAAATCCTGGGTGCCACACAGCTGAGCGAGCTCCCGCTGTTAATCCCAGCTCCTGCCAACCTAGCAGTTTGAAAGCATGTAAATGCAAGTAAATAAATAGGCACTGCTGTAAAAAGGGGGAAGGTAAAACAGTGTTTCCTTGCAGCCATGCTGGCCATGTGGCCTTGGACTTGCACAACACTGGCTCTTCCGGCTTGAATACGGAGATGAGCACCGCCCCTAGAGTCGGACACGACTAGCACACATGTGCGGTGGGAACCTCTACCTTTTTAGTAAGGGGGGGGGTGTTTCGGGACTCAGAATTCCCAAAGACATAAGAAAAAGAAACTTAAGTGCCCTCTCTATTTCTTCAAAAGAACTGGATCTGCAGCACACAAAGTATGTACATTATTCCTTTAAAATACAGACAGACCATAAAAGACTAACAATCTCCACCCCCCACCCCCACCCCCCACTGAGTCTGAAAACTCACTTTGTTACCTGTAATGGGCTGCCTTTTCTGTGACAAGGGCATTAATGGGATTATTTTTTCAGAAGTTATAAGTTTATTATTCAGGTACATCATAAATTGTTTCTTACTTATAAAGTGTTGCTGGAGAGCAGTCATTTGTGGATGTTAGCATTGTCTAATATATTTTATTTTTTAAAAAGCAAAGAAAAACAAATATGTTGCTGATGTATTGCTTAACTAAAGTACTGTAATTCCTCATGCTAATATAATCCCTATGGACTAATTAGTCAGTGGGAGCGGAGGTGTGGGATATCTTAGTAAGAGATATGCTTCTAAATTTCAGTTTACAGGGTGAGAAAGAGGGAAGGAGAGATGGTGAGGGCAGGAACGGCTATTTCCCTGGAAAATGACATAGGCCCTTCTCACCTTCATTGAGATAATGGATTTTCAATATGTTTGTACAGGAGGGATGTTGAAAGGGTGAATTCATGCAACAATATTATGTATTTGAATTTGTGTCTTATTTTACAGCCCCCAAAACTGTACATCCAAGACTGTTATTAAAGATGGACATTTTGTTTCAGAACCAGTAATTACAAAACAAACCACGCGAGGCCAGGTGGTGCTCGGAACCATCTGATGCACACGGAGCCCACTGCTTACCTTTCCCTGAGCTCGTGCAAAGAGGAAGCATGCTACGAAGTCATCTTTCCTCATTTTACCTCCTTCACGGGTGCTGGCCAATCAGACAGCAAGGTGTGATGATGCCTGTCCCTGCACAGCTCCTGGTTAGCCAGCACCCACAGAGGAGGTGCTTCCTCATTTCAGCTCAGCTCTGTGCCGACAGAAAGGTAAATTTATTTATTTATTTATTTATTTATTTATTATTGCATTTCTACCCCGCCCATCTTTCCATGGGAACTCTGGGCGGCTTACAATAGGCTGATCCATTCAGCTAAAATACAATACAAACAGACAAGACAGATTTAAACAATATACCATATAAAACAGGTAGCACCCTTGGCATAAAACATATGAGACTCAACTATAGAGCACTTCACTAGTTAGACTGGTTAACGAATGGCGGGACAAAAAAAAAACTAAACTAGGTCACCAAAGGCCTCGCAGAAGAGCAAGGTTTTCAACACTCTGCGAATGGCCAGCAGGGACACTGCAGAGCGCACTTCGCTAGGCAGGCTGTTCCACAATGAGGGGGCAGCCACCGAGAAGGCCCGGTTACGGGTGGAGGTTTCCCGGGCCTCTCTGGGGGTTACAACCTGAAGCGAGTGCGCCCGCAACTGCCCAACTGGTCGTGCCGAGGTTGATCGCTGGGCAATCCGCTCTGCCAGGTAGTCCGGGTCCAATCTACGGAGGGTTTTATAAACTAAAACCAAGACCTTGAATCTGATCTGGGACACAACAGGCAGCCAATGCAGACGAGCCAGGACTGAGGTGATGTGGTCATGACGGCGCAAACCCACCACCAGCCTGGCTGCCGCATTTTGTACCCGTTGCAGACACCGGAGGAGAGTCAAGGGCAACCCCATGTAGAGAGCGTTGCAGTAATCCAACCTCGGGATCACCAGCGCTTGCACTACTGTTCTCAGGGAGTTGCCGTCTAGGTATGGGCGGATCTGGGCAATTTGGCGCAGATGGTAAAAGGGGGTTCGGGTCACGGCAGCCACCTGGGCATCCAAGGATAGTGCCGGATCCAGAACCACACCCAGATTCTGAACCCTGTCCGCCAGTTGGAGAGAAACACCCTCCAAACTGGGGAGAGGGCCTCCATACCCAGACGGAGAGCTCCTGAAGAACATCACCTCGGTCTTCTCGGGGTTGAGTTTGAGCCTGTTGGCCTCGGTTCATGCCAGCAATTTTTGATTCATCAACTCCTTGGGCAATAAAATATCCCTCAAGGCACCTAGAGTCACCGAATGTGGAAGGGTGCTTCCTCTGACTCTTCTCCCCAATCCCTCCAGGTTTGGTGGGTATCAAATGTTTGATGTCTGAATTATGGACCCCCAAACAGGACTTCCCAGGAAACTTCTCCCCAGAACCTACTGACTTCAAACTTATTGCCTCTGACTCTCTTCCACAATCCTTCCATGTTTGGTTAAGACTGGGTTTCCCCAACCCATTTGCTATAGAACACTTTCCTGGGGACCCCCCAATTTATTGTTGTATAATTGCTGATGTCTGAAACTCAATCTTCACCAAACTTGGAGGATTTGTAGAGGACAGTCAGAGGAAGACTTTCTGCAAATGTACAGTCTCTCAATGCCTGGGAGGCACTTTTCTAGGGACCCATCTTTGGAGGTACATAGCTCAGATGTATTAACTCCAATTCACACCAAATTTTTAGGGATTTTACAGGAGATTCAGGGGATTCGTTCCTCCAGGTGTAGTTTCTCTAGGTGCCTTGGGGGCTAATTTGTCGTACCTTAAAATGGAGACAAATTGTTTCATCAATAAGTCACAGTGAATTTGTTGATGTGTCGATTGATCAGCCCCTACGAATCACAAATTTTTAAATTTTGCTCCATTTCTATCTATAACATTATAAAGGTATGCCTGGAAAACCATACTGTCCCTGATCTCAGCAAGGTATTTGTCACAGCTCTGTCAGGAGATACCAGAGACAGAACCTAGAATATTTTGCATGCAAGACATGCATTCTGTCTCTGTGCTACGGCCCATCCTGTGCAAGAATTGATTACTGCAATGCGCTCTACGTGGAGCAGCCTTTGAAGACAGTCTGGCAATTGCAACTGGTTCAGAATCGTGCAACCCGGCTGGTGAGTGGTGGGGCTGCCAGGGACCACATCACTCAGATTCTATGCAACCTGCGTTGGTTAACAGTTGTTGCCCGAGCAGAATTCAAAGTGCTTGTCTTGGCATATAAAGCCCTAAATGGCTTAGGACCTAGATACCTGAAGAACCGTCTCCTTCCATATGAACCTACCCAGCAATTAAGATCTAGTCAGGGAGCCCTCCTGAGAAAGCCATCCCTGAAGGAGGTGAAAGGGATGGCTTGTAGGTCTAGGGCCTTCTCAGCAGCTGCCCCCAGGTTGTGGAATGCCCTCCCAAGTGACATCCGTCTGGTGCCAACACTGATGACATTTCAGCACCAGGTAAAAAACTTTCTGTTTCTGAAGTTTTTTTAATTGACATAACATAGATTGTGGGTCCTGGTGGCAATTTTAGTGTTTTTGTGCTTAAATTTTATTGTTTTAATTGTCCATTGCTTTTTTAACGTTTTAACTGTTTATTTTAATTGTAAGCCGCCCAGAGACCTATGGGTAGTGGGAAGCATATAAGTTGTGTAAGTAAGTAAGTAAGTAAGTAAGTAAGTAAGTAAGAAAGAAAGAAAGAAAGAAAGAAAGAAAGAAAGAAAGAAAGAAAGAAAGAAAGAAAGAAAGAAAGAAAGAAAGAAAGAAAGAAAGAAAGAAAGAAAGAAAGAAAGAA
>JAHTLZ010000379.1:42685270-42725532 GCA_023846285.1 Phrynocephalus versicolor
GAAAGAAAGAAAGAAAGAAAGAAAGAAAGAAAGAAAGAAAGAAAGAACAAAAGTTTCCAGACAAAAGGGAGTGGAAAGAATTTCAAGCCAAGCAAACTGGGTGGAAATGAGTAGCGGGATATAAATTAATGAGACTGCCGCACAACTGATGTGGATAGAGTAGCAGACTAGACCTCTGGGGACCAGGTTTCCCATCCCCACTTGTCCACGGAAACTCACTGGGGTGTACAGAACTTGTGAAACCACTCTTCAAATATCTCACTTACCTTGAAGGCCATATTAAGGATGCAGTAAGTCAGTTCCTATTTGGTGGCAGAGAAGCCACACATACATTGTGTCAATAAATGGACTGTCCCTTAGTGTTCAGAGTCATAAAATTGTAGAAATATGTTCATACAAAGAAAGAAAAACAACCAAAGACCTGGAATGTTATTTCGAATCTCAGCAACATATCCCTTATTTATTTTAAAATTAAGTGTACAGAAGTAAAAAGAAACAAGATTATGAGCAAGCTTTCAATTCAAGGCTCAGTATTAAGCAAAGTGCAGGCAGGGTTGGGAGAGATTAAACATGGTTTGGTACTGAAATTGTAAAATCTATTGGTCACAGGCATTTAGATGGTCTGTGAAAATAGGTTGTGGGCTTATAGGCTCTCCCAGATCCTATGCACCTAGAAGGAGGCACATGAAATGGCCAGTTCTTAGGAAATTAGGTTTCCATCTTTAAGCAAAATACCGGTACATGGATTCCCTGTTAGGCAGAGAACAGAAGTAAATGAAAGTACTGTACAGTACACCCATTTTTCAAACAGAAAATATGGACCTTTTGAGCAGTTTTATGTGGCCAAAAAAGGAGGTGGGAAAGGGTCGAAATATCAGTAGTAGCTGAATGAGTGTTTGAAAGAAATTTACTGTGCAAAATAAGAACCAGAGGCTTACCATCAGTACTGCACAAACATCTTAAACAATTGCGAACCACTTGCACTGTGATATAGCCTGAAGTCTCAAAAATGTTTTAACCTGAGGCAAGACAACACACACATTGAGCAGGTTTCATCCATCAACCCTTGCTGACAATCTGAGCTCATCCACAGGGCCACCCACTCTCCACAGAGTGCTGTGAATGCTCTCCACCAAAGTTAACAATATGGGATGCAACCTTGCTGCAGCTTGCAACGATCCCATGCAGTCTCGGAGGACAACATGCGACTGACATAAGCATGAAAGTCGTCTTCAAGAACTGCTATTCCAAGTGGACTTCACAGAGACAAAGACATCAGGACAGATGCAAGTTTGTGCCTCATGTACACATCTGTAGAGAGGTCAAGAAACCTGTCAGTGAGAATACATGCATCCCCATCCGCTCCCTAACATAAAAAAGAAACCTGCAAGTACTGGCTTAGATCCCAATTTGAAGCTAATTCACCGAAATCAAGGGATGCTGCTGAGGACTAGCATATGTCCAATTATTTTTAAAAAGATCTGCTCACCCACTGGCTAGATTTATTTATTTTATTTATTTATTTTTACAACATATGCCGCCCACTACCCAAAGGTCTCTGGGCGGCTTACAATCAAAAAAATTAAAACAGTTAAAACATCAGATATCAATAAATAAAAAAATAAAAACCTTACACTAAAATCATTACACTAAAATTGCCATCAGAGGACCCACAGTCTATATTGTATCAATTAAAAACTTCTGCAGGGGATGAAGTTATTAACATACACTAATGCCTGGAAATGGACATGCAAGGGCATGGAAAAAATCAGTATCCATTATTCTTGACCTGCTGACTGGCATTTTTGCTTAATACTTTAGTAGTCATATTAAAGGTCTACCAGGAAGTGTGACATTTGTTGGTTTTGCTACAACAAAATCAAATGGCTAGTCTTCTGAAAACTCTCTTCTCCAAAACTTACCAAGAAGTTGCTGAGGGATCAAGATAAAATCAACCAGATTTACAGCAAAAAAAGGTACTCTAGTGTCTCCACAGAATCCTGTGATTAAATCCTGAAAGAAGCTGAGCTAATCTAATTAGCATTTGCCATGTAAAAGACGAGATAAAATGTCTGTAAAAGAATGCTCATGACCTCACCATTGTAAAAAGAGGGAGAAAAGAACTTTCTACAGAAATAGAGTGACTGTTTCCCAAGAAACATTTATGCAAGCCAGACTGTATGAATGTAAACCATGCATATTCTACATAAGCATGGTTTAAAGCTTCATTAACTTTGAATTCCCTAGTCACTACAAACAGAGGTTTAAAATTTTACTTTTTTAGCACTATAAAATACTTCCACTAACCATGGAAGCTGGAGGATTTGGAGACTTATCAAAACAAAAGAATTTACTCAAGTCTTGTTGACAGCAGAGGTAAATATAGAAACATAGCCTCCATTTTTATTACTTCTGTATACCAAGCTTCACTGAGGTCCAAATTGCTAAAATGAATCAGCCTGATTCAGAGTGATCTGACAGAAGTCCTGATTGAACTAAATGGAATAAATACAGACCTGGAATGAACTGAAGTGAACTTAGAAATCAAAGCAGACACATTTGGGTACAAATTGAAGCAGATAATAGTATATGTTGTACATGTATCTTTTTTTAATTAAAAAAAGCAATCTTTAAGCATGCCTAGAAAGCAAACAAGCTGTGTAACATTTGGAAGGCCTTCTGCACACTTAACTTTTCTCCACATTTCATACACATCCATGCAAAAATGAAAAGGTTGCTATTATTTTGATCTGCCAATACAAGACGTTAGAAATCTATAAGTCAACTCAGAAGTTGTATCTTTCAGCCTCAACTTAGATTCATTCTGAAGTCCCAAAACGGCCTCTGAACTTAAACAGGGATCTGTGCACAATCCTAGTTTTCATGCTCAAAGTTGCCAAACTTTGTTCCTAGCCTTTCAGACCTAGCCTTTATAACAAGCATGTGCAAAATCCATTCAAAGGGAAGTCAGGCAGTGCTTGTTATACAACAAACATCTTGTTTATGTGAACTAAACAGTGTCGCTGACTATTAAATTTCTGGTAAAATTCACTTCTTGCTACATAGTAGAAGTACAGCGATCTACAGGTTCTCCAGAGTTCACCTCTTTCTTGTTAGCAGGTAACTGGCACATAAAGTCTCAATAACTCACTGAGACAGAAAGAATATGAAATGTTTCTTTCCCTGAAGTTGCTTGAAATTACAGATTTGTATACTGCTTTTATAGTACAGATTTGTATACACAGGTTCGTTTTCTCATATTATGGAAAAAACACAGACTGGTTTACAAATGGAAGCCACAGCTCAGGAGCAGAATGTTCACACAATACAGAGACTGCATTACAGCAACCTTAAAGCCACCGTGAGTAGTGCAGTATAACGGGTATGGTGAAGCAGCATTAACAACTATGCTAAGGACAGGTGATAGCAACAACAATAAAATGTCATCAAGTCAGTTCTGACTTATAATAATGACCCATTTCAGTTGTTTTCCAGGTAAAAAATATTCAGAAGTGGTTTCCCATCCCCTTCTTCTAGGGGTACAGCTTGTGCAAGGATACAAAGGCCAGTTCTACTCGCAGTAGTCACCGCGGGGAACTGAACTCTCAGCCTCTATGGCAAGATACCTAAGCCACTAAGCCAGTGGTGGCGAACCTTTGGAACTCCAGACGTTTTGGACCACAACTCCCACAGTCCTTTGTCTTTGGGAATCTAGGCTCGGAATTCTGGAAGTTGTGGTCCAAAACATCTGGAGTGCCAAAGGTTCACCACCACTGCACTAAGCTATTCAGCCAGTTTATAAAGAAACGGCGGGGAAACCTGTCAAGAACTGAAGAAGTTCTGACTTTCCCCACAACTTTGGTTTGGGTAAGAGAGTATCCACGGAGACATTTCTGCTTTATCTCACCAGGCTTTTTCACCTGGTTTACTGCTCTAATTCTCAAAGACCAACAATCCTTTGGCAAGGAGAAATGCAACTGGCCAGAAACACCATCAACCCATAGCTGGTATACAAATGTACCTGGTGGGCCAGTTCATTGGAGCAGATTCTCTAGCTCCAGAACTGTTTCAAGTACCAGGGTGTTCTTGAATTTCTTGGCTGCAACATATAGCCCCCAGACGGGAGGGAAGAATGCTCACCAAGAAGGTAGAAAACTAAGCCTTAATCTGTGTCTCATCTCCTTGCTAAGGTTCAAAGAGCTTAGCGGCATTAACATGAGATACTTCCTGGGAGAGGAGATAATGAAGCTCATCCCTCCTCCGACCCCACCCCACCCCTGCCTTTTGTTTCAGCGCTACCAGTCAAAATGAATTGTGGGGCCAGCAGGGAATTCTATTGATTGGCACAGATGGCTGTTTTACTGCTTGCTTGCTTCTCCCATGGGCGGAAGCCTCAACCCTGTGCTTCCCAACTAGAACAGGCAAAGCAGGAAAGCACAGCAGATGCTCAGGACAGAAACGGAGTTTCTGGTTTGAGGGCAATATTTTGCAAAACGTTCCACTGCAGTAGAACCCAGGATTTGGAACCAAACCAAAGGGAAATGCTACAAAAGCCCAATCATCATCATCATCATCATCATCATCATCATCATCATCATCATCATCATCATCATCATCGCTGTCTCCGTCATCATCATCATCATCCTTCAACTCCATGGAAGTGTCTTGCTCCCATACTCCAGTTTGCCCCCAATGGAGTGGTGCCTAGTTCATATATTGTGCAAATATAAACAACTATGAAATCATGCAGCAGACCAGGAAACCTATGGGTCACCTACCCACTAACCACTGATTTGCTACTTCAGATCACCCTTTTCCAACTTACTTTACATGGAGGAAATGAATGGGTTCAGTGATCCATTGTGATGAAGCTGTGGCAATGAATATGTGTAGCATCTTCTTCTTTAGCATTTGTCCCATGTGGTGGTGGGGTCTGCACCACTTTATTTTCATGATTTCATCAACTTTACATAAGACAAGCTCCTCCTTATTTGTTAATATGGACAATCCAACCACCTGAAATCTTGAACTCCCCATATGGGATGACAGGGTAGCTAGGGAGGGCTGCCATAATGATCACCTGCACATTCCACTTTGCCACAACCTCATTTCACGAAAGGTAGCATCAAACTGATATTGCCATTGCTGTAACACCAAGAAGGGGCAGTTAATACAGTGACAGGAAATCACAAGAGTGGTGTGTTTTTCAAAAAAGTATGTCGGTCTATCTTAGTGCTGAAATTCTCATGTGCTTCCATTATGAATCTGAAACATGCACTATCATGGTACCATATTTGCATGTCAACTATCAGTCTCAGTGATTGCTGTGCAAGCAAGACAGACTTTTTCTTTACCTCAAACAGCAAAATGTTTTCGGGTGACTGAGCCTTTTGGCATCTCAAGTACTTTCCCTTGTAATGCGGGGGCATCCATAATCTGAAGACATTTACCCAAATACACCACAGCCACTTCTTAGAATGTATGCTCATTTCCTTCACTGAGCACACAATGCAAAAAATAAAGTGGTGTTTAAAAAGTATAGCAGCGTATATGTGCTCTATACATTGACAATTACCAAAGAATGAGAAAAGAAAAAGATTAATAACAACCATTGCTAACACTTACATTTATTGGATTAAATTCTGTAGAGCATTTACACTATATATATTATGTTCATATTTAAAACCTATTGCCAGAGCCTTACTGGGTTTTTTTCTTTGGCTTCCTCAATTCCTACTGGATATTTACAGGCAGAGGCTGCAAGTCAGGATCCCTAAGTGTGCCTTCTGCTGTAAGAAGAACCATTCTGTGTAGCCTTGCACTAACTGCACAATCCTAAAATCCTCCCAGAATAAAGGGATGGTAAATTTCTAAGTAGCTGCCCAGATGCTCTAAGCACACCTGATCTCGCCTGATTTCGGAAGCTAAGCAGGGTCGGCCCTGGTTAGTACTTGGATGGGAGACCACCAGGAAATACCAGGTGCTGTAGGCGCCTGCAGTAGGAACTGGCAAGCCACTCCAGTATTCCTGCCAAGAAAACTCCATGGACACGGGGTCACGAAGAGTCAGTCACGACTGTAACGACACAACACACACAAATTTCTGAGCACTCTGTATCTAGAAAGCCCTGAAAAGGTTGCCATGAATTTAAATTACCTTGATGGTACACGGTAATGAGTTGGGGGGGGGGTTCAGTTCCTCACTGCTAGTAGTAGAGAGCCAGCCTTTGTGGTCTTGGCCAAACAGCACAGTCCCAGAGCACCTCCAGAGGAAAGGAACAGTAAACCATGTTTGAGTATTCTATATCGGGACAAAAGTGAAGTGGGTCACCTAAGTCAGAATTGACTTGACACCACCTTATTAGTATTTATCTAAAGGCATGCAAGAACAAATGAAACACTAGTAGCCAATCACACTTGCTTGTGCACCTGGCACTTCTCCAAAACATACATCCATTGTCAATTAGGTGCAGAATCTACTATCTATCTATCTATCCATCTATCCATCCAGCCATCCAGCCATCTATTTATAACTGGAATCCTGGAACTTGCTGCACCTAATTGACAAGGTGTGTGTGTGTGTGTGTGTGTACAGGAGATTAAATAAAATTGGGGGGGGGTGCATTTAATATGCTCTTATTACTATTACCACTGTGTTTCAATCTCCAAATTATTTTTCAAAGGACTGATAAGTGCTGATTCAGAAACTTCCTTCAAACAGGTTAGTATACAGACAATAGACGATTGTTGAATCTTTGAGCTGCCAGCATTGCAGCTCAGCCACTTCAAAATTTTAGGTATTTAAGGTCCCGTATGATTTGAAATACAGTACTAGATCATTATGGCACCATGGTTACTGATCATTATTTTTTTAAAGCACCAGCGAGCTGACACAGAAACAATGGCATATGCAGCCATCCATGCAATGATTATAGAGGCTGCTGTTAGGGGAAAGTGCACACATCTAATATGAAATAGCTAGTGGGCTTAAGGCTAGAAGAGTTTAGAGCCAGTTCTAACATCAGCCCTGCTCTGTGTTAAAGAAGACAGAGGTATTAAAAGCTGAACACAAAGTTCTCACTCTGCTGCCAGGAGTCACAGTGACCCACAGGTGATTCAACAATACCCATGTAACTTGTTTCAAACTGGCACTCCCAATATGTTTGTGCATCATGTACTTTGTCCCAAACAAGATCTCGCTTGCACTAAATCTCTTCTGCATATGTTCCTTGGTTGGCCTCTTGTACATTTGCAGAAAATTAAGAGGAGGGCATGGTCCACTGAGCCATGAAATTTAGCAGGGGGCCTTATGCCTGTCATCTTCTTTCAGCCTCACAGGGTCAACGGGATAGTAAATGAAGGAAGGAGGTACCGGGTCTTTGGAGACAAAGGGGGGTGTAAATATAATGGATAAATAATAACTGGGCAAAATCTGAACACTCAGTGTAGTATCGTGGGTGGAGCGACGGACTAGCATTCAAGAAGCCTGGGTCCAAATCTTTACTCAACCATGGAAACTCATTGTCAGTTGGAAGTAGTATAACTACTCCTTAGCTATTTCATTTGCCTTGAACGCCACATTAGGGTCACTGAAACAGTTTTTACCCAATAGCAGTAACCATGCTAAATTCTGTTTTAAAAAGTTAAGTTGATGGGTAATATCAGTGTGGAATGTGTAACATGTATATTGTATTGGGGAATTGTGTATGGTTGTTATTGTTTTTTAAATTGTAGTTTTATGTATTGGGTATGTCAGGCGAGAGAGTGTAGGGATGTGTGTTTGTTTGGTTTTATGTCAGTTTTAAATGAGTACAAGTGATGCTCTGCATCTGAATGTAGGAGTATAGATTAATAATAATAATAATAATAATAATAATAATAATAATAATAATAATAATAATAATAATAATAATAATAATAATAATAACTTTATTTTTATGCCGCCTTTCTCCCCAGAGGGACCCAAGGCGGCTTACAACAAATTCATAAAAGTACAATAAAAGCAGTACAATGTAAAAACAACACAATACCAATAAAATACTATAAAAATACTATACAGTATAATACAATAAAAACAAGATTAAAAAACAGTAGCTGCAGCAGAGTTTTAAAAGCTCCCCAGCCAATGAAACTAGAAAAAGTAAGATGTTATAAAAGTTGGTGAAGGCTGGAGGCTCAAAAGGCCTACCTAAATAAGTAAGTCTTAAGGCCTCGCTTGAATATTTCAAGGGAGGAGGCGGTTCTCAACTCAAAGGGGAGGGAATTCCATAGTATCGGTGCCACTACTGAGAAGGCCCTATTTCTTGTCGCTGCCCCTCGCACTTCCTTGGTTGGCGGTACTCGTAGAAGGGCCTTCTCCGATGACCGAAGGGGGCGGACCGGATTATATGGAAGAAGGCGGTCTCTCAGATAACCTGGTCCTGAGCTGTATAGGGATTTAAAGGTCATAACCAGCACCTTGAATTGGGCCCGGAAACGAATGGGCAGCCAATGTAGTCCCTGGAGAAGCGGCCCAACAGAGTCGTACCGCTGAGCTCCAGTAACCACCCGGGCTGCCGCATTCTGTACCAATTGTAGTTTCCGAACCGTCTTCAAGGGCAGCCCCACACAGAGCGTGTTGCAATAGTCTAATCTTGATGCCACCATGGTATGGATCACCGTGGCCAGGTCTGCACGATCCAAGTACGGCCGCAGCTGGCGCACCAGCCGAAGCTGGGCAAAGGCCCCTCTGGCCACAGCGACTACCTGGGAATCTAGGAGCAGCTCTGAATCCAGGAGGACCCCCAAGCTGCGGACCTGCTCCTTCAGAGGGAGTGCAACACCGTTCAGAGCAGGACGATATTCCAGCACCTGCATCGAAGATTTCTGAACCAGGAGAACCTCTGTCTTGTCCGGATTTAAATTCAGCTTGTTAGCCCTCATCCAAATCCCTACCGACTCCAGACAGCACTCTAGGACTTCCACTGCCCCCCTGGAATCTGGGGGAAAGGAGAGATATAACTGGGTGTCATCAGCATATTGATGGCACCCAACTCCAAATCCCCGGATGACCTCTCCCAGCGGTTTCATGTACATGTTAAATAGCATGGGGGACAGAATAGAGCCCTGTGGCACCCCACACTTCAAGGGCCAGGGTGCCGAACAGGCACCCCCCAGCACCACCATCTGGGACCGATCCTCCAAGTAGGAGCAGAACCACTGCAGGACAGTGCCTCCAACTCCCAACTCAACCAATCGGCCCAGAAGGACACCATGGTCGATGGTGTCGAAAGCCGCTGCGAGGTCCAGCAGAACCTATAGGGACGCACTCCTCCAATCTAGTCCCCAGTGTAGGTCGTCCACCAAGGCGACCAGGGCAGTTTCTGTCCCATAGCCTGGTCTGAAACCTGATTTGTTCTTAAGTGATAGATTTTATGTCTTGGATTTTTATACAGTACTGGGGTGTGTGAATGAGCAGGCTGGATGGCACTTTTTAATCTTGTATTATATACAATGGCAATAAATTCTATTTTATTCTGTAACACAGGACCAATTTAACAGGACATCATTCAATCAAATTCTAATCCCAGCAATTTGCCTGTGGGTATATAGCTTGTCCAACATAACACCAGCACAGCTAAAAACCCATTGAGTGTATTGAAATAAAAGGGGGAGCCCCGCGGCCATTAAAAAATAACAAATGGGCTGTGGGTGACACCTTTATAGGCCTATACTGTGTAAAGGTATTGCCCTATAGCATTTTCTTCCCTTTAGTGCAGTTGCACTGAATTATACTAGGCTATAAGTGATACTTTTGTAGGCCACTAATAATAAATAAATAAATAAATAAAAGAAGCCTGTAAAAGTATAACCTATAGCCTAGCCTTGCATTTGTATTCTGTAATGGCCACACGCCTCCCACTTTTCATTCCAATGAATTATGCTATTTTGCAAACAATTGTGAAAGGAGATGCATGAAAGACTGTACAAGGGATGCACACAATTCTGTGCAAAACAAAACTACTTTAGATACTGTCCTTGTGCTAACTGACTCGGTAAACATACAACCACTATCACAGCAGGCTTTGCCCCATCACTGGATGTGGACCTTTGATTTCCGGTGAGAAATAATTGTCACTGTGTTATAAGCTTAACGGATGTGTGATTTTTCTTTCAATGGTCTACAAAGGTATTTGTATTTTGAAATGACCACATAGCTCCCTTTTTATTTCTCATGGCCTAACCACCAGTTTCACAAGAATGAGCTTGGCCTCCCTGGGGAGGGGAGGGGGCCCACAGTTACCAAGGGAGAGGGTAAGCCTGCCTCATCTTTCCTGGTATATTATGCCCGAAACAGATGGTAAACACACAGAGAGATACAACAAGAGCAGTTGTGTGCGTCTCCTTTTACACTTCTGCCTCCCTGGAGTCTCATTCCTCCTTTGGAGTCGTACACAATGTGTCAGGGTGTGTGGCCATGCTGCTTTCTTTCCCCCTTACCCCCTAACGGCTTGCTCCTCCGATAATGACACAAACGAACCAAGTACCTAGCCATCTGTCCTTGTTTTTATTTCAAAAACAATAAAGGTTTGTTTCAGGACTTCAAAACTAACACATTTTATTAGGGCACAAACCTTTGTAGACAACAGCTTAATTCTTCAAACGCACGGTGTGTCTTTTATACTATGGCGTACCTGGAGATGCCTTTCTTTTTTGTTACACGGGGGGACCTGAGGATCCGTATCCTTATAGCATAATAAGGAAAAAACAGCCCAGGATAACCACAGTTGACAACCACGCCACAAGAACACTCCCTCCCCTGGATAACTGTTGGTGGTCCAGTAATGGGGAAGTCAGACACAAGTAAGAAGGTCTCATAGTCCCACTGGAAGACCTCCAAGGCTCCTCCGTCCCAACTCCCCCCACCCCCACCCCCACCCCCAAAAAAGCCCTCTGAGGAAAATCAAAGCTCTGTTGTCTCTCACTAGGCAAAAACAAAAGGAGACAAGCTGGAAGAAGCACACCCTTCCTTGCAGGGATCCCAAACATCTTTACCAGCTGAAAAAAGACAAAGGTAGCTTATTGTTACTTTCAGAAACCACATTAACTAACAAAGGGCATTGTGAGGGAGGGAGGATGCTTAGGGGCCTGGGCATAGCTAAGAAAGAGTGGGAAAGGAAAGAGAAGATTAGAACTTTATTGCATACTTAAAGTGTCTGGCCAGAGATGGAAAGCAGAGGAGAGAGCTGCCTTAAATGCCAATGGTATTTCATTTCTCTACTTATGCCTGCTTACAGCACTTTCAGTGCTGTAAATTCAGTGGAAGAGCACAAACGTCACTATTTGGAAGTTTTGCAGCACTTGGACCCACGAGAAGTAAAGCAGGTGTAAGAAACAGGGCATAGTCCTGTCCCCCTAAATATTAAACCATAAGTTGCTTGTCCATTTACTCCAGCTAAAAGGGGACAGGCTACCTTTCCACACCAGATTCGTAAAAATCTTCCAGAACAGAGCATACCCACACCTTTTCAATCAACACTCCTCTTCAAAGTAAGTGAGAGGTTCAATAGTAGATTACCATCACTCCTCGCCCTCTCCCAGTGGGCTTTTGTCACCCAGCAGACATTTTGCACCCAGACCTCCTAGCTTTTAATCCAACACTCAATTCATTGCATTCTGAGTGTCCAGGACAAAACAGTGGGGCGAAAGTGGGAGAGGACCAATGACATTCTCACCAATGCAATCATTTTGCCTCCAAACACATTGCCTCCAAATATCAAAAGCATCATGGCGTTGTTTGCATGTCTAGTCTAGAGCCGGCCTTAGTGCAGCAGCTTTAAAGCATGGTATTTAAGATAACTTTTAAAAAAATCTCTTTACATCAGTGACCAAAAGTAACAGCAGAAACCTGTGGCTAAACAAGGAAAACTGTAGATCATATAAGTCTCTCACCCTGTCCTAAAGCCATAACTCAGCTTCCATTTTTTAGACATGACAGTATTTAAAGGGAATAATTTCCTCCCACCACATATACATCCTTGAACCTTAGGCAATGACAGAGGCCATCGTGTCTCATTGTGGCATCTCCAATAAACGTAGAGTATTTCTTGTGTCTCCTCAAAGGAGCTGGAATTGATAATCCAAAGGGTCCTTCCAACCCTGATATTCTAAGATTTTTATTATTATTTACTATTATTATCCAAGGTTTGTCTTATGCCAGTGCTGAGGTTTTCTGGTTGTGGTAGTAAAACATTTAAAATTTACTTTGCATTTGGAAGTTATGTAGCATAGTACACTTGGCTTTTATCTGGCTTGCTTTATCTTCTAATTATTAGCCCCAGTCTGAAAAGACACACCGAATCAATGGGATGTAACTCTATATGCTGACTTTTACACACCAGCCATTCAAAAGATCTTCTCTAGTTAGAATTAACTACTGAATTTATTGTGTTACACATTTTTTTAAAAAAATGCTTTTCTACTTCAGATGTAATCTACCCTAGGGGATTTTGTGGTGATGGTTAAGGTTGCCATAAAACACCATACGTAAATGTACAACTCAGTGGAAGTCCCAGGAAGACCCCTACCATCTATGGTTCAAGAACATAAAACATCTGGAGAACATCTGCCAGTCAAAGAGACAAGCTATGAGCTAGAGCAGTGGTTCCCAATCTGGGGGTCGGGACCCCTTTGGGGGTCAAACCTCACAGGGGTCTCAATAAGCTAGTGAGGAAAAAGGCACAAACAGCTTGGGTCTGGAGGAGTGGGGGGGAGGGGGCAAGAGTGAGTTACAGCTTGATAGGTTGGAGGGGATGTCAGTCAATGGCACCGGAGGCTGCGAATGGCTGAGGGTGCCTGTAGAGGAAAGTTCTCTATGGCAGCTGTGGCAGGGGCCTGCCAAAAGGGGCTTGTGGCCTCTTCCAAGCAGGGCAAGGGGGTCACCAAAACTGTATTAAAGGGTTGAAGCATTAGGAAGGTTGAGAACCATTGAGCTAGAGCAGTGGTTCTCAACCTGTGGGTCCCAAGATATCTCTGGACTTCAACTCCCAGAAATCCTGGCTAGCTCAGCTAGTGATGAAGACTTCAGGGGATTGCAGTGCAGGAACATCTGGTGGCCCACAGGTTGAGAACCACTGAGCTAGAGGAACAACTCATTAACAGCCTGCTAACAAAGAGTTAATACTTGTCCTACAAAGATCACATGACAAATTTTGTACTCAGTATGTTACTGGAGGCTTAAACTGATGCACAAACTCATCAGTGAGGCTTCTATGCGTCTCTGTGCATGCTATGCAGATGGCGAGTGCTGACATACTAGTCATTGCTCACTGGCATGTGAAGAGTTTATTAAGCCTAATTGAGAAAACAAAATAGATTTATATTTTAAGATGCACAACAAGATTTTTTTTCACCCAATACAACTCAAGAAGACCATCAGCATTTGCAGGAAAATGCTGCCATGAGGTGTGTAAATTCATAAGGTTCACTCATAATCAACATTTCAAGATTAGATTTTGTATTTGCCATAGATAAAAAGCAAATAAAAAACCTACCCTGGGGGGAATACAAGAGGAACTTTTAATTAGCAACCATAGTTTTGCTCTACATAATTTCATTTGAAATGAATTAATTCCTTTATACAAGGTTCCACTGTATTTTAAAGAGCTGGAGAACTGCCTCAGTAGACAAACATGTATACAAACATGGGAAGAAGGGACATGTGAATCTCTCTCTCTCTCTCTCTCTCTCTCTCTCTGTGTGTGTGTGTGTGTGTGTGTGTGTGTACAAAAGGCCCAGCATGGCAAATGGTCTCAATAATGGTAATTATGGGCAGTTAGCAAGGGGGACAGATTGGACTCTTAATGATGGTCATTAAGAGTTGTTCCAAGGTCACCAGTAGGTGACAAGCTCACCTACCCATAAATAAGCATACTAACATATGTAAGGTGGAAAACAGATTTTGTCTTGGGGGTTAAAACCACCCAGACAGTAAGTTATCACTTGTGAAAGTGTGCTTATCTCCTGTTTGTTTATGTTTAAAAGCAACATCAATCATTTCTACCTGTGTCACCCCAATCTGCTTTAAATGTTTTGTAAGGCTACCAAATACTGGATAAATGTCTTATCCCATACTTGATTTGCCCAGTTGTCTCGCGGTTGCCCCATTCAGAACTATTTCACTATCCAAGTTTACCTCAGCAGATATTCCATAATTTAATATGGCATCACTGTTTGGAGTTCATGTGCAGTAAACCAATTGCAACTCTTAGTAACTGTGAGGTTCTTAGCATCTTGTGTGCATCTCCTGTAACTTGCAGAAGCTAACTGAAGCTAACAGGCCAGGTGACAGGGAATGGGCACATTTGAGTCTGGTTGTGTGCCCAACTACACAATCAAAATGTGCCTAACATGTTGCCAGTTAGCCATGTTTCAGCAATACCAACATCAACATGAGTAATACCAGCCAGCATAAAATTTAAACAATACATTATAAAGTTGAGAACAGAACATAAAAACAGTAAAATATCTCAAAACTTAAAAGCATGCTAAATGCCTGTAATGCTTAGATTCAATGCTGTAATTGAGTTGATGCTATAATGTAATACCACTGTGATTATAGCTATTGTATTCTCATTGTTATGCACTGCTTCAAAAACAAATATTGTGGGAAATGTGCCAGACAACTAAACTGACTGAAACTATGTTCAAGAGAACTAGAACGGGACTCCTTTTTGTGAATACTGAAGGGCATCTTGGATCAGATTGTTTTCGAGCCTTTAGGGTTTTTTTTCCAGCAACTCATTAATGCAGGATGCAGTGTTTTATTCTTGTATTCCTGAAAGAGCTTCTGCTATTAATGCAGTTATGGTTAAACAGGCTACAGTTCCTAAGAGGCAATATGTACACAGCGTAGTACTGTATATACACCGACCTCTCACAGCAAACAAACACATATTTCCAGTTTTGATGTGTCAGGACCACAAACATCTTGGAATACAAGCCTCTCAGGGTAAGAGGACATAGGCATTTATTACCTAGGCAACCCCACAAGCTGCACTGGCATTCCTAACATAATGAATCGTGCACATCTAAACCCCAACCCATCAGCAGAAAATGCATTGAAAAGGAGTAGAGCCAATGGAAAATACTCTTCAGCTAAGTTAGTCAGTCAGTGCATCATTTATGCACAACAGATATGCAATGCAAGTCTTCTGAAAAACCTCTTATTGGAGAATTTTGCTTCTAGCAAACAATGTATGGATTGTTTCCAAATAAAAAGTATGGGAATTGGACTTGAAGGCACTCTGACCAACTACTGAACTCTGAACAATCACTGACATCCAAACGAGGAGTTATTTCAGAATTTCTGACTTGATATCAGCTTCCTGGGATTTGAATCCAGAGTTGCCAGGAAAAAAAATCAAAATGCCTGGTTCTGTTCATTTTTATAGCCATGGCAATCACCAGCTATCAGTCCAGTTTACCAGCTACATTTCAAGAAGCAGTGGTGCTTATCTATGCCAACGGGTGCAAAACTTTTTTTAAAAAAAAAACCAACAACAAAAGCTCACTTGCTTGATCATTTCAGAGACTGGCTGTTGGGAAGAAACAAGAACAAAGACAGAGCTGAGCCAAGAACAAAAGCTGTTGACACAAGGACCTAAGCATATTGACATGTACCAAAAGTAATGCTGTTTGGTCCGCTCTGCTGGAAGGCTCCTTTTAGAAAGACAAGGAAGTGTTTTCCTTTAATGTTCCTCTCTGGAGAGGGCTTCAGCTCTCTGGAGCCTTAGAAAGGTAGAAGGCAAGGGAATGCCAAAAGGAAAAGCCATCAAGCTGCTTTCAAAAGGTTAACCTTTTGCTCGTGTCTTCCACCCATAACTCATCTGCTTAATGCGCAAGTGTATCTGGAAACTCCACTCCAGGCACCAGAAGTCCAGTGCATCTCGGAAGGCCCCAAACAACAATGCTGCAGGAGAAGGGGGTACTTCAAAATTACATTTACTCTCTCAATAACCTTTTATCTCCCTTTAAGAGAAAGACCACACTCTGCTGTATTTGCAGATCAATCAAACCCATCACTTCTGGCTCTGTTTATACAAAGTTTCATTTAATACACATCTGACATTGAATAGCCAAGAAAGCCCCTCCACCCCAGTCCAGCCCCTCCACCCCCCCCAAAAAAAAGCTCACTATTGAATGGGCTGTCAGTTGTAAGAGAGGAGCTTGCTTTTAAGCTTCTCCATTTAAAAAGAAAATGTATTATTATTCTTGCAACTCATTCCCCATGTTTATTTAAGTCCCACTTAATTCAGCAGCACATACTTTCAATAAAAGCACCATCTATCTATACAAGCATATATATAGTCAGACTTTTCAAGTACCATAAAAAAGCACTCCCGGAACTTAAATTGTTTAAAAAACACACACACAGAGAGAGAGAGAGAGACAGCAAAAGCTCCAGTTAAGGAGAAAACGGATGTCACAAGGAAATTTTCAATTCAAAACCCCTTACTGTATTATAATCCTAATTCTGAGCCTGCAAGGAATGCATGGTAAAGGGCAGTCCTGTGCCACTAAAAGTCACATCAAACTAAATTCTACCAATTATAACCAAAGTTTTAGGACATACACATTTAAAACAAACACATGTCAACATATTTGAGACTCATTTGCAAACATCTTGGCAAACACACACACACAAGGAATAACATGCATGGCTTTACCTTACTTGTAAAGAGTATCTGTTAAAAAAATGGATATATACCAACTCCCTCCTAGATGTCTCCTAAGTTCTACAAAAATCAGTGGGACCTGCCTTGGGTATCCATATGAATGATGTAAGAAGTGGGTTTTTGAAGTCACAATGTTACTTTCCATATAGTTAATATCATTCTTGTAATAGTAACAGCTTTTCATTTACATGGAGTGTGCAAGGATCCAAAGTTAGGTACATCAGTCCTTTTTGGAATTCCTCTTGAAGCCAGTAGATTCTCCTTCCAAGAGAGCAAGCTTAAAATTACTTCTGTGATCATTTATTCAACATTTTATCAGTGATCTTATCATACTACTCCTGCTCAACAACATTGTGAAAAAGCTCATTTACTCCCCATTTTACCGATGCAGAACTGAGCCTAAGAGATAATAATAGTTCTTCCAATCACTTGTGTTGTTACGACAGAGAGTTTCCCCGTATCCAAGTTCAACTCAAGACCACTGGCTTACACGTAAACTTGAGAAACCTGGAGCACATTGACAGGAAAACCTCTTCTACTAAACCTGTGTAGCCAAACACAAAATAAAAAAGCTTGAAAAAGTAACATTCAACTCCCAGAATCCCCCGACCAACTGTGGTGCCTAGAGGATGCTGGGAAGTGTTCTCCATGGCCTCAGTTCCTTTCTTCCTAGCTGGGGGTGGGAGGGAGCCCTTGAACCCATGGGTTCTAGACAAAGTTGGATTTACCACTCAGCAATTGACTCAATGGGTCAGAACTAGCAGGTATTCAGGAACTGGATTCAGGCCACCAAATGTACTGTCACTCTTCCAAGTTCTCTGAAACGCGAATTGGTTCCAATCTCTCAAGACCCAATCTCTTGGGTTGTGGATGCGTCTGATCGTGGTTTTATGGGTGTCTCTTGAGTATATCCACCAGCTTTCCTTCTCCTCGTTGGGTGCCCCAACGAAGGGAGGAGAGACTCCACCCGTTGATCCTTTTACATAGAGAGAAGGCCAGGTCAGGGAGGGAGGGAGGGAGAGAGACCCCGTGTCCCAAAAGGCCACTCGATGACCCTGTTCCCGGCTGGAATCAGGGACGAGCTGAGAGACCAGATGGAAGACAATAAACAGCCGCAACCACCTCCTCCCTCTCCTTTTGGCTCCTTCCCGACCTTTGCAAGACCTGGTCCGCAGGGACCTGAATCTTCTCCTCCACCCATCGGTTGCAAACAGAAAAGTCCATCGGCAGGCGAGACCTTTCACAGGGCTCCCTTTGCACGGGAGCGAGGGGGAGGGAGGCAACGGAGGCGAGAGGTCTACTCGGGAGCAAGGCATGGATGCAACCCTAGGGAGTTACGGACCAATTAAGGAAAAGTCTGCTATTTCAGGATTCGACGCGAAGCCGGGAGTTCCGACGCTTTCGCGGAAAGAACCCCGAGGCTTGGCGAGAGGCGCCGGTCGTCCTAGGGTAGACTTTGGCCACATGGCATCGAGAGAAGCCACTCAGAAATATAAGGGAACTCCCCTTGGTACGGGGGCGGGGAAGGAGGGAAGGAGGACACGCGCAGGTGGCTTGTCCCCGATGGGTCCTGCTCCATTCTAGGGTTCGATAAGGAAAGCGCCAGGCTCGCCTATCCTCTCGCAAGGACCCTGGAGGTACGACAGGCTGTTTGCATGGAAGTCGTGCCACTTGCGGTCCCATCCTCTTTCCCTTCTACAGGGCTGCTGCGCAGGGAGCGTGGGAACTGTAGTCCCACACATCCCGGAGGGCTACGTTAGGTCCAGGAAAGCTCCCCAAAGCTCTCTCCCTCGCGCGCGCGCCTCCGACCGCCGGCAAACTCTCTAGCGCATCGGCAGGCGGGATTCGCACTCACCTCCCCTTCGGGTGCCGCTCCGCCTTCCTTCCGCCGCCGTGCCCGGGCGCCTGCCTTCCTTCCTTCCCGCAGGGCACTGAGGAAACCCGCGCGCGCGCCTCCGCTCCGCCAGCCGCCACAACCTGCGCTCTCTCTCATTCAAACCCCACCACAAGCCATCCCCGACGGCGCGGCGACGGGAGGAGAAACCCGGCCTGGAATATGGCGGACGGGAGTTACCAGCCCAGGTCGCCAGGGACCTCCTTGCTTAAGGTGGCCCTGGGCTTGCATTTCTTTTGTTTCGCCTGATTTCGGAAGCTAAGCAGGGTCGGCCTTGGCTAGTACTTGGATGGGAGACCACCAGGGAATACCAGGTGCTGTAGGCGCCTGGAGAAGGAACTGGAAAACTACTCAAGTATTCCTGCCAAGAAAACTCCATGGACATGGGGTAACGAAGAGTGGGTCACCAGTGTAACAACGCAACACACACACACGCGTAGGTAGGTTTGGGCTGAAAACCATGTTTCCTTCACACCCAGCCTTAGTCTACTTATCTAACCCAGGAGGAAATAAAGACTGGGTACAACGCATGGTCACAAAGAGAGTTCACTTTTCTCACACTGGAATAAAATCGTTGGTCTCAGAGGTGTTAAAATATTTTGCCCTTGCTACTTGGGAAAAATACCTTGCTGCTCCTAAATGTACCACAACATACGATTCCATTTAAGAGAGTAACTTGCAACCTCCATTCGCACATTTCTGCAATAAGCTCCAGATTAAACCAAGGTAGGTCTGCACCTAAGAGTTCTCTGCGGCATGAACTTTTTGTAATCGCTTTTAGTTCAAGCTGGACAGTTTCTCAGCCTCACCTGCTTCACAGGTAAAATTGGGAGGGGAGACTTGTTTAATATAGTAAGCAACCCAGAGCGAGGGATACTCATTGTGGTGAACAAAGGCCTGGGTTCGAATTCCCACTGAGGAAGGGAAACAAAGCCACTCCTTCAATACCTCACTTACCTTGAAAGCTCGGTCAAGTTTGCCATAACTCAATTCCAACTTTGACACGTAACAACAAAGTGTTCTGCTTATATACCACCCAATACCACTTTTAAGTAGTCTCTGGGCGGTTTACAATTTTAATTACAGTGTGCAGGCTACACATTGCCCCCCCAGTACCTCGAGTGAGTGACCACATCAAAAACAGAACCCTGAGTTGACCATAGAGCCAAGTCCTCCCAATGCTGTTTGACTCCAGCTTGCGTCAGCTGTAGCCAACATATCCAGTGGTTAGGTATGATGGGAGTTGTAGTCCTCCGCCACTCAGAAGAGCTTCTCCAGCCTCCACCCTTAAGGTTCTGTCATTTTGATTTAATTGAATTTTTTTCCTGGCATAGATTGCTTTCCCATTAAAAGTACATAACCGAGTGTCCCGAAAGCTGGAGCATTATGTGTCCAACAAAAGAGGAAACAAGCCTTTAAATCCAGCCCCATTGCTTTAAGCAGCCCAAGGAGAACTCAAGGATGTTTAAGCTGTAAGATCAGGTACCAGCTGATCTTGGAAGAGGGCAAAAGGGTGGTAAATGGAGAAGGAGGAGCCAATTCATAATGCTTTAGATCAGGGCAACAAGAGTTCTAAAGAATTTCCAACATGCTGTGGCAGGGAGGGTGTTGGATTTAGCACAGCTGGTCTAGCACTATCCGCCATTTTGGCCAGCAAAAACTGCTAGTAAGGGAAAGCCCACAACAGCGTATCAAACCTTTGGTTTTATACCCAATTGCCACTTGTAACCCCTTTAGGAAAAGAAGAGAAGGTTATACAGTATAGTAGGAATGATGCATTGTTTCAAGTGTACATTTTGCAATGCACATCATAAAATCAGAGGTGTGTAGAGGCAAATGTGTTAACCTAAATTCTCGACATACAAATCTTGCAGTTCACTTAATTTGAACTTGGTGACAAATTCCAATGGGCTCTACATTTTGGATGTTCAGGATGAGGCGCCCCAAGACTGGTTGGCCCTGTACATTTTTGGTGCTGGCCCATCTCATACACCAGTGGTTCTCAACCTGTGAGTCCCCAGATGTTCCTGGACTGCAACTCCCAGAAGCCCCCACCACTCACTGTCCTGGAAGGACACTCCAGGAACATCAGGGGACCCATAGACTGAGACCCACTGTCATACACCATTGCTGACATGCTGTTGCTTTTCACAGTAAGTTGCAAATTGGGAATGCCCATTTGAATTGAAGGAGCTTACAGAAGAGTTGACACCAAAACCACACTGACTCAGCAGGCTTACTCCACGTGGCTATCAATTTTATCTCATAGTTACGTTGCTTTGCTTACCATCATAGCATAACATGGAGGAAACAATACAGGAAAGATGTGTTGATTCATACTTAGCCTTTATTACAACCTCAGGCTCAGCTGCCGCTTTTTCCCAGCCTGTAATACAATGCCCATCGTCCCCAGTCAAATGGTGAATGCTACAGGACAGAAGCACTGGTTTTCATGAGGATACAACAGGGCATGGAACCAAGAGGAATGCAGCAAAGGTTTCACTGAGAAAGTGGGCTTTGAAGAGGAATTTGTTAGACACAAGAAAGGTGGCTTCATGGAGGAGTCCTGGTGGAGAGCAAGTCTCAACACAAAAGGCAAGAAGGAAGGAAGAGCCACAAGGCCTCTGATCCAGCATAGACTGCAGAGAAATAAATCAAACAAGTAGATGGAGAGAAGGAATGATCAGGAGATTATCTAGAAAGGGTGGTGTAAGACTAGGGTGTCAGGCAACCCATGTGGTCACAACATCCATTAGGTGATCTGGGCCAGTTACGTTCTGTCAGTTTAACCTACCTCTCCGGGTGGTTGACAGGATCAATTTTCAGGGAGAGAAGAAAGGAGAAGAAAGAAGACTGTGTGTATTGACCTGCTTATGTCACCTTGACTACCATCTAGAAGATGTTTCAGCAGATGCCCTAAGCACATCCGATCTTGCCTGATTTCAGAAGCTAAGCAGGGTTGGCCCTGGTTAGTACTTGGATGGGAGACCTCCAAGTAATACCAGGTGCTGTATGCGCCTAGAGTAGGAACTGGCAAAACCACTCCAGTATTCCTGCCAAGAAAACTCCATGGATATGGAGTCACGAAGAGTCGGTAACGACTGTAACGACACAACACACACACCTTGCAGGAGAAGCAGTGTGGTGCAGCGGGGAGAGTGTCAGATTAGGATTCAGGAGACCTAAGGTTTCAAACCCCTGTTCAGCTTTGGAAATTCATTGGCGGACCAGGGGAGGGGGAAGCACTGGAAAAGCCCACCCCTTGGATATTCCACATACCACGGAAACCATAGATGGAATTGATTTGACAGCACCACATGTATAGCTTGCAGGACAACCAACCTTGGCCAAACATGTGCCTATATGCTGAAGGAGTAAAGGGCCACCTCTTGTGAGGACTTCATTTTGTAAGATTGGGGTCTGTCCTCCAAATCCTGCGGCCACCCTACCTTGAGCTGTGGGAGGAGAGGGAAGTGGGAAGTATGTCTCTCCCCCATCCAAAGCCACACTAGTTTCATAAGAGGCAAAGAAAACCCTCTTGCTACTTTTGCTGTGTCCTTTGGTCAGACAGTATTCTGTCATCTTTCCTAGTTACACTGCAACTTCCCAACTTTTCTGTGGTAAAGCCACACTGGAGGATATGGAACATGTCCCAGAGCGGTGGTGGTGAACCTTTGGCACTCCAGATACTTTGGACCACAACTCCCACAGTCCTTTGTCATTGATAATCTAGTCTCCGGAATTCTGGGGGTTGTGGTCCAAAACATCTGGAGTGCCGAAGGTTTGCCACCACTGTCCCAGAGCATTCTCATAGCAACCATAACCAGTCATCTCCAAAGCGAACAAATATCTGTTGCTGAAGCATTGCGCCTGCATTCATTAGCTAAAGGTCAACATACACTTGCCACTGGATTTCTGCTGCAAAGGGCATCTTTTGAATGCAACGGAGACTTAGCTTTCTTTAAGGGTTGCCTTTCGTTTTAAGGACTCCTGGACTGACGTCTGCGAATCCAGTGCCAGGAATTCCAGCCTGCTCTTGCCTCCTATTCCATTCAACCTGCCTTCTATTGTTTGCTGGTTCAAAGTCTGCTGGGAGAACTAAACAGCTTTTCATTCACCTATTTCAAATTCTCCTCCAATAAGAAACAGCCAGGAAAGTTTGGGGTAAATTATTTATGCAACTGCCACTTTATTGCAAGGAAATGCACAGGATCTCTCAGCTTGAAAATGAAAGCTGGTGGCGTAGGGGTAGAAATACAGTTGGAAATGAAGGTATATCAAGCATCCAGCTTCTTCTTGACGGTACAGAACATATCAAGCTATTCCATTCTTTATAAGAGGCTCATTTAACAATGATATTAAGGACAAGAATAATAACAGCAACTTTTACAATAGTATTTCAAACATTCATATCGGGGTCCCATGCAACTCTGAGAACAGACCTGTGAAACAGTTTTTTACAAATTCATATTTTGCAATTTTATTTGTTTATTTATTTGAAATATTTATATAACACTTCTAAAGGGTTCAGAGCAGCTTACAGTATTAAAAGAAGCAAAGTTAAAAGCTAGCATAATGAAGTACTGCAATATTTAAAAAGATTTAAACAGATATATTAAAATGTATAAATAAGAACAATGTTAGAAACACAAGTAAAACAACAGATTACAACAATCTCTTGAAAAATCCTCTTGGTCAACCAAACCTTGAAAGAACAACCTGCCTGAAGAGAAAGGCATGTGTGGGGAGGGGAGATAGTCATCATTGTGAGATGCCCACAACAGGTGGACAAGTTGTGACATTCCAGATATGTGCTGGATTACAACTCTCACCAGGTTCTTGTTGTTGTATCATTACAGTTGTGACTGACTCTTCGTGACCCCATGTCCCTGGAGTTATCTTGGCAGAAATACTGGAGTGGCTTGCCAGTTCCTACTCCAGGCACCTACAGCACCTGGTATTCCCTGGAGGTCTCCCATCCAAGTACCAACCAGGGCTGACCCTGCTTAGCTTCCCAGATCAGGTGAGATTGGATGCTCAGGGCATCTAGGCAGCTCCTTAACCAGGTAGATGGTGGTAAAGAAAGGTGGAGCCTGCTCAGCATCCTAGAGGCTACAACAAATTGTTGAATGAATGGCACAAACTATATTTTCTCAGACATTATAGTAGTCTTGGTGCATTATTTTATTCCTCTGTGGCAGTGTAGCAGACCATTTTGACGGCTGTGTAACTAAGAAGTATAGAAATATTCTGAATAAACGACAGTCTTGAAGGATCTAAGAAACAGTGCATGTTTTAAAGTGTCTTATCTTTCTCCTAGAGAGGCTGCATAAAGGGGAACCATTGTCACTCTGATTCCTGTTTGCCAGAGGAGGGGAGGGGGCAAGAATGGTGACCTCTAGGAGCAGCCAGCTTAAGTTTCACCTTTTCATCACTGTCCAGCAATGGGTTGCCTGAAACCATAGAAACAATCCATTGATGTTATTCAATTCAACCTGAGTGAGTGCTAATTCACAGCAAAGCATCATGGGCCCCAGATGAAGAAACTTTATCCAAAGATAATTGGATGTGACATGGTTGAGGAGTTGCACCCCTCATAAATAGCAACAGGGGAGACAAGCAAGCTATTCCCAGTGGAATTTTCTGCCATTATAATCCTACTGAAGCAGCAAGAGATTTGTTTTTAAAAAAGTAACTTACTGGAATGTAAGGATTTCCTATGATCCACAGAAATAGGTTGACCACCTTGTTGTGGGCTTGTGGCAACAAGACAAACAGAAAAATAAACTTTTTTCCCAGAAAGATAAGTTCAAGTCCAGAAGATATTAAGGTTAACAACAGGTTGGCTGTAATGCCAAGAATGCATTTCGTTTTTGACACTCCGGTTCTTAAAACTGAGTTCAAGAAAGGGATCTTAATTTCAAACAACTGGTCCAAGCTAACATAATTAAGCCGTGGGTTTTTCTAAACAACTGGTCCAAGCTAACATAATTAAGCCGTGGGTTTTTCTAACTCTTCATAAAATGAAAGATTTGGGGTTGGGGTTTGGGGGGAGGCAGGTTGGTAATCAATCCTGCATATAATTCAAAGTAGAATTTTGGACAGATAAAAACATAAATTCTCTTTTCACCACCTTTTAGATCACAGACTGTAAAGATAACAGCATTTTGAAAATAAAAAAGGTAAAGGATCCCCCCGCACATGCGTGCTAGTCATGTCCGACTCTAGGGGCAGTGCTCATCTCCATATTCAAGCCGAAAGAGCCAGTGTTGTGTAAGTCCATGGCCACATGGCCAGCATGACTGTAAGGAAACACTTTTACTACCTTCCTGCGTTTTACGGCGGTACCTATTTATCTGCTTGCATTTACATGCTTTCGAATGCTGTGCTCCTCATGAATTGCTGAAATAAGCAGTGTAACATCTTCCTGTCTCTGAAGGCAAAACACACACAACTCCATTAAACTGCATGCTAATACTTAATTCTCTAAACATTATCTTGAGGATTTGGGCCTCCTTCTTTACCAGCCTTTTGATACAGCTGTTTTTCTTTTGAATGTGTTTTTTCTGTTCACTCACTGTGACATGCTTGAGGGTTTTAACCCTTCACTGACAGGCTTGCAAACATTTCTCCTTGTCAGCAGCGTAGAGAAGCTTGGTTTTACAACAGAAACACTATTCTGTCGCGCATTTACCTTGAAAATAAACTCATAGCACACCAACTCCACTAGCAAACCATTCCTTGCTTCTTTTCAGACAGCAGAGTGCAACAGAAAGGGATCCTGAATGTTTCTAGGGATGTGTTCCCCATATTGTTTTAGGTAATTCCTGAGAAAAGTCAAAGGCAGTGATTGATGGCATGTTTATCTGACTGCTAAAATATCACACGGAGAAGCTAACTTTCAACTCCTATAGAGGTTCTCATCAGGCTGGATATTACAGAGCTGAGAATTGTGCAAAGAAAAAATATATTCTAAAAATCATGACTAGATTTACGGCCTGGGTTCCTCTGGGGATAATAGTCATCTACAAAATCGGGAAAATCTGTATATGAGAGTTTATCCTTTCTTTTTTATTTAGGGGCTGCTTGAGTCTCCACTTGGGGGTAGAGGTCACAATAAAGAAGTGACCTTTTCACATTTTACACAGGCCCATACACTCATTCATGTTAAACAGGGATTTAGCAATCTGTATAAGATGCCCAGATCTGGTTTTGCAAATAGAGAGACACACAGGAACGGCAGCCATTCTGGCCTTTCCCTTTCTAACTAAACAGACATTATGACACAGCCAAGAAATGGCACACAACTCCGCTGGTTGTGTGCTTTTAACAGCTCCCTTTATTCATACCCCAATTGCCAGTCTGAAGTACAGTATCTTGGTTGACAAAAGAGCCATCTCAATGCCAAAACCATATATATGCACACAATGCTAGTTATTGTGAATTACAACCAATAGTAAATTTATTTCAGAAGGCTTTTGACACAGTCCCTTACCAAAGGCTGCTGAGAAAATTGCACAGTTAGGGGATAAGAGGGCAGGTCCTCTTCTGGACTGAGAACTGGTTGAGATCCAGGAAACAAAGAATAAGTGTCAATGGGCAATTTTCACAACGGAGAGAGGTGAAAAGCGGTGTGCCCCAGGGATCTGTCCTGGGACCAGTGCTTTTCAATCTGTTCGTAAATGACCTGGAGAAGCAATGAGGTGGCCAAGTTTGTGGATGACACAAAACTTTTCCAGGTGGGGAAAACCAGAGACGATTGTGAAGAGCTCCAGAAGGATCTCTCTAAACTGGGGAAATGGGCTATGCAATGGCAAATGCGTTTTAATGTAGCAAAATGTAAAGTATTGCATATCGGCACAAAAATAAAAATCAAAACCATATGTATCAACTCATGGGTTCTGAGCTATCTGTGACAGATCAGGAAAGAGATCTTGGTGTGCTGGTGGACAGCTCAATGAAAGTGTCTACCCAGTGTGTGTCAGCAGCGAAGAAGGCCAATTCCATGCTAGGGATCATCAAAAAGGAGATTTGAAATAAAACAGCCAGCATTATAATGCCATTGTACAAAACGATAGTAAGGCCACGTGTATTGCCTACAGTTCTAGTCACTGCATCTCAAAAAAGACATAGTGGAACTGGAAAAGGTGCAGAAGAGAGCGACTAGAATGATTACTGGGCTGGGGCACCTCCCTTATGAGGACAGGCTAAAACATTTGGGACTCTTTAGTTTGTAAAAATGGCGCCTGAAGATATGACTGAGAAGTACAAAATAATGCAGGACATGAGTAAAGTGGATAGAGGGACGGTCTTCTCCCTCTCACAAAATACCAGAACTAGGGAACATACACTCAAATTGAGGGCTGGGAGAGTGAGAACATTTTTTACCCACCATGTTGTTAGTCTGTGGAACTCCCTGCCACAAGATGTGGTGATGGCATATGACCGGGATACCTTCAAAAGGTGATTGGACAGATTCTTGGAGGAAAAGTCCATCACAGCTTACAAGCCATGATAGGGATGTGTAATATCCAGGCTTAAAACCAGGGTACTTCAAAGGCCAGGTGCAGGGGAGTGGTATCAGGGGACAGATATCTAGTCTCGTGAGCTCCCAGAGGCATTGGGGGGGGGGAGAGCACTGTGAGATACAGGAAACTGGA
This sequence comes from Phrynocephalus versicolor, assembly GCA_023846285.1. Taxonomy (NCBI): domain Eukaryota; kingdom Metazoa; phylum Chordata; class Lepidosauria; order Squamata; family Agamidae; genus Phrynocephalus; species Phrynocephalus versicolor. The sequence goes on from JAHTLZ010000379.1 coordinate 42,712,539, forward strand.
CTAGATGGGCCCTTGGCCTGATCCACCGTGGCTCTTCTTATTCTCATTACAATAACCATGGGCAATAGTAATATGACACCATATTACTGGCAGAAAACAGCAACTGCTTCAAATGTTGGGAAAATTTTGCAGAATAAATGCAGAAGAAGGGTTACAGCTGAATACTAAGGACATAAACATGTGTATAGAAGAATCAAGTAACTGCAATATAAACAATGCAAAAATTGAACTAATTAAATATTTTCTAGACCTTGGTTAAATCATCAATCCAAATGGACAATGCAGCCTAGTAACCAGAAGAATGCTAAGAACTGGAAGCATGGAGATGAAAATTAAGGAAAGATCCCTAATAGGAAGAATGTGTCACTGGAGGGTAAAGCCAAGATAATGTATAATCTAGTGCTCCCAAATGGCAAGTAGGTACCTAGATGACCGGGGGGGGGGGGTGATTCATTTGACTCTGTTAGAGATAGGTATGGATACTATTTATCAGCAAAAAGGCAAATGAGATAATTTCCATTAGGGGATAAGTATAAATATGCAAGGCATGGATTTGCATTTCTGTTTCTGAGGAAGTGGGTTTTGATTCAAGAAAGCTCAACAGGAAAACTCACTGGAAAAGACCATAATGCTGGGGGAAACTGAAGGCAGTAGAAGAATAGGATATGGAATAAAGAATGAATTGACTCAATATGGAAGACCATGACTTTTTGTTAGCAAGACCCAAGCAAGGCTGTTAATGTCAGGACCTTTCAGAAGTCATTATTTTTTTATTGTTACTATAAGTCTGGAGTGACTTGATGGCACATAAATAAGAATAGTAAAAGGATTCGTTTTTGCTCTTAATTTAATTATTTAAACTACAATTCTGTCAGGAAAGCTCAGAAGGGAGACTAACTCATTGTTGGCAATCACACAATTTGTGTGCACAGAGGTCCATCTGCAGTACTATAGTCAGCAATGAAAGCTTGGCACACAATCATACCATATGCTGTTATTGTGTTTAAGAGCTAAGTAATACAGTACATTAAATTATTGATTTTATTCAAGTGATTCTCAAGAAAAAAAACTTTACCATTAAAGCTGTTAAATAATTAATAAATAAATGTTAATTTTTAAGATATGCATACTCTCTGCTAATGGACTAACAATATTCTAAAAAAAAATTAATTATTTCTCTAGGTACTTTTGCTAATTTCTAGATGTTGGGATGAAACAATTAAAACAGTAGCATTTTATTAGGTTGCCAAACTCCAGTTTAGCATATAAATAAATGGTTTAGAACAAATGGTAATACATAATGTTCCACCAAAGTAAATACAGTCATGTGCTCAGATCTTATGATCAGGTCAGTTAATCGCAGAAGGAGTACACAGTACACATTATGCAACAATAAACTTGCATCTCAGTCCAGTATGTGTTGCCTTGAATACAAGTCCACAAGACCTTTCTCTTCAGGCAAGCTTTCCCTGAAGGATGGACTACCTATGATGTGTCTTTAAATGAATCTACATGATCACATAGACTTTGTGTTTATAACCACTTATAACCATATGTGATTGTATTGACACTATGTTTTCAATGGTAGTTTCCATCACTCATAACTTTTACATGGAATTTTACTTTCTTTTTAACTACTCGCGTTCCCTTGTAGCTTTAATGTAATGTTGTATTTTAGAGCTGCAAGATGTCCCTCAATTCCCTGTTCTCAGTACTTGAACATGTCTTAATTGTAATGGACTGTATATTATCCCTCATTACTGTAAGCCGCCTTGGGTCCTTTTCCAAGAAGAAAGGCGGGGTAAAAATACTCTAAAATAAATAAATAAACAATAAATAAAATTTCCACAGAACATGCTTCTTGGGAAGTGTACTTAGGTTTGCAAGATGATATATACATAGTAGAATAAAGTACATTCGCTGCTGAACCTGTTGATCCCCAATGAAACGCACAAATTAATTAAAATTAAGAAGGCCCAGGTTGCACAATCAGCACGTAAGTGTATAACTACTTCTAACGTTATCTGCAGGATCTGCAAGGCAAATGGTACTTTTCTGTGACCCACTGAACTGTGAAACTGTTAGCTTCAGAGTTCAGTGGATTTCTCCTTGTCAACCTAATCCAAAAACATCTACACTAAGAACCCGTGCCCACTTTGCTGCATTAGGAGTATACTGTAAATCTCCACTAAGCATGAGTACACACTTGTGCTGGCACTATTTAATTTCTTCTGGAATGGTATTTGTAAAAGGACGAGACTTGTAACTGCTGCGCTCTGATGTTTATAAGGTTTGCATGGTACAATAGATAAAATGAAACAGTATTCCTAGAATACAGAATACAGAATACAGCCAAAATATTTTCTACACACATTTGCCACATTTTCAGTTGATGGCAAACAAGGAGGTCCCGGCAGCCAAGGTAACTATGTCTCCATTTAACCAGCTGGTACAAAAGTAGCATGGGTTGGAGGGAAAAGGTAGCTGTTCCATCTTTGCAGCCTACATGGTGTCTTAACATCTTGATATCATGAACACGGCAAGGGCCCAACAGCAGCAACGGAGTGCCCCTGGATCATCAGTCCATTAAGGAGGCACAGTAAGAAACTGACTGAACTCCAAAATTCTGGCTCCACAGCCAGATCTGCAAACTACTGAGCTATTCAGCAATTTTTTTATTAAGAGGAGCAAGCCCTAATTTCCTTATTCCGCTCTTTTACTTTTATAACCCGTTGCTTGAGGGACTGATCAGTTGTTTCAAAAGTTTGCAAACTTTTAAAGCCTTTTTGGTTCATCTAATAAAGCTTATCGCCGTAACAAAGATTTTGGAATCTGGGATACATGTAGCATCTAGTGGCAGAAGAAATGACGCTACTTTGCCACACCGGATGCAAGCAGAAGCCAACATAAGCTGATTTAAGAATGGTTTTCTAAAGTTGAGTGAAGTAAGCTTAAGGGCCACCTCCTCTGTCATCCTGGTGCCTTAAGGTAATTATTGTGAGTCAGCAGCTACACGGGATAACCAATGTGAATGAAAGATACTACCCAAGCACTTCCAAACCTTACATTTCTCCTTTCCAGCTGGACAGTCCTGTAGTCCAGATTAGACTCATCTTTTTTTAAAAAAAAAAGGTATGTGCAAATTCCAATAATCTCCAATGCGCTATTTGCAATTCAATTCTCCAACAGTATTCTCTGTCATGTTTTTAGTTTCTTCCAACAGAAGGCCAAGTGTTTGTTATAATATCACTTTGACAGAAGGAAAATATAATGATGCATATTTGTCCATCTGGTGTGTGCTTCTTCCCAACAAAACTCTTTGGTCTCAGAGGCGCATTCTTAGCCAGGTTGCAAACTGTCTTAAATTTTGCAGATATTTATTACTGCTTATGTGATCTTTAAGTTTATCTATGAATGTTGTTTCTTTCCAAATTCCTCTATTCTTCTTGACGGCTTTCAATTCAGCTTGAAGCAACCGCTTGTGAAGCTTCCAGTATAGTGGGGATTCATGCACCAGTCCTTCAATAGTCACTGTTCTGCCAAGCCCTTGTCTCAGGATCTCTTCATTCAGACAGACACTGGAAAACCTGCCCTGTTGAGAAAGGACATTTGTTTTAGGTTTTATATGCTTGTCTTCTACAGGAAAATAAGAGCCACATTAGGTCTTACAAATACCTTACACATGTTTCCAGATCATCTTTCAAATGCTGAGCAAACAGAAACGAATGCTGCTCTATTACTTAAGAATCAGTCCCAGTTAATCCAGTAGCCATTACCTCTCAGTAAACATGTTTAACATTGTAACTACATTGGCAAGATGAACTGGAGCAATTCCACTTTGCCGTGGCTTGATCTGCACGCCTATTTGATGCTTTTGTTCACTTGCAGATTGCAGACTGTTTCAGTGCCAATGTCCACACTGGCCCCTCAACCTGATCCTGTATGATCACAGCCCGCAAGCCCTCTTACTTTGATTCCACCCTCTGCCGTTTATGGATCACTGTAAAGCCAATGGATTGTTTAAAACATTGCATGGCACAAAGGAAAAAGGACTCTTTTCCAAATTTCCCCATAATGTACAAACCCATACATGAACACCACAGAAATATAGTATTTGGGCCATTACATATATATTTTTATGTTTAATGGCTATGTTTGGTTCCTTCCTGCTAAATATTATTCATCATTATCTGATTATATGGTTTAGTTATTTTTTATTATATAATTTTATATTTTTTTTTCATTTATTGCTGTTATTTGTATAATTTGTATTTTGCTTTGATGTAAACGCCCAGAGTAGGTTTGGGGCTAGATGGTGCAATATAAAAACAATCTAATAAATAAATAAAGCCTGCTGTAGTTTGTTGGAGCTGTTTCTATTTCAGATAGATTTTTGACATTTTTTCTGTGCAGATATGATCTAGTGCTCAACTACTCAATGAAGTGATAAAATGACCAAAGAATAAACTGGGTCGTTTGTTTTAAAAAAAAAAACCTTTTAAGAAATACTTCACAGTGACTAGGGAGAAAAATTGTAAGGGCGGGTGTACCCACTCTCCAAAACTGTCATGCCCCAAATCTATTTGGTGAAGTAAACAAGTGATCGCACAGACAAAAGTCTGTTCAAATTGTTCCGGTTTAAAGAAAGCTGCAGCCTCTCTAATGGCAGAGAAAAAAAACTATACCTCAGAGCAAACAGGGCTGGAATGATTCAAATCGTCCTTTGCATCATGTGATCAGAAAAAGAACAACCTCAAAACTCCTCATTCGTTTTACACAAATCCAAATCCATCATAGCCGGGATTGTGCGCCACAAAAATTTATGCACTCATCACAACATTTTTATTTACCTTATTTACTACCACAAGGCAATGGAGCACTGAATTCTTCCTTCCCAGAATTTGGAACCACATCGTTTGTGAAGGTTTTACCACTTCTTTTAACCAGAGCGTGGCATCTGGTGTGAGCTCCACACCCGCAAGCCTGATTTGCAACAAACCATCTGAATGCCCTAGGCAGACACAAATAATAGCATTTTGTTTTATTGCAACATCATCAGAAACACTTATTGGATTAATCAATGTAAGCAGCAGAACAACAGCTGGAGTTGCTAGGTTATGTTCAGAGAAGGACTTTAGCTATTATTATTTTTTGTCTTGGCTTATTTACTGAATTTTATTACCAGAAACTCCACCAATATTCAGTGGTTCAGTGATAGTTCAGTGGTTGAGGTGTCTGGCTGTGGAGTCAGAGGTTGGGAGTTTGATCCTCAATGGTGGTGCATCCTCGACAGGGGATGGACTCAATGATCCATAGGGGTCCCTCCTAGCTCTGCAGTTTTCAGATGATGCTTATTGTTCTTATTATTATTTTCTCTCCGGGGGCTGTGTGTGGTTGGATGATATCACTGACAATGTGCAATACTGCCAAGCTCCCCCACAGCTTCTGTCATCTTTTTTCGCTGATTACAAAAAGTGATCTATCCAAGTTTAAAGAAAAAAAAACAGACTTCAACAGCACTTTTTCACTGGTAGTGTAGGAGTCTTCCACCTAGAAGCACTGGGAATTTGTGTTAACATTAGTTCCACGAAAGAGAAAAGATAGTAAACTGCAAAACAAAGTGAGGGATTGAAGCATTCTGAATTCTGGCATTCTATATTTTTTAAAAAATTTGCTTTGCAGAGGTTGATTTCCAATGGATTTTTCTTCACATTACAGCACTTGTTTTATTTGATTTGATTTTTAGTCCTCCTGAGTCCTGCTTTTTTATCACAATTGTACTACATAAAAACACAGGAAAGCATCCTACTGGTGTACATATAGGTGGAGCTTCCAGCACCACCCTTGCTGCTTGTCAGATCCTTCAATTGCCCTTATACAAGCTGAAAAATCGCCATATTGGTTTATTTTTGTGTAAGGAGATACAGCACACCTTCTTGTGTAAGCCTGGAAAAACCTCAAATGTATCTTCAGTAGTAACTAATTTGTTATATCTGCAGTGGTCACTAATTTGTTACATCTTCAGTCGTCACTAGTTTGTTGTGTAACAATAAACAAGAGCATCCAGGGCATATTTTCAAAGACAACATTTACTCAAATTCTTGTAAAATATTCCAGTGAATACTACTGAAAAAAATTCTCATCTCTTCAAGTCAGAGAGCAGGATCCATATTTTCTGCAAATAATTAATAACTTTGGGGCCATGACCTTAGTCATTTCTTTCATCCTACTTACCTCTCCTCTGCAAAGATGAAACAACTGGAAGAGTAATGGGAACATGTTCAATTTCTAATCCTTGCTCAGTCACTCGTTGTAATCGTCCCCGAAGCTTAACATTCTTCTCTACGAATTCTAATGGTATTTCCAAAGCGTTTGTAAATTTGGTTGTCTGTTCATGCAAGAGAGAAAAAGAAAAAAGGGGCAAAATTGTCAAAAACTAACATAATAAAGGTAACATTAGAATGGAACTCTGCATTGGTTTAGCTCACATGTATGAGTTTTCAATGAAACCTTTCACCAACCATTAAAATGGCTTGAGAATAATACATTCTTACTCTACAAACCATTGCAATAAACCTTGAGCACTCATGGGTCGGTGATCCATGTTCACGTATTACCCACAGTTACCCACTTCAGTTCCCAATATGAAATGCTCCATGGCATCTAAGTAAATTAATACAATCATGCCTTAGAACTGGGATGGAGAAACTCAGGCCCTTGATCTGAACCAAGCCTTCTGTAGTAATCCAGATGTCCATATGCCTTTCAGCATGACACTATTATTTGCTGGGTTCTCTGGTTTCATTTGGAGTTGGGTGGTTTTCCCTTTCTAAAAGGTTGATGCTCTCCCCTCTTAAATCTTAGTTATGATCAGTTAAAGCTTTAAGCCAACACATGCAGGCATTTTGGTATCACCTCTTTGTCTCTGGCCACTTCCCTCACTGGAGTACAGCTGAAAAAAAATATCCAAAAATTAAATTCAACCTTTGGGATAAAAGAGGTTCCTCACCTTTGCCTTAAGAAAAACATACATCAACTATGTATCAACTATGTCTTCCTCTCTATCTGACTGAAGGTTATTTCATATTGTATGAAGAAAGAAACCTATGCTGACACCACTGTCTAAGCACACATCCAGCTGGAAATCAGAATCTGTACAATATACATTTGTAAACACATCTGTCACACTGACACTTTACCTTTTAGTGTACAGCTAATACATTTTTACATATGTGTATATACAAGAAGTGTGATCTAGACCTTCAGTTGTTCTGCTTTACAAACCCACTGTATTTCCCCATCTCAAGTATGAAGCCATTAACTGCAACCCATTTCCTGTTAAAAAACAAATGGACCCTACACGGTTCATGGAGGCGTTCAGGGAGCTTTCTGGCAGTCCGGCTGACGACCTGGTTGAAGCCCTGGTGGATAGGTGGTATGAGGGTGCCACAGGGGCAGTAGACCGGATCGCCCCCAAGCGCTTCCTCCGCTGTGGAGCCCGCTCCTTGCTGTGGTTCACAGCTGAGTTGCGGGCGATGAAACAAGAACGCAGGAAGCTTGAGGACATTTGGAGAACGGATCGGACTGCAGTGAGTTGGGCTGTGCTTAAGCAGCTGACCAGCCGCTATGTTCGCGCAATCAGGAACGCTAGAATAGCTCATGCCTCCCTGAGAATTGGTGAGGCCTCTCCAATCCTGGTAGAATCCAGCTCGGGCCTCCTCCTAGTGAGTTCACTAGTGAGCAATTTGCAGCTCATTTTAGATCTAAAATTGAGGCCATCCGTTCCGATCTGCCCTCCGGTTGTGCTAGCCTGGTTGAGTTTGGGCCTGTGTTACCAGCGGAGGCCTCCACGGTTATGGCTTACTGCCGGCCGGCGGCTTCTCCCTTTGACCCTTGCCCAGCCTGGCTCATTAAATCTGCTGGAGGGAACATGCCGAAGTGGGTTTCTTCTATTGCCATGGCCTCCTTCAGGGAGGGAATTTTTCCCTCCCGCTTGAAGGAGACCGTGGTGAAGCCCACTTTAAAAAAGCCTGGCTTGGTGTCAGATGATTTGTCCAACTACCGTTCGATTGCCATTGTTCCCTTCCTGGGCAAGGCTGTTGAGAGGGTGGTGCAGTACGGCTTCAGTTGTACTTGGAGGAAAATCAAATCCTGGATCCCTTCCAGTCCAGGTTCAGGACGCTTCGGGGGACCGAGACTGCCCTGGTTGCTCTGCAGGATGACCTCCTCAGGGAGGCCGACAGGGGGTGTTTCTCCCTGTTGGTCCTCCTTGATCTGTCAGCTGCCTTTGATACCGTTGACCACAGTAACCTGCTGGATCGGCTCGCTGAGGCTGGAATCGGGGGCTCAGCTCTCTGCTGGCTCCAATCCTTCCTCGGCAACCGGTCCCAGCGGGTTCAGCTGGGGGGTGACTTGTCGGCTCCTTGGACACTCCCTTGTGGGACGCCCCAGGGGTCGGCAATCTCCCCCATGCTGTTCAGTGTTTACATAAGGATGCTGGCGGAGGTCATCAGGAGATTTGGAGTTCGCTGACATCAGTACGCTGATGACACACAACTCTATGTCTCCTTTTCTTCTTCTGCAGTGGAGGCAGTACGCTCCCTCGATCTGTGCCTGGAGGTGGTCTTGGAATGGACCAGGACGAACTGGTCCATTCCAAGCTGAACCTGGAGAAGACTGAGGTTCTGTTTTTCGGGGCGCCCTCGTCCGGGTACAATGGCCCCCTCCCTAGCCTGGGGGGGTCCCTCCAGCCTACGGACAGGGCCAGGAATCCGGGCATGGTCCTGGATTCAGCCGTCTCCATGGAAGCCCAAGTGATGGCAGTCTCCAGGGCCGCTTTTTCCCCCCTCAGGATCGCCCAGATCCATCAGTACCTTGATGGGTCCTCCTGAGGACAGTTGTGCAGGCCCTCGTGATCTCGAGGATCGACTACTGCAATGCGCTCTGCGTGGGGTTACCCTCGACCCTTGTCCGGAGGTTCCAGCATGTGCAGAATGTGGCGGCCAGACTGGTGGTGGGTGCTCGTAGATTCGACCACATCACCCCAGTTCTGGCATGCCTGCATTGGCTGCCCGTTGCCCTCCGGATAAGGTTCAAGGTCCTGGTTTTGATTTTCATAACCCTCCACAGCTTGGGACCAGAATACCTGTCGGAGCGTATCTCTCAGAGGTCAACTGGGACAGAAATCGTTCACGCGTAACCGCGCCTTTTCTGTGGTGAGCCCGACATTGTGGAATTATCTTCCTAGTGAGCTGCACCTAGCACAGTCCCTGCCCGCCTTCAAAAAGGCTTTGAAAACCTACCTTTTTAACGAGGCATATGGCAACCTTTTCACTTTTTTTTTTTTGCCAGCGCCGCCTCTTGTAGAGGGTTTCCCCCTCTTTATCTTATAAGTTTTTTTGTCTCTTGATTTTTATTTTCTCTCCCATTTCCTTTTCTTGTTATGTATTGTTATATACTGTTGTTTTATTCTCGTTTTGTAAACTGCCCAGATTTCCTTCTGGAAGATGGGCGGTATAAAAATGCAACTAATAAACAAATAAAATAAATAACAATGAAGGATGGAGATTTCTAATGAGAGAATGTATGTCCATTTCTGCAATCGTAGTGTGAGCGTGTGTGGGGAGGGGGTACAGGAAGGAAAGAAAGGAAAATGCTAAGTACAGGAGGAAAACTAAAGGAATAACCTGAACTTCCCACCAGTATGGTCCTTGAATGTGCTACTCAGCTTGCCTCTCGGATGGTTCTACCACCAAGATTTAATTTATTTGCCATATCTCCAAGGCCTCTGCTCAAATCAGAAGACCTTGCAAACAACATCTGAAGGTTTTGCAAATAAAAAGAATGAAACAAGCCTTGAAAATAAGCTCAATATGGCATTTCAAGGTTTAAAAATGACAGACAAATTTAATAGGAGATATAGGAAATACACAGATTCTTGTATAAAAATTATCTGATTAAGCAACATTTGGAGTGAGAAGATGGCTGGTACTGATTTCAAATTAGCCACATGGAGATGTGTAAAGCCCTGGGTATAGGTAGAACAGCTGAGAAAGCCCTCCACTAGGTTTAGGATAAATAAGATGCAATGCATGAAGGATGGAAGAGGTAACAGATGATTTAAGTGTAAGATCCGTGATTTATGACAGGCAACAGGAAATTCTCCTTCCTAAAGCAGATAGTTGTATTGTAGAATGTTTTGCAACTGGGTGTAGTGAAGCCTACCAACCTGGACAGCTTTATAAAGGATCTAGACAAAAGTAGGAATGAAATCCATGGACTATCCATGGCTACTAGACTTGATGGCCATATATTACTTCCAGTCTTTAAAGCTGACAATACCTGTAATTGGGAAATATGACAGCAAAAGTGCTGTTGCACTTATAGCTAACTAATGGGCTTCCCACAGGCATCTGTTTGGCTAATGTGAGAACAGAATGCTGGATCAGATAGGTCCTCAGGCTCACTTAGTATAGCTGTATTAACCGTATTTTTCTGTCTATAAGACACTGCTATATTAGATGCCCCCCACTTCTAAGATTCCAAATTAATGAAATTAACAAATCCTCCTTGAGTTCTGCTCCACTCCACCCTGTTTCCTTTCAGTGTTCTGAAGACTCATCTGTGCTTGGTTTTTGCAAGGACCAGAACCTTCTTTTCATGGGGGAAAGGCTTGGCGGTGGAGCAGCCCATTAAGAAGTGCCTTTCCACACTGAAAAGAAGGGTCTGATCCTTAAAGAAAAGAGAGGAGGGCAATCAAGCACTTCAAGAAAAAAAATAAAACAGTAGGGGGTGGAGCGGAGGAGAATCCAAACTAATCTTGCTGTTTCACTTCCTTCCCAGGAGTGCTTGATTACCCTCCTCTGCTTTGTTTTTGCAGGATCAGACCCTTCTTTTCAGCACTTCTTATTGGGCTGCTGCACAGAGGAGTCTTCAGGACAGAGAGAGTAAACAAGGGCTAACAGAAAGGAAGGGAAACAGCAAGGTCAGTTTGGGTTCACCTCCACTACTCCCACCCCTTAGGAAAGGCTTACTTCCATTTGTACAACACCCCTTAATTTTTAGTGCTATGATTTTTTAAAAAAGTCATATACATGGAAAAATACAGTATGTATTTCTCTCTTTCACGATGCCAATAAGCATGTGATCCAAGACTTGATTGTTTATAGACCAATTACTAACCAAGCATACAACTCTTCACAACAGAGACTGAATATTTCACTCTCTATTTAGAGGGCACATACCTGTGTCATCAGGTATGTCTTAAATCGAAAGGCTCAATGATGGTCTTTGGTCAACCTCTTCTCAGAAAGATTCCATAAAACTGGGGCTACTGTATATTAGTTCTATTCTGGCTATGACAACACACCACACAGTACCTCAATGAAGAGTCATCCATGAAGCATACAGTATTCTTAGCATTTATTTTAGGGTCCCTTACAGCTCTGCAGTTCTAAGATGAAGATGATGATTACACATTTTTCCACTTACCAATCTAATGCTCCTTGCCAGTAAAATCACTCCAGCTATTGCCATTCCAGTGCTGATATTCTGTAGAAAATAATGCAAATTATGAAGAAGTGGATGTGTCCACAATACGTTATATCAAAATATGAAAGTTAGTCTTTAAGGTGCCACATGTTTTGTGTCTTTTGTTTTGTTTTTCTTTGATTTTTGCCCAAAATTCTTGAAAGAACTAACATGGCTACCCTCTCTGAAACTTTTCTAAATCTCGTCACACATCCCATAATTTCATTTCTCTGAAGCCTTTGCATATTTCTTTCACAAATAATAACAAAACAAAAATGTGCAGCTAAATAGCCACAGACACAAAGTGTGGTGCACTGGGCAGATCAATGGACTAGGATACAGGAGACTTAGGTTTGAATTCTTGCTGAGCCATGAAAACCCAGGGATGGGAGGATGTGGAACTAATGAAGCCACTTTGGATGTTGAGTCATGGCAACTGAACTTCTTTTCTGGAGAGATTATCATGAAAGTACTTGGATGAGTAGTGAAACGTTTCAGTCTCTCCAGAAAAGAAGTCCAGTTGCCATGACTCAACTTCCAGATAAACTCACGTGGATGACTAAGAATCTTCATGGACATAATGAAGCCACTACTTAAACAGCTCACTTAGGGCAAGTCCAAGGCAGGCATTCATCCCCGTTTGATGTATTACAAGGGCAAAATGGTTTACTGTTGTTATTTTTCCAATGTCCACATGACAAGTGGACAAATTTGCCCCATCATGCCCTGAGGGTACTTCAACCTGCACCTTTTCAGACCCATCAGGTATCCTAGTTTTTGATGCCAGTTGGCACACACTTATTTAGTTCATTATCAGGCTGTGGATTCAGTGGGAAGAGACTAAAATCAAGTCTTTCAGCTGTCAAAGCAGCCAAGCTCATTCTGGTGTGAATGTCCATTATCATAAAGTGGCTTAATAAATGAACCACGTTAGGATAGCAGCAAACTGAACACTTCAGAAAGCCAAGAATGACATGATGTTGTTTCTTTTTGTCCTGGGAGTTTGACTGTTGTGTGCAAGAGAGATGGAAAAGCAAGCACAGCTGGAAGACAAAGTGCCAATGGATCTGCGTGCATAGGTCTGCAGCAGAGTGTTAAGAATATCTTTTATTTTTACACGGGACATGTCTTGTTTGGGTGAACACACCTCTCCTTTTAAATCTACTTTGTGCAGTCCAATTGATACCTGCCTTTTCTTTTGTGTTTGTGTATGTGAGTGTGTTCTCGCCTGATTTCGGAAGCTAAGCAGGGTTGGCCCTGGTTAGTACTTGGAAGGGAGACCACCAGGGAATACCAGGTGATATAGGCGCCTGGAGTAGGAACTGGCAAGCCACTCCAGTAATTCCTGCCAAGAAAACTCCATGGACATGGGGTCACGAACAGTCGGTCACGACTGTAACGACCCAACACACACACACACACACACACACACACACACACACACACACACACACACACACACACA
>JAHTLZ010000379.1:42727537-42763480 GCA_023846285.1 Phrynocephalus versicolor
TTATTTATTTATTTATTTATTTATTTATTTATTTATTTATTTATTTATTTATGCTAGGAACTCTGGGCGGTTCATAGCATAAAATATAAACAAATGGAATAAATCCTTAATAAAAACAAGGAATTATGCCTTATGGAGCATAAATTGCACAAGAAGATTTCATGCTATGCAGTGGGTTTGAATTTAACTCTAAAACGCAAAACTTTTTACAAAGTTTCTACACACGTTAGCATCCACTTTAAAGGTGCTTGTGAAAGAAAGCAAAATATTGTGAAAATACATTGAACTTTTGGAACTAGGAAGGGCATGGTTTCAAGATATCTCCATTCCAGCAGAAGCTGGCAATGTTTACTTGATTAATTTAATTAAAAATCTGTTTGATCTGCCTCTTAACCCAACTGACTACCATTTTTTAAAGAGACCAACGACTCTTATTGTCTACAAAATGCAGTAAACAGCACCACAATGATAATAGAAGGGATCTCATCATCATCCCACCAGCTGCTACTTACACCACATGGCAAATTAGAGACTTTACACACCACATGCCAAGCTACTGTGAAAAGACATATTTATAAGTCATAACCCTTTTGGATCACAGAAGGGCATCTGCCTATTTATGTAGCCAAACGCTCCACTGGGAAACAAGCACGCCTGTCTTCTCCCATCCATCACGGAAGCGTCTGGTATATAATGTACACAAAGGAACCTACTGGCCCGCTCGAAACAAATGAGGCGAATGCATGGCACTGAAGGCACTCCGGATTATTAAATCTAGGACTGGCACTTGCGCCAACGTAACCATCGCAGGCTTCGTGGCTAGAGAGAAGCCGAACAGGTCCACGCGACTAGAAAGAGGGCGCCTCTGAGCATACACAGAAGGCGGGCTTCTCGCCACAAGGGGCAAAACAGGCAGGCTGAAATGAGGTTAACTCCAGAAATAGGCAGGAAGCCTCGGCAGAAACAAGGCAGTTTAATAATGATGGCTGCAGTTCCTCTCCTACCCAACCCCCTGCATGCTCCCAATTTGAATATATATAAATATATATATATATATATATGGCGACCCCATGGCTCAGGCAGCGGGAGGAGAGCCGTTCTCCCCACCTCCTCCTCGGCCACTTCCTATCTTTTTCCCTTCCTTCCTCTGGACTCTTTCTGACGACGTACCCGGACGAGGGTGAGGTGCGCGTCCGCCCATTCGGAGAGGCGCGCGATATAATTTGGCGGCCCTTCGCCCCGCTCTCCCGCCATCGCTGCCGCCGCCGCCGACCCCTCCAAAGCGGCCCCGCGGTCACCGCGGCGGCCCGGCCTTTCCTCCGTCGTGCCTTGGCGCCTCCCTCTTTCTGCACCAGGCCGCAGCGCCGCTGACTGGAGGGCGCGGGGAAGGACACGGCCGGCGCCGCTTCCTCAGGGAAAAGAAAGAGGCTTCCGTCAGAAATGCAGCACAGGGTCTCCCAGGCGAAGCGGGAGGCTTAGATACCGCCCCATAGCGGTATTCAAGCGCTCTCTGGGCGGTTTTTACAATTTAGTTCTGGATGGAAGGCTAGTCAGCCTTGAATTCTCTCCCTGGGATCGAACCCCAGGTGGTGAGCTGAGTTTTGCCTGCAGTTCTGCAGTTGAACCACTGCTCTTACCCGTCGCCTTTTTCTCCTCCATGGCCCCCCTCCACCCCAACACAAAGTGGTAACTAACGCGTTGGCCTTAGAAATGGTGAGATATGCCCTTTTTCACCACATGAAGCATTCTTGCTGTTGTTAGTCTGGAGTGGGGAATCGGTGATCCTGCTCCTTGGACTTAAGCTCCCACTAGCCCCAGCTAATGTGGTTCAGTGGCCAGGAATATGGGAATCTCTGATGGGATGACACTTGGAAGGCTATAGGTTTGCCACACAGAACATGAAATACAAAATCGCACAAGGGGCTTTTTGTTTATATATCAACTTCACTGCTACCCTTCAGACAGCATAATTGTCCTATATTTTTCATTTGATCCACATCAACCTTGTAATTTAGTACAGTTGGGGTTTTCTCTTAATAAGCAGTAGTGCTTCCCATTCAATTTCAGTAGGGTCAATTTGAAAAAAAAACTGCATGTCAAACAACCTGAGGCCCTTTTTTAGCATTTCATCACACTCGGAGCTAGGTAATAGAGGTGACAGCCATTATGTCAGTGGCACCTGTCATCTGCAGCAATACAGACACAAATACCTCCATGCTGAGCCAATGAGCCCTGCTAACACCTGTGAATGGGTGGCAAGAGGTACAATTTTTGAAGTTATTTGGCACAGAATCAAAGTAAAAGCAAAAAGCAAAGTGTTCTGCTTATATACCGCCCCATACTACTTTTTTAAGTAGTCTCTGGGCGGTTTACAATTTTAATTACAGTGTGCAGGCTATATATTGCCCCCCCAGCAAGCTGGGTACTCATTTTACCGACCTCAGAAGGATGGAAGGCTGAGTGAACCTTGAGCCTGCTACCTGGGATTGAAACCCAGGTCCTGAGCACAGTTTCACCTGCAGTACAGGCATTTAACCACTGCGCCACAAGTACTGCCTCGTCCCCTAGTCCTCACTTCAAGATTTTTCTCTTCACCTTGAGAAGAACTCCAAGCTGCTACCCTGAGACTTGGCAACCCTACTATTAATGTAAAACAGGACATTCCTGACAGAGTTTCACTGATGTTATTATCTGTTTGGCATCAGACCAGAATCTTTTACTTGGCCACGTTGCTGTTTGTCTTCCTAGCACAGGAATTCAAAAATTGTTTTCAACAGCTGATGCTATGACAGTTTTTAATGCTTAACTACTGTATTGTGGAATCCCTTTTCAGCCTCCTTCCTTGATACCTCAGAATGGCATGTTTGGATACAGATGTTAGTAAATGAAAGATGCAGTACAAGATAGTAGAATGGCAGCTGTGATTGTAAACACATGACATCAAATAATTTGCTTTCAAATCAATGTTCTGACTAGGCCTTCCTCTTGCACTAAGGCAGATCAATACACAGCAAAAATAGAAATTGGGATTTTATTTTATTGAAACAGAGTCAGCTTTCAAGGTTTTCTGGTGAGTTGTTTCCATAAAGTAAGCACTTACAACAGGACAATCCTAGTGCAGTCCCACAAAATAGCATGAGTAAAGAACCTAAAAACAATTTTATTAAATAAGAAAATCAAGCATGATTGTGTTGCATTTCAGATGAGCTGTATCTCATTCTAATAGATCAACAATTTTGTCCTGTTTTCTAAACTGATAAAGTCACCTACAAATTAAACCTTTTTTTAAAAAAAAAAACAGATACCTTAGATTGTAGCATATAGAATGGGGAAAATAGTATCACATTCAATCAGAAATGTTTCAAAATATAAGTTTATTTTTGTTTCCATCTGTATTACAGTTAAACAGTTTCATAGTTTCTGCCCAACACAAAACTGCTTCTCAGTAAAATCAGTTTTCAAGAGGTCCATCAAGAGCAATATTCAAATGCCTTTCTGTAACCAGTATGTATATATTGGGTAATGTTTTGAAAATGAAATTCACTAGCTTTCCACTTGTAATTACAATAGGCCTACTCAAAATAAGATGTCAGTATATCACACAGACCTTCTGTAGCCATGTATAATGGAACTTTAAAGAACCAGGAAGAGTTTTCAGATCATAGTAAGATCCAGATAAAACTATAAATTTTTGTTCAAACTCATTTTGTTATAGAGCTTATGGACACCCCCCCCCCAAAAAAAGCTTAGCTTTATAAATTTAAGAAGGAAACTAAAGATAGCACTGCCGTGCATAGGGTAAGATTCTCCGGATAAGACACTCAAGTAGTAGGTGTCTAGTAATACTCTTATCACAACTCAGCATACGTTCTTCCTTAAATAATTTTTCTCCTGACATTTGTTCCCTTAATGTGGTTGTTGTGATAAGAAACACTGGTTTTATGAGTGTTATATAGGAGTGAGGTCACATGTTCCACTTTCATGAGACAATTGTACTCAATTGCCTAAATGCGCAAACCTGCTATCAGGGAATCTCATTATCCTGAAAATGGAAAGCAATTACTTGCCAAGGGTATTGGACATCCTCATTTATTCCCAAGCGAACACCCATTTTAATAAAATCTCAATGAAAATCTCTCAGTCTTCAATTTATAATTTCCCCCCTCCAACTATATCCATAATTGGTAGCCAGCAGTGAAATTATACCAATTAGTGCAATTCATTTATCTCTCCACACAATACACAGATTTCAGTAACTACAGCTCTTATTTAAATATTATTTCAGGTAATATATTAGAAGTGAAAGGATTGATGTTTCACTGCATGGACTACAGTGGTCCAATACATGTTTATATCCTAAACTGAGGATGAAAGGATATTTTCAAATTCATATGAATGTTTTTACAAATTATATAACTGATTTGTCATAGAATTGAACATCAGAAGAACTCCTGTCATATGATGAAAGCAACTTCATAGGTTTCAACCTTGCCTGTAAATAAAAGGCTGCCCCCTCCTGCACTTCTTGATGTATGTGTAGTGCTAGAAAATTGCAACAGGAACTCTATTTACTGGCAGAGGAGGGTTACAAATGTGCTTACATTATGCAACAGGGGTTTGGCCAGTGAGTGAAAAAGCTAAGGCTGAGCCGCATGTGCCACATGTTTTGTGTTTTTTGTTTTTCTTCAATTTTTGCCTGAAACTTCTAAGATTCTTACCCCGAAAAGCAGAAAATATTCTGTATTGAGTAGTTCTTTAGATCCCAGATGTTATGATTACTGTATATACTCGAGTATAACCCAAGTTTTTCAGCCCTTATTTTTGGCTGGAAAAAAACACCCTCGGCTTATACTGGAGTCAATAAGTTTCCCAGTTCTTTGGGGTAAAATTAGGTGCTCAGACGGCTTGGGGAGGGTGGCGGAGGGCAAGTCCTGATCGGGTGAGCAATGGCGGTGCCTCTGCTTCCCATATGATTCCAATGATAAGGTTTAGGGGCACCCCTTTTGGAGCTTCGTACATCCCCCTTACCCCAAAATGTTTCCAAATCGCTTTCTTAAGTACCTCTGCTACTTTGGTGTCCCAAAAACAAAGTAATTTTGAGTGCATGTTTTTTAAAAAATATGGACTGAAAATTATTTTTAAAACGTGCAATCAAAATTTACTTACCTTGGGACTCTAAAGTAGCAGGGGTACCTTAAGAGAGTGATTTTAGGGGACCCCCTGAAATCTGGACTTAGTTATGAAGCTCTAAAGGGGCTGGGGGTAGTGTTGGCAACTGTGCAGGGACTGTGGAAGCAATCAGGGAGTTTACTCTATGGTATTAACCCCCTAATTGTCTCCACACTCCCAGCACACATTGCCAATTACTACCCCCAGCCCCTTTAGAGTTCTGCCAGTATACCGTCTATACTCAAGTGTAACGAAAAAACACCCTTGGCTTATACTTGAGTTAATAAGTTTTTCCCAGTTTTGGAGGGGTGGTTGTAAATTAGGCCCTCAGCTTATACTCAGGTCGGCTTATACTTGAGTATATACGGGTAAATTCTCTATCCAGATATTATTTCTTCTTAGTTTTGTCTTTGCTAGGAAATCTGGGATTAAAGTAGCCATTTTACAGAATTTACTGCACAGTGTCAGACATTTGTTCAAGTGTATGACCTTGATTCATCTTGGCACATTGCATAAACCATATAATATGGAATAGGAAAATATTAGAAGTCTGACTAGATAGTTTATTGTGCGTGTTCTGAAATCCAAGCACCCGTTTCTAAAAAGACTCCATTCCCCAAATGTTGCCCAGAATTAATTCATGAACTTTCCTTGTAGAGAGGTTTTCCATTTATGCAGCAAATAAAAATGGGATTACAAGAAATACATGTTCAAAGCTACCAAGTATCTCCAATGAACTACCTAACATTACTTTACCTGTTTCTGACCAAAAAGGTTAGTTCAAATGCAAGGCAAACAAAACCAAGTAACGTAAACTATGAATAAAAATGAATAATATTTAGTAAAAGCACTATGGATTTTTCCTCCAAGTAAAAATATTTAAATGATATAAATTTCACTACATTAGAACATGTTGAGTCTCAGTCTTTATGATTTACATGGCAGGGGGAACTGGACATCCTGATCTCAGTCACCCTGCAACCTTACAATTTAACTGCCTATCTGCCAAGCAGAACCAAACAAGTGGTTGCGCTCAGCCACTGGCAAATTAGAAACCATTACCTGGATTTAATACAGTTTAAATTGATAGATTCCACCAAAATATTGCTGTTTATTTGGTTTCTGGATTTCAATGACAGGCTGCAACCTTGAAGCTGTATATTATTTGGACCAGCTATTAAGGTAAAAGGAAAAATTCAGGACTGAGCTAAATCAATGTAATGTTGTACGGAGTAGCCCTTATTTTATACACACTATTTCGAAAATAGCTTCAAACCCATAAATCAACTTCCTGCAGATGAAATATACAGTAGTTTCATTAATCTCTCAGTGATATCTATTCAGAAGACATTATAGTATTAATACAGCTGTACTCAATGTAAATCCCAGAAATAGTGTTTCAGTTGATGACCACTAAGTTATACACTGCTCAACTGTGAACCACTTTATTCTGCATGCTGAGGTGAATAGTAATAAAGAGAAGTTTAAGAAGGGCGTGCTTTCTAGTTCTGTATTAAAATTTCTTATACTGTACTATGATCCCATTTCCATGTTCTTGGAAACAGGTTCTATTGTCTTCCATAGAAATTGAAAGGAAGTGTGCTTAAAATTTGAAAATGTGTTTTTTCTCTCTCTCTCTATGAGATGTAATGCTTATTTACAGTTTTGAAAAGAGGTTTAAATGAAAAACTGTACAAAGTAAATCATATTGATTCACCTGGAATCAAGAATATCAATTTCAGAAAGGACTGACTTCTTGAAATAACCAACAGAACCAAGACAAAAATACCATTGATACTAATATTACAGATTTGCATACCAGCATCGGAAGCACAACACTGGATTGTCTTACCTTTTGAAGGCATTATTTTACAAAAGATGTACAATACATCCAACATACTATATAGTGCCTGTTATCCCTTGATATACCTTATACTGTATATCACTGAGGCACTAAAGAGAATATTTTCTGACAAAAATAATTGCAACTAAAGAAGATTCCTGGCATCTACTGTTACAGTTAAATAACTTATATTTCAATGTGCGTCATGTCCTAAAATGTGGCAGCATAGACATTTTATTATTACCTTACAGGACATTTCCCCCCAAAAGGCACTGCATCTTTTTTGTTTTATCCTTGTCACGTTAACAAGCAAGCACCATTTTTCCAGTTCTTAATTAAATGTAGATATAATTTTTTTTAATACAAACCAAATGCACTGGCCTGATGCCTACTCTCAATCTTTTGTAAACCCATTCTTCAATAACTTTCTTCAATATGCCTCCTGGCCTTTCTGCAACTTGTGACCACTGCTGAATGTCCAGTGAACAACATACTAATTTAGAAATAGTTTCTAACTGTAAGTCAAAGTGCCTTGAAGTAAATGTATACATTAAAAATAAACCTAGATTTTCACTATTATAAAAAATATTTCTCTTTTAAACCATTAAAGCTTTTAAGAGCCAGAAAAATAGATGTAATAGATTGTTTTCTTCCTGTAAGTGTATTTGTGGTCAGAATATAAATGAATTAACAGGAAAAAAAATTCCTCTCTCTACAGCTTTTAACCATAAAGTCAAGAAACTTGTTGGTGAGTTACATTTGTGGAAATCTTGGTGGAAAATTCCTGTTCTGATTACGTTACTGAGCATGCACTCAATAGCGTGATTGGGTATGCAGCTAAGGATCCAACCAGCACCTTCTTATTGTACAGCAATTTGCAGCCACAACTTATATGGTTCCCTTTACACAAGCATAAATCGTTTTGATTCTATACATCCATTCGATGTTTACATTAAACCAAATTATTTTGAAGTACGGTATACACAGATTTTTAAAAGAAAAAATATGGAAGAAGTCAATCAGAAGATAAAAGGCAGCTGCCAAAGTTATCAGAACAGCTCTGGAGTTTTTAAGCAATGCTTCTAGCATGAGCTGTAATTTAAAAAAAAATCCTAAGGGAAACATTGAATAGAGAAAACCATCACTGATTTGTACATTATTTTCCTGGCTTTATCTTTCTGTAAAGTCATTTGGCAAGTACAAACTGACCATGTTGCAAGATGGATATTTCATTCTTCTGTATACTCTTTATGGGGAAAAACATACTGATTTTACAAGTCTTTCCTCTAATTTTGTTGCCATTAACTAGCTTGTCTACATTTCCACGAAGATGGTCTCTCATCCTGCAGCTTTTTAAATCTGGGACCAAGAAACAGCCACCAAGCAAATCCTAAAGCCATACATATTATAGACTCCACATAATAACCATCCCAAGTGATGACACAAGATCCACCTTCCTTTGTACAAAGCTGCAAGAGAAAAGGAGACAGCAATGTGTTATCTATAGGTATACAAATGAAACAAGTTGAAAAATGCATTAAACAATATAAATGAAGAGCTGCTTTCGGAATAAAAAGCACGGTATCTTTAACATGTTCATCCTTTGCATTACAGCCAGTTTCCCATTGCTCCCACATGCACCACAACAGAAGCCTTGCAAGGATAACATCTGAAACAGACGCTTTCATAAGTCTTTCATATGAATAAGAACATAAGAGCATAAGAAGAGACATGCTGGATCAGGCGAAAGGCCCATTTAGTCCAGCTTCCTGTTTCTTACAGTGGTCCCACCAAATGCATCTGGGAGTGCATGAAATTAGGTATCTGTCTCCTAATACCACTCCCCTGCATCTGGCCCTTGAAGTACCCTGGTTTTAAGCCTGGAGATTACACATCTCCATCATGGTTTATAACCTGTGGAGTTTTCCTCCAGGAATCTGTCCAATCCCCTTTTGAAGGCATCCAGGCCAGAGGATTCCCTGCCACAGGATGTGGTGAAACTCTTTAGGATCACATAGACTTTGTGTTTATAACAACTTATAACCTTGTGTGATTACAGTGACACTATGTTTTCAATGTTAGTGTCCCTCACTCATAAGTTTACATGGAATTTTACTCTCCTTTTAACAGCTTGTGTTCTCTTGTAGCTTTAATGTCATGTTGTCTTTTAATGCTGTAAGATGTTCCTCAATCCCCTGTTCTCAATACTTGAACATGCCTTAATAGTACTGGACTGTATATTATCCCTCATTACTGTAAGCCACCTTGGGTCCTTTTCCAAGGAGAAAGGCGGGGTAAAAATACTCTTAAAGAAATAAAAATAAATAGTGGAAAGACAGGGGCAAGTGCAGAAATCACTAATTATTTCAATAATAAATGCAATTTAATGCACATGTTGAGTGAATGCAGAAATGACATTCCTAAAATAGCATTTGCACACAGATGACTAATGAAGAAACTTGGCTAGAAACCTAGAAGCCATTCTAGGTGGTTCTAGATGAATGCTATCATGATGAATGCTAAAAGAGAAAAAACCCTCCTGTACCACACCTACCTCCGCAGCAGCTGAAGATGCACAGCTATGTCCTTGAACTCCAATGCACTTCTTCACCGTAAGTGGATCCACAAGCCAAAGAGCTACTGTGGCAGGCCAATTCCCCCCCAGATTTGACACTGTGTTGAGAAGAGTCATATACGTTCCTCCAATGAGTGGGTCGCTCACTTTGGCATTGAAAGCCATTACAGCAACATACATGCTGTATACAGTCACCTAGGAAAAAGAAGCAACCAACAGGAGTCATAAAGAATAAAGACAGGACAATTACATTACAGCAACTGTATTACTTTAGATCTAGTGAAATGTTTACTGTTACTGACCTAGAACTCCACAATGTTCTGATAAACAATATGGAACTTTCACTTCAAATTACTTATTCAAAAAGCGCCAACAGCTGGTAGCTTAGAATGAAGTTCAAATGTGACACCCCATTCTGGTTTGCATTATTTATTTAATTTTTTTTTATTTTTGAGTATTTTTACCCCACCTTTCTTCTTGGAAAAGGACCCAAGGCGGCATGTATCAAATCATAGCTAAAATAAGCCCACTAAATCAACAGAACTTATGGAGGAGTTGATTCACAAATCCCCACCGGTTCAATGGGCCTGTTTTAATTGTGAGTTTCTACACTAAGTAACAGGATTTCAGCTAATACTGTACTATATGGAAACAAACAAAAGTGGCTACTGTATCTATTATAAAAGTGCTGAAACAAGTCATGGAACTAAACATAGGCCAGATTGGAAAGCTAACAGCAACAGCCTACTGAATCTTGAACCCCACAGTCTCTTTTTTGTGAGTGTGTGTGGTAAATATCTCACAATGTTGCCAGGTGAGCTTCTTCACTATGGCTGAGTGCCTTAAATACAGTACATGTTTAGTGGTGCATAAGGTATCAATTATCTTTCATGACATTTTAGGTTTCCAACCTTGTAATAGTGAAAGGCTTTGTGAATGCTTCAACACTTAACATAAACTTAATTGGTATCAGCCCGGTACGGACAGCATCATTAGACAAGCAACAGATACATGAAGTAATGGTTACCTTTACAGCCAGCTCATAGAATATTTGTTATTGTTCCTATCAAATGTGCATGCTGACTACTAGAGGTAAATGCAATGCAGATTCTATTGGGGCATTATGGAGCATATTACTTGAAAGACCTTTGGTGAGCTTATTAATAGATCTATGATTTGGTAACAAAGGCATTCAACAGGATTTAACTCGCCTATAGATGTGTTTCGGAAGATCTTCAGCTTATTTAATGCATATATATTCAAAGCTTAATCATGATTTCTTGCCAAGTAATGGTTATCGGATTATGGCATCAGTTTATCCTTGAAGACTTTAAACAGCCAGTCAAGTGATAAAACATAATTAATATTAATTCACAGAGAATTCCAAAGCAACTGCACATACTGGTCTTCAATTACTGCTGGCAGCCTCATAATCAGACTGTGTGCAGGAATAGAAAAATTCTAATGATCAATAAAATGTTGTGGCCGATGACATCATCAGTCTTACATGTACAGAACCTGTAGGATTGTAGTCTTCTATAGCAGTGGCTGGAGAATACAAAAGGAGCATGTTACTACAAATGTATTCTGCTTGTGGCAAAGGAATGGCTAAGGTGGAAAGCGCAATGCTACACTACACAGGCATTTAATTAGATTCAACAAGGATCTGTTATACTCTTGATTTAACTTAATCTAACATCATGCAGTTTCTTTCCGTGTATTGGCCACTTTACAGAAGAATATGATCCGGCCTTTAAGAAGTGACCGGTAGAACAGCTAAGATTTATAATGAGCCCACAGTTGTATGTTAGGAAATGGCACAGACATGAGCTTGTAACAAAACTTAAGCACAACTGCTTCGTGTGTGTTTTTGAAACCGCGCAAGCGGTTGCAAGATTCACACCGAGGCAGAAGTCATAGCCAACCAGCAATGCTGCCAGCAAAGTAGCACAACTAGTTGGGCAATCAGACACATGAACTTCCACAGGCATACCTTTACACCATGCCAAGTGTGTGGATTTGTATGTATCGTTCATGTGTTTTGTGTGTATGTGTGTGTGTGTGTGTGTGTGTGTGTGTGTGTGTGTGTGCAGGAATTGTTTTAAAAAATTCATTTACACTTAGATACTATGTACATTTTACATATGAAGGTATTACTTTAAAAAACAATTATAGCCGCTTGTTACCTGATGCAAGGCGTAGCTCAGCAACAATATAATATAGTAATAGATAGGAAACCCTCCTTCGTATTTTACTTTGGGAGTCCACCAAACCAAGAACGCGAATTCCAATCCAAAGAGTAACCTTCAATTAAAAGATGAATGCAAACATTTTGAGTTGATGAACATAATCCTTCCTTTACTGCACCAACAAGAGAAATATGATTATCCTGACCAACTGTGTATGTCAATAAACAAATTTATACTAGAGATACATGGGGAAAGGGTTAATTATGGTCTATTGGGGAAATACTGGCCAGTTTCTATTGGGGCACCTGGCATTTGCAAGCCTGGGAAAACTAATCTGGGTGTACCTTGGTGCTGATCAAACCAAGCAGTTATTGAAGCAAAAAATAGTTATCTAATTTTTTTTTTAAATGAAAAGGGATTCTACGTATGTATTCTGCTTGTATATTTTAAAAAATTGCCCCCAAATTTCTGGGAACCTTATGAATGAATGACTGGCAAATGTCCTGTCCTCAGCAGCTCTGCTCCGTTCTTATAGACTCAAGCGTGTGGCTGCCTTTCGGCATTTCTCTTTTCTTGCTGCCATCCGCCTTTCCCAACCTAATTTTCCCATTCAGAGAATCCTAAAGTAGGACAGCCTCCATTTCAACATTCCTGCTTTCAGAGATAATTTAGGTTTGATTTGATCTAGGATCTACTTTTTGGTCTATCTGGCAGTCCAGGGTATCTGCAAAACTATTCTCTAGCACATTTCAAATGAATCATGTTTTTAACTCTCAGCTTTCTTTACTGTACAACTTTCATACCCATACATGGAGATCAGAAATACAAGAGCGTGGATTATCTTGGTCTCTAGTGTCATGTCCTTGCACTTATTTATAATTATAACATTTATACATAACTGCAGAGAGATTCATCTGCAGTCAAAGTAAATGTAAGGGCAAAAACTCTAGTGTCAAGCTAGAGTTTAATTCAGCAATGTTACTCCAATTCAGAATAAATTGTGAAATTAATGCCAGATGGGAAATCATGACATGCACATGCCTTATGGTAAATAAATAAATAAATAAACAAAGCCCCACATTAGCAGATCACGCGGCACATCCACAAGCACAACAATTCTTACCTAAACGGCATAGCTTTGTAAAATGTATTCAGAGGCTTTGGACCTGCAGTGTATTTGCTGATAATCAGAGGCAGTATGATCTGCAGTGGAACCATTGGGACAGCAAGTAGAGCTAAGTGCTCTTTTGGTACTCCTTCTTCCACCAGTTTGAGTCCTGTTACTGCATCTGCTGCTGAGAATCCAATCTGCAACACAAGACCTAATTAACTTCTATAGCACTTCTGCTGTCCAAAACATTTTAAAATCTCTGTCATCTGCAGCTTCACAAAGTCCTTTACAAATACAGCATGAATTGCCTGCGGCCACATGCCTACCTGTAAACTGGAAACATATCGCAGATCCAAGTCCCTAAGCTATAGCCTAGGCTTGCAAGTATGTAGAGAAAAGCTTAGCTTAAGCAAATCAAATGTTGCTTGGCCACTCACTTGATCCCCACAAATAGTGACAGCATTGAAACTTCATGCTACGTCATAGATTGCACCTCACACAAGACCCAGTTTTTTTCCTGATTTTCATCTGATTCTGAATGAGCTCACAATAGCTTATAAGGTCCCATCAAGCCAGGATGCCAAAGACTGGTTTGGAAACGACTGTTCTCCGTAGCTGTGGTCCGCTTTTATATCTGAATTTACAAGTCCTTAAGACTGATACTCTGAATTGAGCTGTTGCAAGCAACATGAAAATAGGAATGATGTAAAAAAGCTGGAAACTGAAAGCAGGCAAGTAGCTCTAAATTAGGAAAGAGAATCTCCAGCTATCCAGCATAATTCACACCACAGGCAGTCCCAGTCTAGAGGGCAAACATTCCATTCCGAATTCCCATCTCTTTGGATTGTCTCGCACATTCTCACCCTCTGGACTAGAATACTCTTTGAACTAAAGAGCTGGAAGGGAGCCTATGGATCACTGAGTCCAGACCCTCTCAAGGAGGCATGGTGGGGAACTGAACTTCCAACCTCTGGCTCTACAGCCAGAGACTTGAGCCACTGAGCTATTCTGATTAGTAATAGAGCATGTAGCTGAAGAACCCCTCTTATCTCCAATTCCCTTCTGACTTGGTCCTTCCAGTTAGAAAAGTCAGTAGCACAATGCAGCTGCTATCTGCCTCCACTGTGTTCTTTCCAATGGGGAAAAGAGCAAGATGAGTGGAGCTTCCCAGACCCAACCACCAGTAGCAGAAGTGTTGTTGTAGTTGCTGCTTGGCTCAGAACTGGTTTCTCACTCCATATATTAACCATGAAAACACAAGACAGGGAAAAGCTTCAAATCTAAGTGCCAGCTGAAAGAGCAATCCTGCAGCAGCAGCAGCAGTTTAGGACTCACAATCTGCTTTGGCCACGCTACATTCTGCCTGATGGGCCTGGCATTCAGAACTGGTTTCCCCACCCATCCTCGAAAACTGCAGCATGACTACTGAATCTTTGGAAGTTCGAATTACACCACATATTCTTGGCTAGATTCACCAGAAGCTATGGTTTAGACTGATACCTTCACTGGGGCGTCAAACTACACCATAGCAAAGAATTAC
The DNA here is from genome assembly GCA_023846285.1 of Phrynocephalus versicolor. Classification (NCBI taxonomy): domain Eukaryota; kingdom Metazoa; phylum Chordata; class Lepidosauria; order Squamata; family Agamidae; genus Phrynocephalus; species Phrynocephalus versicolor. The sequence goes on from JAHTLZ010000379.1 coordinate 42,741,965, forward strand.
ATACTCTGACCAAGCAGCCAACTGGAAAGAGGAATCCTACTCTATGAACTGCAATGGCATTGCTGGGTTGTCAAACATTTACTGGGAACATGTCTTAGGAGTCTGCAATTTACAGCTTGACTATAACCAAGTATTACTGAATCATTTTGCCACTTGACAAGGAACCAAAACCTGGTGACCATATTGGGGAGGACATGGGAAGCTATACAGAAATTATTGTACAGAAAGGCGGATTAGGCAACAATCCAAAAAGATAGTACTGGGCCTTTTTAAAAAAATGACAAGTGTGGAAAGCTCCAGTTCCAGCTCATCAGGGGTGCTTCCTTCAAGAATATGCTTTTCTACTTCATCTGACCCCCAATCTTGCACTCCAATGTTCACCGATTTGTACATACTTCTATCCTTATCGGATGTTTCAGACATTACATCAAATGAATTTATGGGATAGGACCAGAGGGTATAACTGACACTCATAGCAATGTCTGGAAAAGACTGTCACTAGGCATGGGATTTTTAAAATGTATGGACTATAACCCCCCAGAGCTGTGCAGGAATTCTTCCACTCAGATTTCTGAGTGCTTTATCCGCCCCCACTCCTTTAAGGTGTCTGTAATCTATTTAAAGCAGAAAAATGGATTCTGTTGAACATGATGAAGCCAAAGGAAGTGGCTGAGCACCCCCAGTTTGATGGTGCAGTAATTGCAAAGCATTTACATACTTTGCCCTTTCCTGCTTCATATATAATGAATCTCAGGAAACTACTTAATCCATAATGCCTTGGAGTTCCCAGAAAGCTTAGCCCTGCCAAGCCATTTCCTTCATGTTCATGATACTGTACCTGAAAATAATGTCTCCCCCCCACTTAAGCCCCCATACGTCTGGGGGAATTCTTGCAAACTTCTGTGGGCTGTAGGTAGGCTGCCTATAATTTTATGCAGATATGGCAGTGTTGCTTGGCTATTATGAAAGGGGGCCATGACTCGAAAAAGGTTGGAAGACACTGCTTTATCTCCACAAACCTCAAATGACTTCCCTTGGTGGAGATGTTACGAGCTTTCCAACTTAGCAAGACCTGATTAATAAATACTGTTGCCAAAAACTGATTTATCAGAAAGACAGCAGTTTGTGAGCTGCAACAGTGATCTAGGCATAACAATACAGTAGGACCCCCGTATCTGCTGATTCAGTTATCCGTGGATTGAGAGGGATAATCAATAAAAATTAATTAAGTAGGGTGGCGTGGCCCACAGCAGCTGCACTGCCCAGGAGCGCCCGCCCGCCCGCTCACCAGCCAGCTTGGCTATGGAGTGGGAGAGCCCGCCCTGCCTGCCCGCCCACCAGCTGGACTGAGGAGGAGGAGGAAGAGGCTGCACCACTGGGCTACTGGGCTGAGGAGGAGGAGAGTTCACGCTGGTGGGAGAGCCAGCCCTTCTCCCACTGCCATGTTCGCGCCCGTCCTACTAGGCTGAGGAGCAGAAGGAGGAGGAAGAGGTTGCACTGGCGGGAGAGCCTGCTCGCCCACCTGCAAGGCCTGTGGTGGAGGTGGGGTTTTGGCAGGCTCTCCCACTGTTTTCACCCTGGCACCCTTGGACAAGAGCATTCGCTCTTATCTGCAGATTTCATTATCCGCGGGGTGCCCGGGAACCAAACCCCCATTGATACAGGGGTCCTACTGTACTGCCTCCATCAAAGTATTATGCAAATCCAACACTACAATAATCATAACACTTTCACTTGCCAGTACTGTATGCCATTTCATAAAATTGGTATGCATACTGAGCAGATTCCACACTAATAAAAACAAATCCTTTACTTACCTTTGCGGTTAAAATCAGAGCACAAAATGTAAGGACTGCTGGCATTCTGACTATTGAGAAAAGGAGTTTGTATGTGTCTGTAATGCCGTTTGTTTCTTCTTTAAATTGTATTACTTTCTTTTCTTTTTTCAAGAGAGCAACCAAGGTTGTAGTTATTAAGAATACAGCACCCCAGAAAAAAAGGAAATCTGAAAAGAGAAGGGTTTATTTGAACTTTTTAATATTTTTTATTTTATATGCTTGTAAAACATCTACATTAATTCTTGGATTAGTTTTAAGATTTATCAAACCACCAATACATTATGGAAATAAGAACCTTTTCTTTTATAAAAGTTCTCCACCTCTTGCAACTTAAATTGCAGTAGTCTATAGACCATGGTGCCAGGTACGTGGTGACTCAGCGAACTTGAATGCTGAAACTGTCGGCTGCAAAGTCGGCAGCTCAGCGGTTCAAATCCCGGGTGCCACGTAGCAGAGTAAGCTCCTGTTGTTAACCCCAGCTCCTGCCAACCTAACAGTTTGAAAGCATGTAAATGCAAGTCGATAAATAGGCACCGCCGTAAAAAGCGGAAAGGTAAACAGTGTTCCGTGCCGCTAGAGTCGGACACAACTAGCATGCATGTGCAGGGGGAACCTTTACGTATAGACTGTGGCAAAATAAAACAATAACAGTCAATCAAACTAGCTCAAGTATAGGAATACAACAGCTAAAACTGACATACAAAATGAATAGATATTAAGTATGCATACATATTGAGTACTTTTAAAAATGATAGGTTTTTACTTGTAAAACAAATTAGTATTATTGAAATGCATATAAAACTGCTAGGAGGTAGCATCAATGTGATTTGTCAGGTTCCAGTCATACTGTCATGTTTAGTTTGCAATGTTTTTCCTGTGATTGGCAGCCTTTACAGGCGAATAAATTAGCATTATTTCTTACATATTAATTTGTCCCATAAAGAAAAAAAAACATTTTTTTCTTTTGGTTCCCAATACTTCTTTCTTAAGGTGGAAACTCAGAACTGACTTGAACAAGACACATGGTATATATTCTTAGTTTTACTGTATAACATGGGATTTTGAGTTTTAATAAGGTAACTCTATAAAGATCAAAGCATTTGAAATGTGAAATACAGATTTATCTATGACACTGAGAATTTCTTGGATAATGGGATCACAGAATCATAGAGTTGGAAGAGACCTCAAGGGCCATCCAATCCAACCCCCTGCCATGCAGATGACTAATGGAAAAGTAATGAAGTGATTGAGTAAAGAAAACACAGAAGCAACACAAAAAACAGAAAACAATGTTTCAGTTGGTCACATAATGTGAAACAAAAGTACAGATTGTTAAGAGCTGGTTATTCAACAAATAAAAAAGAAACATAAATTGCCTGAACAACCTGACAAACTGGTTTGGATGGAACACGTTATCAGCCAAAATCAAGATTGCCATTAAGATGTCCAAACTCCAGTAGGAGAGAAATTAGAATACACTACCAGGCCTGCCCAACAGGTAGACCGTTGCCTAGTGGTAGCCCGTGAAGGGTTCAAAAGTAGCCCGCCATCCATCAATAAAAGAAGTGAGGGGATAAGTTCTCCACCCCTCCCTCACCCATCCCAAGGACCACCACTGCCCCATCAAAGTTCTGGGTCTGCTAGGCCACTGTCTCAGCCGAGCGGGGCAGTTCAAGGGCCATGGTGCATTGAAATCTGTTCCCTCCAGAACAGATTAATTGGTTTTTGATGCATTCCTATGGCAAACCGCTGCTCTACTTACAAAAGTTTTTACTTATGAGCATGTGCGCAGAATGGATAAAATTCATAAGTAGAGGTTTTAGTGTAGTAGCCCTCAGGCACTTTGGGCAGGAAAAAGTAGACCTTGGCCTGTTCAAAGTTGAACAGCCCTGCACTATACCATTTTAGATTTTCTTCAGTATTTGAAAAAAGTTACTTTCCATGAGAAGAAAGAGGTCTGTTTTCATACTGCTTAGATAACAAGGGATCTGACATTTTTACTAGCAGCATAATGCAGAACTTGAGATAGACATACCAGAAGTGGGTAGATCTCACAAAACAACACAGTATTGAGTCCCCTGCTCTATACCCTTGATACGTTATTGTATTCCCACTTATTACAGTAATTATAGTTAAGTTTGTGGATGACACCACGATAGTAGGGCTTATCTTGGAAGAAAATGAATCTGCTTATAGAGATGAGGTGGAGCAGTTTTCTGAGCATATTGAAGACTAAGGAGCTTATAACAGACTACAGGAAGAAGAAAATGGATATTCAACCACTATTCATTAGCAGTGTCTTTCTAGAAAGGGTGACAGACTTCGGTTTGTTAGGAGTCCACATTGAGGAAAACTTGACCTGGAGCGTAAATACCTACAGAAGTGCCTCTACAATCTAATCAGGCCATTTGCTAAGTTTTATTAACAGTTACATTAGATAAGAAGTTATACAATACAATGTTAAAATGACTGGCTGTTTATATACTTGCTCATTATATTCTGCCCAGATATCAAGCATGCCTTAAGGCATTGGTCACCATTAAAATCTCTTTTCTGACATAAATGAGTTCAACCTTGTGTGGAAAAGAAAGCATTACGTTTCTGAATATTGCATAGCATACTTTCTTATGAACCCGCACACATGGTAGACTACCCAATAGCAAATTTACAAAGACAGAAAAGGAGTGTGCTTCTAGGAAAAACTCTGCAACTTGTCTATTTTGCATAATCATTACCAGAACTTTATTATATGTGTTTATTTTACTTCCCATTTCTGGACCATAAGTTTCAGATGTATTTTATGTTGTCAACATTCAATCAAAGTAATCTGTACAAAATATGCAAATGTAGTACTTCCATGTAGTATGAGGCATTATCTGCCAGACATTCTATAAAGTAAATTTATATTACCACTTAGTGTTTAAACACATAACACGTGATGTTCCAGATTGTGCATGATGGTTATGTATCAAGCAAATATATAGGGGTCTATATTAATCTATAAAAATACAGACAGTCCTGTCACACAGACTAACATGGCTGCAGATAAATAGTTATTATGAAGACAAAATATTTCCCATAGTTGTCTTAAGCAATGAGTAAGAGTGATCACCCAACACCATACCACAATAGCATGAACATCACTACTACTTACTCTTACTGTACTCCAGGTGAAGAATTTTCAGTCAGAAATTTAACATACTGTATAATCTTGACAGATAAAAGGCACCTCCATCAACATCTGCATTATTTTAACCATTTCAATGAATCCTACCTGAGAGCCTAACAATTCCTTTGGGTTGAGGTTGAAACCGCAGATACTTGTTGCAGAAAGAAGCTGATTCAAGAGCCAGGAATAAGACATTGCCCAGGAAGTAGCCAGCTGTCTGACCCACAGAGTTGCAGGTGGAGGCATAGCCCACATTCTCCCGAGACAACATAGTCAACGCCCAACCGTCGACGGCTATATCTTGAGTAGCGGCTAGAAACTCGAACAAGAAGAAGGTCACCGTAAGGGCGACCACATCGGGGCTTTTCCCATCTGCTTCCCCCAGCAGCGAGTCCACCTGCCTAGACAGGTAGATCATAAAAAGTCCTAAGGTGTACTGAGTGGGCACCAGCCACGACTTGCGCCGGCCAAAACGTTTGAAGTAGACGGCGTCCACCAAGGGAGCCCAAAAGAGCTTCAAGCTGAAAGGCCAAAAGACAAAGCTAAAGAAAGCCTGGTCCTTGTAGCTCACATTCTTGCTTTGCAAGATGAGGGGAATGCTGCCGGCAAGTCCCAAAGGGATGCCCTGCAGCACATAAAGAAAGAGAAGCAGCAAGATATTGCCCAGTTCTGCTCGATAGTTTGTCGCGGAAGCCTGGGGTCTGGACGCCGGTTCTCCCAGCAGCGCCTGCCTGCCATCCTCCTCCTCGCCAGCCGTCTCGGCAGGGCCATCTCCGTAGAGGTCCAGGAGCGGAGGGTCACTCTTCATCACATCCAGGGAGTTCTGGTAGCTCCCAGGCCGGCGATGGCGACTACTTTCCTTGTAGGAAATCGTGGGGGACATGTCGCACACGTAATCCAAAGCCGTCGTCCTGGGAAAAGTGAGGGCACTCGGCTCCCGCACGGGAATCGCCCTCCAGGACACAGGGGGATTGGTTGGTTGGTGGCCCGCGGAGGCTTCCGAAAGGCGCCCCCCAAAGCCGATCACCGAGGGAGGTGCGGGGCGGGGTGGGGTAGGGGCGCCAACGTTTCCGGCCCCCCACCGCCTTCGTCCACGTCCGTCCTGCTTCCAGGAGGGCTGGATCTGCCCTCCGTCCCAGCAACCGGGAAAGGGCAGCAGGAGGAGGAGAGAAGAGGAGACAGCACCGTCGCCGCCCGGCTCCTGGGTAACCCGCTCGGCTTCGCGAAGCCGCGACTCGCTCCCTCCGGAACCGTCCCTGGGAAACCCGAGGCGGGGCTGGGGAGACAAGGACGCTCCGCTTCCGCCGCCTCCCGCCTCCCACTTGTCTTCGCCCGCGACCGAGTCGCGCGAGCCACCACGGGCCGATTTGCCCAGCCCACCCACCTACCCCTCCCGGCCCAGCTCGTTCCAATCCTTAAACTCTTCCGGGCTTGAAACACAAGCCGACCGCGAAAGGTACCGGCGGCTTAAGACTTCCAAAGCAGCCAGGAGCCGTGGTCTTTTCCTATTGGCCGAGAGGGAACGACGTCATCAAAGGGGAGCCTCTGAGTCTAAAGAGAGAGGAGAGACTCAAGCCCTCCAAGAGCTTAGGGTTGCGCGGTGTCAATGACAGTGTCAGTGTTATCATACTTCCGGTTCCCAATTGAGCGAATACCAGAGATATCGGGCTGGGTGGGCGTTATAAAGGGGAGAATAGAGTCTTTCGTTCGTTAAGAGTCCGTTCCGGCTTTGCATGTGGGATGAAGTTCGAATGGAAGCCGGAAGCGTCGAATTGTTCCCTTCCTATATCTTTAGGCTGCTGGCTTGCGTCGGTTGGTGCTTTTGGAGTTTGGCTCGCTCGAAAACGAAGCAAGGGATGAGCAGCTGTTGGTTTGCTCGTTCCTAGAAGTTTCTTCATCGAAACATAGAAAAATGGAGCTGGGAGGGTTTTCTAAGGCCATCAAGTCCACCCTCTGCTCCATACAGGGATTCATATGACAATAATAAATAATAAACGTTATTTTTATGCCGCCTTTCTCCCTGAAGGGACCCAAGGCGCTTACAACAAAAATTCAACATAAACAATATTAAAATAGCAAACTCAATATTTAAAAACAATAATAAAGACACTATAAAAAGGACATCAAAGGATGTTTCACTGTTTGACGTGATTTATGTTTAAAAGGTTTCCCCCCACCTCCACGCACATGCGGCACTCATCTGTTTCTCAGCCAAAGAGCTAGTGTTGTGAAAGTCCGTGGCCATGTGGCAGCTACAGCCAAACGCATTTCTGCACAGAGAACACTGTTTTACCTTCCTGCTTTTTTCAGCAGTACCTATTTATCTACTTGCATTTACATGCTTTGGAAACTGCTAGGTTGGCAGGAGCTGGGGTTATCAGCGGGAGCTCGTTCCACTGCGTGGCACCCGGGATTCAAAACGCTGAGCTGCCAACTTTGCAGCAGACAGTTTTCAGCGCTCTAGCCCACTGAGCCACCCAAAAGCAAAAACAGTAGTGCTCATTCCGAAGTAAGTGCGTTGGTTTATTGCACTGCGCTACCTTTTCAAGGAAGGGTATTGTGCCCCAAGAGAATAACCCGTTTTGCATCCTGCTGGGTAGAGAATAATTGCTGAACATTCAAGTGGATATAAACAAGGTTCTTTGGAAGTTACAGAAACAAATGTTTAAAAGTTGAGAAAGAGTCTTTGGTGGATGTATTCAAGCCTGACCTGCCTGACCTTTAAAAAAAGGAACCCTCATAGGTAGGACGCATTTACAGTATTTATTAGTCACAATTCTATATTGTTCTCCCTCTAGTTGTTACCGGGCAGCGCATGCCAGAGAATTGATATTGTAGATATAAATCTGACATTTGAAATGGCAACAACACATAAAACCCTGTTTCATTTCAATCTCCCGTGACACTATTTGAACCCTAAAAGTGACTGTTACAGGACGCAGAGGAAAAACAGCCAGAGAACCAGACTTGAAAGAGAAAAAGTTCAGATAAGGCCTATATAGGTTACACTGTATGGGCCTTATTCCATCTCTCTCACTTCCAAGTTTTTGAAGGGTTAAACGTTATTATTAAGCGTGAGTCTTACATAGATTCTCATAGTTTGGCACTTGTGCCAATAATAGTATTGTTACACTGAGACTCACATCCAGTACCTGCTAATTCAGTTACTGGCAGCTTGATTGTTCTATTGTACTAACGCACCATAGTTACTTGGCTGTCTGTTGTCATGGGGCTATGTGCAAACATGTTGAGTCGTATGCCTCAATCCTACCTATGTTTCCCCAGAAGGAGTAGGGCTCATTCATGTTCTATGCATATTGTGATGCCAGAGGTATTTCATGCAACAAGAAAAATACTTTGCAGAAGCCACTGGGGAAATGGGTTTAAAAGTACAGTAATGTATCCTTTTCATCTGCTGCTTCTCTACTCTGCACACTGCTGAAGACGCCTCATACAAGAATCCAGCATAATCCATGTTCTGGCACACGTTGCATTAGTCCATGTGATGTTGGTGGAACGATTCCAAGACTACTCCAGAGTAAATGAGTCACAGCACACTGCCTTATGCTTCGCTACTTATTTCTTGCAGTGAGAGCAAAATACTAAAGAAAGCCAGAGCCGCCGAAGATCCAAACTGTTCCCCTAATGACTGGTTTTACTTTGAATCACTCATCCGTTCCATGCTGTGTGGGCAGCACTCTAGGGTGCCTTGTTTCAAAAGAAACTTCAGCACTAGGGCTGCCCTGTAGCTTTAAAGCTAAAGCCCTCCTTTAAAGCTAAAGCTACAGCCTACGCAGTCAGGAAACAATGGTTGTTGCTCTGCATGTTGCCTCAGTGCTATGGGTGCAGTTTTGTCCTTGCCGTTAGCCTCCGTACTGGGGTGGAGTTTTGTTGCCCACTTTCTGAGCACATCTTAATCCCTGGTTATTTCTCAAAGGTTATACAGTTAATGCCTGTGATCAGAGGCTTCAGCCTAATGGGCTTGTTGTACGAGCCCAGTTATAGTCTTGGAGGATGAGATGGAAATTGGGAAAGCATGCTTGTCCTAATAGTTGTGGATCTGAAAGTATTTATATAGGATACTCAGCCTCTGGTGGTGAGAAGACTGGTTTATTTCCAATTCTGTGCAATGGCTAGAAGTATGGTGTGTCTTACTGTGGCCAATGAATGGGAAAGTGACTGGCTCTTTTCCCCATTACTGTTTTGGGGATTCTGGCAACTGCACTCCACAAAATAATTTCTGTAAGCTTTGGCATTTCTGTTTGGCTAGAATATCAACATTATTTGTGCCTGCGATTTAATCTTCAGGTTTCTTGAATGTATTAGTTCAGTGGTTCTCAACCTTCCTAATGCCATGACCCCTTAATACAGTTCCTCATGTTGTGGTGACCCATTGCCCTGCTTGGAAGAGGCCACAAAGCCCCTTTAGCAGGCCCCTGCCACAGGTGCCATAGAGAACTTCCCTCTACAGGCACCCTCAGCCAACCATTGACTGACATCCCCTCCAACCTATCAAGACGTTTGTGCCTTTTCCCTCACTGGCTCATGGCGACCCCTGTGAAATGGTTGTTCAACCCCCAAAGGGGTCCTGACTCCCAAGTTGGGAACCACTGTATTAGTTGTTTTCTTTGTTTTCCTTTGCCATTCAGCTGTGCTTCAGAAGCAGGGGAAGGACCTCCCAGCCTTTGCCACTAGCTAGCCCTAAGCACTCTGATCTTGCTTGATTTCAGAAGCTAAGCAGGGTCGGCCCTGGTTAGTACTTGGATGGGAGACCACCAGGAAATACCAGGTGCTGTAGGCGCCTGGAGTAGGAACTGACAAACCACTCCAGTATTCCTGCCAAGAGAACTCCATGGACATGGAGTCACGAAGAGTCGGTCAGGACTGTAACGATACAACACACACACAGAGGGCCAAAGCTGGCTCGATAGACTGCAGAGCCATAGGTTTTGAAGTTCAATCTCCCCCTTCCTCTTTTGAGTGGCCTTAGGCAAGCTGCACAGAACTGTTGTTCTTGTTGGACCAATATCTACAGAGGAAGTATATTCCCATAGCAAAATGAAGAGCAAACCAGCCTCAGCTCTCTACCGTGAAGGTGCTTATTTCATACTTCCCAGCTGCAAAGTCTTTGACTCAGGCTGCCAATTTTCCCAGGACTCTGGAAGCACCAGGAGAGGGCACACCAGTCTCTATCACTGGTCACAGAAGGCCCAAAGCTAAGGACACCATATCTGTCCAAGCAAGAACATGTCCAAGCTGCGGGTCAAACTGGCCCCATCTGGATAGAACGCTTGCGCACAACTTGCTACATCATTCTGATGAACCAAACTGATCTACTTCTTTGGTCTCATGAGGAGATGTAAACAGCTATGATGAGGTACGAAGTAACATAGCAGCATCAACATTATTTTTGGTAGATTTGACTGCCCATTTCCAATGTACAAGAAAAAAGAGAAGCAGGGGATAACTATTATGAACATGAGCAGTGGAACCACCACACCAACAAGAAAAGAGAACCTGGGGTTGGGGAGGAGAGAAAGATGCTATCATCCTAAAACAAAATTGTGACTTAGTCACTCAAAAACCCTACAAGACTACAAACATTCATCTGCATGCGCGCGCGCGCGCACACACACACACACACACACACACACACACACCAGTCCCAATTGTGCAAGTAATGAAGAGGGGGAGGAACAGGAAGAAGAGAACTGAGAGTGCAAGACAACAAACTAGATCAACAGAAGCCCTTTCTCATCACAGCCTTACCACAGCCTCATAATGCAGGGTTGCCACCAAAATTTAATTTTTAATATACCTGACTTTCTCTGACTCTGCTCGAGGAGACAAAACTTCCATACCATACACAAGCATGACCCGAAAACACGCTTAGCCTTATACGTAAGTTAAATGCTGCTTGAGCAGGTAGGGATGAAAGGGATGAAAATAGTGAGATGTTTAAAGTTTGTATATTGCTAAATGTTTAAATTAGCCTTCCATTGCAAATGCTTCAAGCCAACTTTGGACCTCATGCAGCAACAGACATCAACAAACATTCTGCTAGTTCTCTATTTACGTTGCTATAAGAACAGATCATGGTCTCACAGCAGCAGGCCAAACATTCACTGCTTGAATATATTTTAATCACTGTCTCCCTGACTTTTCCTGACTTCAACCCATTTTCCATGATTTTCCCTGACCAATATCCATTTCTCTGAGTTTCCATGACTTTCCAGAAAGTGGCAACCCTGCACTTTCTGGTCTCACTCCTTCGGTTTTTCTCTGTTTGGGCAGCTTGCCCTTTTAGCTCCAGGGAAGGGTGTGTGTCTTATTGTTATGCATTGTGTCTGCATGGCAGAGTTCCAGCAGTTTATTGATTGGGGTGGTGGTGGGGTTTTGAGACAAATCAGGCTGAAGCCCGAAGGCAATAAATATGTCCCTACTTAGACCAAAGCCACTGCAGACTGCAGCCCACCTCATGAAGTGCCACAAGAGCATTTGTTATTTTTGCTGCAACAGACAAAAACAGCTACCAGCCTGAAAATGACACCCAGTGTGCCTCTGTGCTTTGGCATGTGCATGCAGTCTAGATCAGGCTTCCCAGTGGTGAGGAGTCTTCCACAAGTCCTACCAGCCCCCTACAGCAGAGTGATCAATGAGTTGGTTGGACTGCTATGTCCATAATCCTTCACCATTGGCTGTGCTGTTTAGAAGGGATGGGAATTCAAATGCGGAAATAGCTGAGGAGCAGTACTGTTCGCACTCTGCTGTACAGCCTGGAAATACTCCACAAGGGTCCCATGAGTTGCAATCTAGGCCATATAGGACATGAGCCTTGGTTGGAATGGGACATTTTGCCACCAGTCCAGCTGCTGAAAAATGCCCACCCAACTCCAGCATTGTTTTGGTTATCCCCTTGGTTGGTATCTGCTGACCTCCAGGGTGAGACCCTTTTTGGCCAGAGTTTCTTCATCGGCATGCAAGATATGTCCATACCATCACAGTTGGGTTTCATTCATTTTGTCGGTGATTGGCATGATACCATATTTAGACGGGATGTCGCCGTTGCGCACACAGTCATTCTACATGAGGCCAGAGATCCATTGTAGCATCTTTGTCTCCATAACACCATTCAACGTCTTTAACCGCTGGCCAGCATTCTGTAGCATAAAGTGTGGTCACAGAACTTTTTGTTACACATGACACTTAATTTCATATGCCATTTTTGCCAGGCACCATTGATCCTTGATGTGACTTCACGGTTCAGAGTCCTGTCAGCTGTGATTGTAGAACCAAGCTGTTTGAACTCTTCAGTTCTTGGTAGAATGATTTGGATCGTACCCTGTTCATTTGGTTGCTCACCAGATACTCCGGCTTCCTCACATCCAGGAGCAGGCCAAACATCGCCAGATGGTCCCTCTGTGCTTGGATTTGGCTCTCGAGAACTGTCTCAGTCTCCAATGCAATCAATATGTTGTCAGTGTAAAGGAGTGTGCAGGAGTGCTGGATTCTAAAGATCACAAGTGACTGCATTCGTAACCAGAATGAAAACAAGCAGGGAGAGTGCTGATACTTGGTGGATCCCAACGGTGATATGAAAATGCTTTGATGTACAAGCAGCAGACTGCACAGGCTCTTGGATGACTCATAAAGCAGTTTGACCCAACTAACGAGTTTCTCTGAGATTCCATGATGTCGCAGTGCATAGCAGATGACATCATGTGGGACTCGCTTGAGTGTGTTAGTCTATGAAGTAAACAATCAAATCACAACATAAAGAATTGGCCCATTTCGCATCAAAACTTGAAAACATCTTGAAATTCAGCAGTAAACTTAAAGCAAAAGTAACATGGACCAAATGCCTACTGGAGAGAGGGTGGATTTGGTTTTCTGAATGCATCTTGCGAAGATGTTAGGTGGGTCTCCCTAGAGAAGGCATTCCACAAATGTCAGGAGCAAAGAAGGCTGTGCCGTGAAGCCTCTGCCCTTTGTTGGCACTTGTCACACCACTGTGGTCAGGCATGCCTGGAGAAGACTCTTTGAGAATGATCTTTTTGGTGAAACGTGAACATGTGAGAGAACATGAGCTTTCCGAGTGATGTATCTGACAGCATTTAGGCTTTCAAAGGTCAGCAGCAATGGCCTGGAATACATTTGGTAACCTTATCTATCTCTGGTTTGAGAAAAACTACATTGCTTCCACTTAAATGGGCATAACATTGCTACTACAAAAAGGATTTGAGCACTGCCTTGGTTTTAGTTTTAAAAGGTTACTTTTATTTGTTTGCATCTGAAAAATGAATCAGTTAATAGGATTTTTTTCCTAAGAATAATTTTCATTATTTTATTTGTTTAACACACCTAGTGAGTTTCCATGGCTGAGATGAGATTTGAACTCTGTTCTCCAGAGTCCTAGTCTGTCACTCTGTCTGCAACACCACAGCCACTAGTGAATAGAAAGTTGCAATACATGTTTCAAACACTTTGCATGTAATAAATAGTTATAGTCCCTACTGTATTCATGTCTTGTTTTAAAGCTATGATATAGAACCAAGGTGGAAAGCCTCCAGAAATTATGGACTACAGCTTTCCAAACCCCTTATCATTGTACACCTTTCCCCCCATGCAAGCCATGGGGAGTGCATCTGAAAGGCTAATGTTTCTTGCTCTACATCCTGAGCAAGTGGAATAAGACTGGGATAAGTGGTAAAAGATTTACTTTAATTTTTCATCTGTGGATCAGTTTTTCCTCCTCCTGAGTCCCAGGATCCTGATCACAGTTGTGCATGTTTTCTTCTCTGTCCTCAAATTACTTCCACTCTTTGTCTGTGAAGAATCTCAGTCATCCAAACTGAGGTTATCTTGAAGTCAAGTCATGGCAACTGGACTTATTTTCTTGACAGATCAAAATGTTTTGTTACTCATCCAAGCGGCTTCATGAGTCTGAGAAAAGTTAGTGGCGAGTCCTCCACTTTATAGTTCACTTGGAGGCCTCGCCACCAACTTTCCTCAGACTGACAAAGCTGCTTGGATGAGTAGCCAAACATTTCTATTTCACAAGAAGTCCGGTTGCTGTGACTCAACGTCCAGATACTTCCACTTTTATTATTATTTCAACAATAGGATCAACTATGGGAATAAGTACACAGAACATGCTATCAACCGAGGCTGCTTTCAAATGGTTCATTGCCTATTGTGTAACTTTGATTAGTGTAGCAATAACAGCTTCAAGAGAATTCTTAGTTAATCACATCCCACTACTATATTTATCTGGAAGCTTTAAGGCAACTGAGGCTTGTCATATAATGGAATAGGAAAGCTAGCATTTTCCCTTTTTTCCTTGATTGATGACTATTTGCATCCTGTACTTTCCTGAGTTTCCTATCACTTATTTAAAATGTCACACAATAACAGGAATATTCAGCTTTAAAAAGCAAATTGAATAAAAAGGGTTGGGTGGAGAATGTATGACTCTGTTAAAATAAAAGCTTAACAATCACGTTCACAGTCAAAATAACTTATTTCAGTTATTACTTTGTTTTAAACCCCCACCTACAAGGTACAGATAGAATGTGCTCTTTAGTTTGCAAGTCTCTAACATCATTTGGGGCCTGTAAGTACTTCTGACGCAGAGTATCCATTGAGGGGAATATGGCCTCAGTGGTCTCTTGAGGAGACCCAGACTCTTCCAGCACATTGTTACTCACTAGTATTTGGGACCTCTTCTGATGAGGACTTCTCCAGCATTGGCATGATCAGCAAGGGAGGTTAGTGATTTGGTCTGATGTGTAATGCTTACCTCATTTTACCTTAGGAAAAAAGGTGGATATGTATCTGGAAACAGAGAAAAGAACTGAGACTGAGCTACAAGAAATAAAATGTGTCTTGGGAAAAACCACAAGGAAGACCAAACACAGATAAATATCTGTATTGCTTCAGTAACTTCAATGGCCAGAATGTATTTCAAAGGGCAACAGTTTCCTAGTTTGCTTGGGGGTTTATTTAGAGATGGTTTAAAGTAGACTTTGAAATGCACAATTAATATCTGTTTCTCTGGGAAAGTCCTTTTTGCCCAGAGGCAATGGCAATTGTTAACCAAAGGATTAAGCCCCATTAAAGAGGTAATCCATTTGGCCAGAATGACTTCAAAGGATTAAACCTTAACTGCAGGTACCTGAGGTTCTGGAACTTTGGATATTTTTATTGTCCTCTAATAGGAATCCAGCAGAAGGCAGGTGGGATGGAATTGTTCAAGCATCCTGGCATTGGGAGTAACATTCCATTTTCACTCTCTGGGGAATGGTCTGTTTACACAAAAGCAGATCCCATTCAGATAACTGCCTGGCTAGGAATAAGTAGAGGCCTAGGCTGAGATAGACTTTATTGTGTTCTTAACTGTGTACCTCCTTTGGGAGGATCCAAGGCTTTGCCAGCTCCACCTTTCAGTCATGGGGTAGATTTGGGTGAACCTGGATGAAAGAAAAACAGTGACAATGACAACAGCACTTGTTATCTATATTTCAATGATACTTTAAAAGGTACTCTAATTACAGTATTTTTCTATGTATAAGTCTATATTTTTGTCTAAAATGTTAGACAAAAAATTGAGGGTTGTCTTATACACAGAATTAAGCCAAGAGAAAACCACACGGTTGCAAAACTGTAATTTTGGGTTGGAAAAGTGGGGGTGTCTTATAAATGGGGATGTCTTATAGATGGAAAAATATGGTACCTCATTCAGCAATTTAATATTGGTATTAAAATATGTAAATGATAAAGATGGCTCATTGAAAGGCCCCACACCTCTGCTGCCATAAGGTAAAACAGAAGTACACCTCAACAGCCATTTCTGAAACTGACACTCCAGGTTGGAGTAGAATATTGTCTATCTGGATTTCCAGAAGCCGTTTGACATGGTCCCTCACCAAAGGCTGCTCAGAAAGCTTCATCCTCAGGGAATAAGAGGATAGGTCATCCTATGGACTGATAATTGGTTTAGAGAACCAAGAAACAGAGAGCAGGTGTCAAGGGGCAATTTTTCACAATGGAGAGAGGTGACAAGTGGTGTGTCCCGGGGATATATCCTGGGACTAGTGCTCTTCAACCAGTTCATAAATGACCTGGAGACTGGGTTAAGCAGTGAGGTGACCAGGTTTGCAGATGACACAAAACAGGCAGTGAAGACTAGAAGAGGTTGTGAACAGCTCCAGAAGGAATCTCTCTAAACTCGGAGAATGGGTGGCAAAATGGCAAATGTGTCTCAATGTAGGAAAATGTAAAGTAATGCACAATGGGGCAAAAAATCAAAAATCTTTTTATCTTTTTATCAGCGAATGGGTTCTGAGAAATGCTACAGCATTTGGGGCTCTTTAATCTGGAAGAAAGGTATCTATGGTGGGGGTGGGGAGGCATGATTGAAACTTATAAAAGTATGCAGGGAATGGATAAAGTGCATAGAGGGAAGCTCTTTTGCTTCTCGCACAATACCAGAACCAAGAGTCATCCATTCAAACTGAATCTGGGGAGAGTGAGAACAGACAAAAAATATTTATTTACCCAGCATGTTGTTAGTCTATGGGACTCCTTTGTACAGGATGTGGTGATGCCATCTGACCTAGATATGTTTAAAAAGGGATTAGACAGATTTCCGTAGGAAAAGTCCATCACAGATTACAAGCCATGATGGGGATATGTGTTATCTCCAGGGTTAAAAGGAGGGTACCTCAAAGTGCCAGACACAAGAAAGTGGTATCAGGACACAGGCATCTAGTTGTCCCATGTGTTCCCACAGTGGGGCCACTGTGAGATGCAGAAAGCTGGACTAGATGGGCCCCTGGCCTGATCCAGCAGGGCTCTTCTTATGTTCTTATGTTACCAAAGACAGCTAGTAGAACTGATGGGCAGCAGGATGACTGGTACTGTTGGGATAATGACAATTGCATGCGTAAGTGCTTTTTAGTACTATGGATTGTTATATAACCAAAAACTGGTATCATGCTGCCACGGAGGCGGTGTCTCCCGCATGTGAAGACTGCAGCCTTCCTGTTATTCTTCTGTTTGTAACAAACAACTGCAAGTGTAAGTAAAGATGCATTTTCTTTTTCTACATGAAATGCTTCCAGACTCGTGATTTTTAGCATAGAGTGCTAGTTATGGTGAAGGGGGAGGGGCGTCTTTAAGACTTGAGCTATTCTCTTAAACTTTCTCTGAGCAGTTTTTGCTTCCACGTGGTATGCTGCTGACCAAAATGAATTACCAACCTTTATCCTCAACAGGTAGACCAGCTGAACCACCAGCATGTGTCTCTGATCCAACACAAAGTACAAACACTGAAATCTAGCACTGCAAAAAACAACTTCTGTGCCCAAGGTGGTTCTGCACTGTTTGTTTAGGTACACAATGCAGGGGAAGGTCCACTTCCTCTTTTTAGCTCACCTACCACATTTTTATTGACTCCTTCCAGCTCGGTTTCTTCATCTGCAGTCAAATCATGGATGAGAGCTGTCTTAGTATGGAGAGACCTGACTTGCAATCTCTGTCCTGGGCTAAATAAAAAGTTAACAAGACAAAACAGTCTTACTGGTTGGACTTTCACCTGGATAATTAACTTGCTGTGTGACACGACCATTGGCGTAGCTCCCCAACACTGCCAGCTAGATTACTGAAGCAGAGAAATGCAGTGGTACCTTGTATAAAGGAATTAATTCGTTCCAAATGAAATTCTGTTAAGCATATTTTCCTTTATACAAATTTCCCATAGGGATGCATTGAAAACAGAGTAATTCCTAATTGTGTCCATTTTTATGTTGTATGGATTCACCCCATAGATGATTCTGTTAAGCAAATTTCCCCTATCTCAGGAATTTTTTATGTTGTACAAGATTTTATGTTATCCAACCCGAGGGTCCACTGCAGTGAGATCCTACTACTCAAACAGTTCCCTCCACTTTTCTTAATCATTTCTTTCTGCAGTTGCGTAGTAAAATGCTCAAGGATCCATGCAGTAACACAACAAAGCATAAGGGGCACACAAAATAAGCATAACTGGACACATTTTTTAAAAAATATCAACACAATTTAAAAGGACTAAAGGGGGAGAGACAGTCCTAACTTCTTTGCAGTTGGCTTCCCTTCACCATATCAGCTCAGCCCACGTTCACTAGGAGCAGGCAAACTGGACTACACTCCTGTACCATGACTGCCCTCTTGCTGAAATCTGGTGGGACTGCATGAAACACTTCCTTGATCATAGAATCAGAGTTGGAAGAGGCCTCAAGGGCCATCCAGTCTAACCCCCTGCTACGCAGGAACGCCCATCACAGTATTCCCAACATATGGACATACAGCGCCTGCTTAAAAACCTCCAAAGAAAGAGACTCCACCACCATCCATGGCAGCATATATTCCACTGCTGAACAGCTCTAACTTACATGAAGTTCTTCCTAATGTTTAAATGGAATCTCTTCAGGGGATAGGTCAGATACTTCCGGGGAAGCCAAGTCCCTCTCGCCAGAGGATGACCAAGAGAAGATGCTGGAAGCCCACTCTGCATCTCCTGCTGTCTATTTCAGGGCAGTTAAGGGACACTAAGGAGTTAAATTGGTCCAATGCAGCTTCTACCCAAATGCTACTGCTACACATGACCTACAACTTTGGCTGGTTGCTGCTCAAATATAGTCTAGGCCAGTGATGGCGAACCTTTTAGAGACCGAGTGCCCAAACTGCAATTCAAATCCACTAATTTGTTTGCAAAGTGCCAATACAGTAATTTAACTTGTATAGAGGTGGCTATGAAGGGGTGATGTCGGGTCCCCACAGAAAGGGCTCCAAGTGCCACCTTTGGCACCCGTGCCATAGGTTCGCCATCACTGGTCTAGTACCTCCTGCCACGGAGGTGGCTGCAAGAAGACCTTTAGGAGCCTCATGGCACATTAGTTAAATGCCTGTACTACAGGTAAAACTGTGCTCAGGGCCTGGGGTTCAATCCCAGGTAGCAGGCTCATGGTTGACTCAGCCTTCCATCCTTCCGAGGTCAGTAAAATGAGTACCCAACTTGCTGGGGGAAGGGCAATATGTAGCCTTCATACTGTAATTAAACTGTAAACCGCCCAGAGACTACTTGAAGTGGTATGGGGCGGTATATAAGCAGAACATATTTTTGCTTTTTAGGCTGGTAGTTCAGTCTTGCTGGCAAAAAGTATGAAGTAGCAGTCTACCTACTATCCCACTTATCCCAATTTAAAATCAAGGATATATTTTCTTCAGAACATCAATAATTCCTGAAGAAACAGCAGAGAATGGCAGGATTTTTTTTTTTTTGCTTGGGGGAGCACTACCCAACTATCAAAATAGACAGACCCCCCCCCCCCAGGACAGTCTAGGTCCTGGTCACATAGAGAACTGGTTTACTTGGATGTCTTGTAATAGGTAACGGACTGGGATTGGGAGAACCAAAGTGAACCTAAAAAAATGGGATTTTTGCACCAAAACAGTTCTTTGTGAGTGTGGAGAAGAACAGATAATTTCACACCTATAATAGGAAACTCTGTGTCTCTCAAGATGTACTACAAAATTTGATGCTAGATGCCCCAATTGTTGTCTGTTACTAGGCTAAAAGTGCTTATTAAGTCTACTCAGGTGGTTCTGCCATAAAGAAAGAAAGCAGTCAAGTTTACAGAGAGCAGAACAAGTCATGTGGAACAAGCTTGTCTCCAGTACCTGCAGTCTGAGGTAGTCTGAGACACTCTGCCAAATGTTAGGAACAGGCACAGGCAAACGGTGACCCTGAAGATGCCCTGTAACTTCAGCTTCTAGCATTCCTCACTATTGGTCCTGATGGTTAAGGCCAGTGGGCAGCAGGGCTGTGGAGTCAGTAGATAAATGTTCCAACTCTGACTCCTAAGATTTTTTTACTTCCGACTCCGACTCCCCAACTCCAACTCCTCTGTATTAATATGCGAATTTATTTACTATTTACTTATTTACATAAAGTAAATATTTACATATTTACTTAATCCCTTATCAGTGAGAGGCTAGGTTACCCATGGGCGCTGCGTAACAGCAGAACACAACACTATGGAAAGTATAAGTATTGCCGCTCCTAATTGTGTGTTGCGTGCCATATAGTGAAGCACATGAAAAGCGTGCTTCTTCACAGTCACTTAACATGTTCATTTTGCGGTTACGTGAGGCACTGCATGCATTGGTCTTTATTCTTACAGTAGAGAAGTCATTAATTATAACTTTTTGTGAATTGGGACATTGAAACTTGCTTTTTAAAAAATTCCAATCTAAATTTAGTAGCAGTAGGAGTCGGAGTCGGAGTCGGTGCATTGTTTGCTGACTCCGACTCCGACTCCAGGTACCCAAAATTTCCTCCGACTCCGACTCCAACTCCACAGCCCTGGTGGGCAGTGTAGTCCAACAATATCTGGAAAGCTATACTTTGCTCCCCCTGCCTTGGAAGTTTCTGGTCTCTGAGGCTCCTGGTGGCTTTTACCCAGGCATCAAAATAATGGCCAAGCAGACAAGATGCCCCCCAAAACATCTTCAGCAGTTATTTCTGTTGCAGGAAGACCTCCAATTAAACATGGCTGCCCTCTTCCAAATGTCAAATTTTTCCTCTGCGTGTGTTCTACAATATGTATTAACTGCTGTGTTACCCTTCTGTATCTGAAAAGCCACTTAAGGCCGGCAGCAGCAAGAAGAAAGAAAATCAATAAAAACCACCAGATTTTTTTTAAAAAAGCATACCATTTAACAAAGTTAAATCAAGGAGACAATGGAGTCCAGAACGATTCCACCTGAGGCAGTAGACAGACCAAAACCTTGTCTCAACAATACAAACGTCATTTGATGGCAAAATACTGAAACCAGTAAACTGTTCTGCTTAGACAGAGCAAGGAATTCTGCTTCAAAGGTGCGGCTTTCAAAAGTTGCTCTTTTTGGATGATAATCCCCTCAATGTCACCCATGGCTGTGGCCATGTAGAGGATTCTGGGTACTGTAGTCCAAAATTCTCTTGCTTCAGATCCTAAGTTCTTGAAAATATGAAAAAATTGGTACTGAAATTTGCTTCTTTCCACCCTTTTCTCTTCATCAGTTTTGATGAATCAGCATCATAATTCAGATTAGAAATCAGTGTTTTAAACTGTGTGGAAATAGTTCTACTATCTGCTGTGATGTTTATCGCTTTGGTCCTCTAGGGCAGTGATGGCGAACCTTTTAGAGACCAAGTGCCCAAAATGTGATTCAAAACCCACTAATGTTTCACAAAGTGCCAATACAGCAATTTAACCTGAACACAGGTGGCTGTGAAGGGGCGATGTCAGGTGCACACAGAAAGGGCTCCGAGTGCCACCTTTGGCACCCGTGCCATAGGTTCGCCAACACTGCTCTAGGGTATGTCATTGCATAGGGAGCCGCCTTTAGTTCCCTCATCAGAAGAAAGGCAGTCTACAAGTAGATAGATAGATAGATAGATAGATAGATAGATAGATAGATAGATAG
>JAHTLZ010000379.1:42765299-42775758 GCA_023846285.1 Phrynocephalus versicolor
CAGGAAAGGTTGCAGATGCTGGCACCAGCAAAAGCTAGGCACTGGAAGACAGACATCTGCCATGACGTCTGCCTCTTAAGCCAGCCTGCTGCCCTCAGATGAAATGGAAAGCATTTTTCAATTGCCAATTCTAAAGAAAATTCAATTGCCTGAGTAGCAAATTGTAACTCATTGATATTTATTTCTGTAACTTATGAATATTTATTTCCTAGTCGGATTCAATTAAAAATATGCTTAGCCAATAGAATTGTTGTCGGCGGAGCCTATGGGCATATACTGTATAAAGCCTGTATGTGTGTAGGAAAAGAGAGACAGGGAACAACTGTTATAAAGTACAAGTAATACCTCTTAAAAATACCTTTTTTTGTTTCACAAAAAAATTGTCTTGGGAAACGCGGTTTCCCATAGCAATGAATGGGAAACTGATTAATTCATTCCAAACCATAGAAAAAAAGACAAACACCTGTTTTTTTTGTAAAAACCTCTTTATAAAGTGCACTTTAAAGACATGAACAGTGTGCAATGACATTATTAATCAAGAATAAACACACCAAACATCACACATTAATTTTTTTACCTCTGTGACATTTCAAGCATACAACTGCAAGCTTTAAAACGTCACACAACTTTTAAAACATGACCAACTTTAACTGGTCTACATTTCTATAGTACAGTAAAGAACACAACATATTCAAACTTTTACAACAAATTAAAAAAAATTAAAAGGAGGAGAGGGGGCAGCTGGGCAGCACCACCAGAAGGATCATCTCTTGGCCTTTTCACCAGGGAGCTGTCCATTGTCTGTTGACAGATTAGAGTGCTGGGCCAAAGCTAACAGAATGGGTTTCAAAAGAGGGAAATGTAGGTTGGTGCATCTAGGTAAAAAGAATGAATTGCACAGATATAGGATGGGAGACACCTGGCTGGAAAATAGTACCTGTATACCTGTAAAAGGGATCTGGGAGTCTTGGTGGACCACAAATGGAACATGAGTCGGCAGTGTGATGCGGTGGCCAGGAAAGGCAATGCGATTCTTGGTTGCATCAACAGAAGCATAGTATCTAGATCAGTGTTTTTCAACCTTTTTTGGGCAAAGGCACACTTGTGTCATCAAAAAAATCACGAGGCACACCACCATTAGAAAATGTTAAAAAATTTAACAAGGGGGGGGAGGAGTAGATCCAGTCGTGGCTCGAGACCACCCCCCACCCCCTGCACCTGGGGATGATGGGCTGCACGGTTGCAGGACGTGCCGGGCGGGCGGGCGACCTTGAGGTCCCGCGGCGGGGGGGCGCTGGCCACCCGCGGCACCAGGAAGCCCAACACACCCACACACCCACCGAGCCCTTTTTCGGGAGGAGCCCGGGGTCTTACAGGAGCCGAGCCCCCCCTTTGACCCGCGAGCGCGGCAGATGCCCGGCAAGGGCACGCGGCGGGGAAGGAGGAGGAGGAGAAGAAGAAGAGGGGCGAGCGAGCGAGCGATGGCTTTGATAGCCAGCCAGCCCGCCAGGCAGCCCACCCACCCACCCAGCCCCGGCTCCTCTGGAGGGGCCTTCGAACTGACCCCCACTGCCCGAGGCAAGCTCACCGAGGAGGGGAGGGAAAAGGACTGGAGCCACGACACCACCGGCAGCGCCCCTGAGACCGGCTAATGGTCACTGCCAGCAGCAGCAGCAGCAGCAGGAGGAGCAACAAGAGCAGGAGGAGGAGGAGGAGGAGGGAGACTGCGCATGCCCTCCCCCCACGCTCTCTCTCTCTCTCTCTCTCCCCTCCCACCCTCGCGCTCCTTCCCAGCAATCCCCACTTCCTGCACGCCCAGGGCGCATGCGCCGATAGGAAGCTCTGGTCCTCCTCCTCCTCCTCCTCCTCCAGCTGCTCCTTCACGGCACACCAGGCAACATCTCACGGCACACAAGTGTGCCGCGGAACAGTGGTTGAAAAATACTGATCTAGATCAAGGGGAGTGATAGTACTACTCTATTCTGCTCTGATCAGACCCCACCTGGAGTACTGTGTCTGGTTCTGTGCACCTCAATTTTAAAAGGCTGTTGACAACCTCGAGTGGGTATAGAGGAGGGCGTCCAGGATGGTTGAAGGTCTCGAAGATATGTCTTACGAGGAATGAATTAGGGAACTGGGAATGTTTAGCATTTCAAAAAGAAGGCTGAGAGGGGATATGATAGCTATGTTTAAATATTTGAAAGGACGTCATATTGAAGAGGGAACAGGTTTGTTTTCCATGGCTTCAGAGACTAGGACTTGGGGCAATAGTTTCAAACTGCAGGAAAAGATATTCCATTTGAACATTCGGAAGAACTTCATGATGGTTAGAGCTGTTCGGCAGTGGAATATGCCTCCATGGAGGGTAGTGGAGTCTCCTTCTTTGGAGGTTTTTAAGCAGATGCTGGATGCCACCTGTCAAAAATAATGTGATGGGTGTTCCTGCATGGCAGGGGGTTGGACTGGTCTTCCAACTGTATGATTCTATGCTTCTATGATTCTATGTCTCTGTCACCTTTTCTGCATCCTCAGTGACCTCCAGCCCCATGGTCCTCATCTTCCTACCTTTCCAGTAGACCAAAAAGTGTTTGAAAACTCCACAAACCACTGCAAGAATACACAGAACACACATGAGCAGGCATGAACCCCAGCCCCCAATCCACGGACACTGTAAAAAAACATGCAGAGAAGAAAACCCCTCCATTATGCAAAACCCATGGGAAAAGACACACGAACAACTCTGCAATGCAGTGGAAATGCCCACCAGTCACTTAAAAATTGCTGAAAATAGCTAGAAAAATTGCTACCAACTCCTTCCACACCTCTGCATTCAATGCCTCATGCAACCCAAAAGCCACTGGGTTGCAATGCATCCTGGGAGCATTTTTAAAGTTTTATTTTTAATTTTGTAACTTTTTTTGTCTTGCAAGGCATTCCATAGGGAATTTTCCTTATGTGAAGCAACCGTATTCTAGGATTTTTTTTCAGCTTACGAATTTTTTGTCTTACAGGGCATTTGTCTTAAGAGGTATTACTGTATTAGTACACAGGGACTAGATGTGTGAGTGAGGTTCTAGTAATTGTCAAGTAATGTAGCTAAGTACACAAGTGGTTAAAACCCAGACATCTGAATATCAAGTGATTGCTAAATGTATTAATTCTATTGTTATAATAAACTATTTTTACTTGTTTCAGATATAAACCACTTTGTGAGACTCCGATGATATTATAATTGTAAAAAGGTGGCAGCATCAAAACCTGAGATCGTGACATTCAGCCTTGTTTGTTTACATGTGAACAGAACAATGGGAAGGCTGTCACCCTATTTCTTCACCTCAGGCTGCAACATCTCCCTTCCCAGATCCAACTCTTTATTTTATTACAGAAGGAGGAGGAAGGAAGTGCAAACACACTCCCTTTTCACCTGAAGGCCCCTATCCTGGCCAACAAGCTTGATCAGGGCTCTCCTTGGCAGCAATGTACAGTATTTAAAAAAAGCCACACTCAAGTGTGACATAAAGACAGAATATGACCAACTGGCTGTTCTCACTAGAGCCACCTGCAGAGGCGTAGCCAGGATTTGGAGCCCGTGGGGAGTTTGTTTTTGCGCCCTTCCTGCCGCCCCCCCATTGCATCCACCCAGCAACGGGGGGGGGCAAACACTGTGGGCGTGTGTTAGGTGCACGCATGTGCGTGCGTGCGCACAGGCGTGTGTGTGTGTGTGTGTGTGTGTGTGTGCGTGTGTGCAGTAGTGCACACATGCCTTACACATCTCCCACCAAGGCGAGGAAAAGGAGGAGGAGGAGGATGCGGCCATCACCTGCCTGCCTGCCTGCCTGCTTCGCCATGTGAGCGGTAGTGGAGGCAGCGGAGGGGGTACCCTCGCCAAGCCTTAGGCCCTAAGGCTTAGGGCAGGCATGTCCAAACTTTGGCCCTCCTGATGTTTTGGGCCACAACTCCCAGAATTCCAAGCCTGTATTTCCAATGGCAAAGGACTGTGGGAGTTGTGGTCCAAAACATCTGGAGGGTCAAAGTTTGGACGTGCCTGGCTTAGGGGAAAGGAGGACTGCTGGGCAGCGGGAGGGCTCATGGCTTCTTCCTCCTGCTCCCCCTCCAGCTGCCCCCAGATTGCTGTGCATGGGGAAGATGTATCCTCCTGCCCCCCCCAGATACGCCCCGGCCACTTGTGCTGTAAAAGAAAAAGAAAAATACCATTCACCCCCCCTTCAAGACTAACTCATATGTTTTAATGTAAGCTTTCATGGATCAAGTTCACTTCCTCAGATCGAAGAGTGATATTGGATGACAATTTTTATGTTGTTGTTGTTGTTGTGTCGTTACAGTCGTGACCAACTCTTAGTGACCCCATGTCCATGGAGTTTTCTTGGCAGGAATACTGGAGTGGCTTGCGAGTTCCTACTCCATGGCTCCAAAATAAAGAGACAGTGGTTGGTTAGTAAACATAAACTCAAATTAAAAGGAAATTATTATTTCAATTTCTTTGTGTAACATCACCTCACTTATCTTTCAAAATGTGTTTTGACTGGGTGTTCGGTTTTGGTGCTGGTAAGGCACATCCTCTGATACAATATGCATAATATAGTTTGAGTGGAGGCCTGCTTTTTAAAAAATAAACGAATATAAAGCAATTTCCATCTTCAATGTCATCTTGTCATTTGTATTTCACTAATCTCTCTATTTCCAGCCCCTTTCTCTCAAGGTTGTACTATAAGAAAGCACACCATACAGCTTAGGAGAGATCCCTGTGCTATGCAGCTGCCCTTCACATAAAGATGCTACACATTTCTGCATGCATAATAGGAAATCACTGTCAAGCTCTTGCTAGCAAAAGAAACAGTATTCTATAAAATAGGAGGTACGCTACAGATTAAGTTCAATTGGTAATCCTCACAGGAACAGACTCACTGAATTGTCAAGACATATACGAGTATTAATTATTCTGGGGATGTACTTAAATTGCAACTAGCAATTGGGTTACACCTAATATACCTTATATTTTGATTAGACATGGGCCCCGTTCTCGTTCGTTGTTCTCGTTACGTAACGGGGAACGAGAACAACAATTACTCCACTCCAGCTCGAACCCGACCCAATAAAGAAAAATTGGGTCTGATTTGTCGTTGTTGTGCATGGCATCGCGGCGCTGGAGATCGCGCGATGCCAAACGGCGCAGCACAGAAAAAAGGTTTTAAAAATAAAAAAACCCCGATTCCCGGCCATAAAAGCAGGCGAAAATATGCCTGCCTCAGTGAGGGCACCTACCAGAGAGGGGTGGTTTCGGGGGGGGGTCCCCAGCCTCCCCCCCTCCTGTCCTGGGCTGTGGTACCAGGCTGGGGGGGGGCATCCTCGTCGTCTCCATTTGCCATGTGGTGGTGGGGAAATCCAAAATGGCGACCGCAATTTTTCTTTTGAAATCGTGCTCCAAAAACCCACCAAAGCACCACAGAAACATGTGAAAATTAGGTATTTTAACTGCGGGAATTTTTATAGTAGCAGCAGTGGGTTTTTCTTGCAATAAAACGTCTCCATTGATTTTATTTTATTTTATTTTTATTTTTTTACACCTGCGCATGAGCAATGATGGGCTGGCCATGGGATGGGACCATGCAAATGTTTGGAGCCATTCCACCAATCGCATGGCCAGCTTTTGACTTGAGACTTCTGGGTGTGCCAGAGAGGGCATTAAAAGCCCACTAACCCGAACCCTAACCCTAACCCATACGCCAGTACGCTGTCCTTCTTAGTGGGTCACAGGCACCCAGAGGTGCAGCCCAATAACCCACCCTAACCTTAACCGTAACCCTAAGCCTAGCCCTACCCTAACCCCACCAACCCTAACCCAGATCCGTACGCAAGTACACTTTCCTTCTTAGTGGGTCAAAGTGAGGCACCCAGAGAGGTGCCTCACAGAGCCCACTTCCCTACCCCTATCCCATTCCCTAACCTGTATGTCAGTACGCTAGAACACTTCCCTTCTTAGTGAGTCAAAGTGAGGCACCCAGAGAGGTGCCTCGCAGAGCCCACTCACTATCCCATTCCCTAACCTGTACACCAGTACGCTAGTATGCTTCCCTTCTTAGTGAGTCAGAGGCACCCAGAGAGAGCAGTGCATCTGCCACTTACCCCCCCACCCTAACATATGTAAAAAATAAATATGCGGCGGCTCCGCGAAACGCTTCCCTTCCCTTCTTAGTGGGTCAGACGTCAGAGGCACCCAGGGAGGTGCCTCCCAGAGCCCACTTACCCCAACCCCCAAACGACCAAAGGACAAACGGAACGACAAATTTTTGAAAATTATCGCGACAAACGGAAACGACCCGAAACGGACCTGTCCCGACAAACGACAACTTGAAACGTCATTTTTTCTGGTCGTGCCCATCTCTAATTTTGATCAGATCATCACTTTGTATTGCACAATATAATGTCCACTTTGACAGGCAATGGCTATCTAGGATCCTAGACAGTCCTATTAAATGATCTGGAAAGAGATGTCAGAAATTCATCTGGTACCACTAAAATTTAATTTAAAATAATTGCAAGCTCCCCCCACCCCGCTTTTCAGGTTAAAAGGCTCCCTAGGGCTACCTTCTGCCCTGGGAAAGCCTTTGGAAGCTTGAGGGGGACGGTTTAACAGCGGAAAATCTTAACCAGATGGTATCCACCGAACCCTACTTCAACACCACACAGGTATTTCAGCTGAATCTGCCTTTCTTCCCTGTCCAGCTTTTAAATCCATCAGGAATACCATCACATGGATGGTTTGACCTTGAGCTCCGGTGACATTTCTTTACACTTCTGAAACGTTCCCAGTCTCTCCAGGGCTGCCCTTCCAAGACTACAGGTGTGACTGGATGCCTATTTAGCCTGCCATTTGGACTGCCGAGCAGAGAGGCACGTGGCTCTTTTTGACAGAGATCACGTGACACACTCACTGGAGTGAACCCAATCATCCCACAAGCCTTCCTACCCGCACTCTTCTGGCCCCTGTCAGGGGCTTCTCCTTTCTCTATGCATGCTCTGGTTTGGTTTGTTTCCAGCACGTGTGATTGCTGGAAATGGGCTAAAAGGGAACCTTCTTCAAATTTGATGATCTCATGAAATTGTAGACGAACCCTCAGCCTTGTTATGTTTTGTAGGCTGCAGCATCAATTGGGGTCGATGACTGAACCAAGGTACGATCAATCTTTAACAATGCCAGTTTCTTCCCTCAGCATTAAAGTTATTTAATTCTTCTGTAGTCTTCCTAAGATTGAAGAGTATTCCTACTTTTGCCGTTTCTTCTTTCATCTTTCAGGTAACAGTTGCATAATAATGAACTAGTCATATGCCTGAAGTTTTTATACACATGTTTTGGTGGTGGAGAAGCCCCATGGTTTTGGAGGAGGCAAGTGCATTTCCTATCGTGCCTCATTTGTAATCATATTTTTGTGGCTGTTTTTATTTGTTCAGTGCCCTAAATATTAGCTGCTTTGGTCTGTTCTGCTCCACACGATATCTCCTTACAGGAAAACGTTATTCTAGCCAATCAAAAGCACATATTGAGCAATGATTTATGCATATGCAGTTCTCATACTTCTGCACTGACACAAGTTGAAACAGATTGGAATTGGTGCTAATACATGCCTTTAGAACTTCAGATCTTAAGCACGCCTATAATGTATTTAAAATGTCAGTTCTCTTGAGTTTTCATTTAAAATAGCAACAAGTAGAAGAAGGTGTGTTTCAAAAAGTAATGACACAACACACACACACACACACACACACACACACACACACACGTTTCTACAGTATAAGCTTTTTCTGCCTTGTCTATTTTATTTATTTTCTGTTCAACTTTCTTTGAAGTGAATGCGCTTAAGATGACCTGAGAGTCCCCCAAAGTTAACATGTGAACATATATGGTGTGAGTTGGGATAAAAACAGATAGATAAATTTCTCTTCAAGCTTTCTCTCTCCCCCTGTGTGTGTGTGTGTGTGTGTGTGTGTGTGTGTGTGTGTGTGTGTGTGAAGGTGTCAGATATTAGTTAGTGAAATTCATGTATTAGACAGGATGTTCTATATATATCTGATATGTATTTAATTGATTTAAAGATGGAGTCTGTAAAAGTGCAAAGTCACAGTAACTCAATGTATAGTTTTTTCTAAATGGAGTGTAGATGTTAAGAATGAGCATAATGAATTTTGGCTGATGCAAGGGGTTGCAATAGCTATGAGGTAATGTCATTCATGATTGGACAGACATGTGTATAAAAATGTTCTGTAAATCATTGTACATTGGGCCTTCTGTGAGTAAGGCACCCACTTTGTTTCTCTGCCATAAATTCTGTCATATGTACTGAATAATGTTATGCTGTTATGCTGTTGAACTTTGTATAAGTTCAGAGATGCTGTGATATATTTTTGTTCATATGTAATATAGCTGTTTGGTTTTTTTAAAAAAACCCTGTCTCTGGCTAACTATTTATTTAATAAGTATTGCTTCCGCTGGCTGATCAAATAGCACAAAACTCTGACAGAAGGGCTCTTATGAAAGTAGCCAAAGGCATTGGAATGATATAGTGAGACCTTTGGCTGTAAGTGGTGAAAACATTGAGACGCAGCACTACAGGAATCCCAGGGGCCCACTTGATGTTTAAGAGACTGTTTGAAAGTATTTCCAACGTTGCAGCTGAAATGTTTGATTTGCCTCTGGGAAGCTCAACTATTTGGAAAGTTAGATTTTAGGTTTGATGCTCACAGACTTAGCTAACCAACTTTGAACTTCAGCTTTATTGGCCTGCCAGATTTATCATGCTTGAACTTCCAATTTGGGAAACATCAAACCAACTTGATGAACTCAATGACTTCTGCATACTTTGGTTGAATTTGAAGACTCAGCTAAGCCAAGATTTCAGTGACTTTCATCCATTAAATATACCATGCTAGGCATTATTTATTCATTCAAACTATTTCCACACTGCTTTCCCCCTTTAAAAAGATCCAGGACAGTTTACATCTCTAAAACACAAAATTTAAAGCAAAAACCAGTAAATGTACAAATGCTTAAAGAAAAACCACCCATAGTAAAAAGAAATGCAATGGTTTGGCACAAAGGGGAACAGGGGTCTTAGGAGAGGGGTGGCACATTAATCGATCATTACTCTCAAGATATTATAATCATATTACAACTGTATATCTTTAGTCCTCTTAAATATGATTTGTTGCTCTTCCTCCAAATATAGTATATATTGTTCAACATTTCCATTTTAAAGTGGACTTTCTCCTACTAAAATATTTTTTAAAAAATATTTTGCACTAGAAAGAGACATCGTTTCAAATGTCTATTTAAGTTTCGACCTGGTCGCGGATGTGAATGTCACTGAGCTGATGGGGAACAGTGACCATGCTGTAATCTCCTTTGCCATGCATCTTGGGGGAAGAGTGTCAAGCAAATCAGACACAAAAACCCTGTATTTTTGTGACCCTTGATCTGAGGGCGGACTTCCCTCAGATGAGGAAACTAGGTAGAAATTGAAAGGAAGGTAAAAAAAATCCAATCTCTCCAGAGTGCATGGAGCTTGTTTAAAATGAGGCCCAGCACAAGTGCATACCACAAAGAAAAGAGATCATCTAAATCCAAGCGGGGGCGGGCATGGTTAACAAGTGGACTTGAGACAGGCTCTAAAGAAAAAGGAGAGGTCTTTCCGTAAATGGAGATTCTCCCCAAATGAGGAAAATAAAAAGGAACACAAACTCTGGCAAAAGAAATGTAAGAAGATGACAAGAGAGGCAAAGAAAGACTTTTTAGGAACTTATGGCTACTAACAATATAAAGGGAAATAATAAAATCTTCTTTAAATATGTTAGAAGGAGAAAACCTGCCAGAGAAATGGTTGGCCTTCTGGATGGTGAGGGAGGAAAAGAGGAGGTAAAGGGGGTTTGGAAATAGCAGAGAAATTAAATGACTTCTTTCCAAATGTCTGCATTACAGAAGACATCGGGCAGATTCCGCAGCTCGAGCGGCCTCTCTTGACTAAAGAATTAAATCAAATACAGGTTAAAAGAGAGGATATTTTAGGTTTAATTGATAAATTAAAGATCAACAAGTCCCTGGGCCCAGATGACACCCCCCAAATTTGGCAGAAATGAAGAGGAGACTGTCTGCTACACCTATGGCAAATCTGGAGCTGATGCAAGGTCCAGTTTCATAGTTATAGTTTTTGTTTGCGGCACCCCTATTTTTTGAGTTGACTTACAGAATGCTGAATACTGCTGTCAGCACAATATTTTGCTACACATTTGTGCAACAATAATTAGAGTATTAGTGAGCAACGAGGGTAGCTTAGCAAAAAAGAGGAGGCTGGGATGGTATATTTCACTGCAGTCCTGCACCCTCTCTCTGAATGCCTGATCACGATATCTAGACCAGTGATTGTGAACCTTTTAGAGACCTAGTGCC
>JAHTLZ010000379.1:42775768-42802050 GCA_023846285.1 Phrynocephalus versicolor
TGCTTAAAAACCACCACCCTTTGTGGCAGCATATTCCAGTACCGAACAGCTCTAACCATCATGAAGTTCTTCCTAATGTTCAAATGGAATCTGTTTTCCTGTAGTTTGACACCATTTCCCCGAGTCCTAGTCTCTGAAGCCATGGAAAACAAACCTGTTCCCTCTTCAATATGGCATCCTTTCAGATATTTAAACATAGCTATCATATCCCCCCTCAGCCTTCTTTTTGAAAGGCTAAACATTCCCAGCTCCCTAAGCCGTTCCTCATATGACATTTCTTCCAGACCTTTAACCATCCTGGTCACCCTCCTCTGCACCCGCTCGAGGTTGTCAACATCCTTTTTAAATTGTGGCGCACAGAACTGGACACAGTACTCCAGGTGGGGGCTGACCAGAGCAGAATAGAGTGGCACTATCACTTCCCTTGATCTAGACACTATGCTTCTGTTGATGCAACCAAGAATCAGGTTTTCCTAGCCGCCGCATCACACTGCTGACTCATATTCAGTTTGTGGTCCACCAAGACTCCCAGATCCCTTTCACAGGTACTATTTTCCAGCCAGGTATCTCCCATCCTATATCTGTGCAATTCGTTCTTTTTACCTAGATGCAGCACCCTACATTTCCTTCCGTTGAAATCCATTCTGTTAGCTTTGGCCCAACACTCTAATCCAGGGGTGCCCAAACGTTTTGTAAGGAGGGCCAGATTTGGTGGCTGGGAATGTGTCAGGGGCCGGTTGCTCCCCGACCCTGCCACCCCACTGCAAGCCCCACCCACTGACCCATAAGCCCCACCCACTGACCCTTTGCAACCCCACCCGCAGGAAGGAAGGTGGGACCAAGGGAGGGAGGGAGGAAGGTGGAAACCAAGAGAGGAAGGAAGGAAGGTGGGGACGAAGGGAGGGAGGGGGGAGGGAGGGGGGACCAAGGGAGGGAGGAAAGAAGGAAGGTGGGGACCAAAGGAAGCACAGGGAGCCGTGGCCACCACAGAGGAATGTGTGGGTGAAGGAGGGGGAGGGAGGAGCGGGCCAGCCAGCCGCAGGCCACTCAGAATGGCCTGATGGGCTGGATTTGGCCCCCGGGCCGGACTTTGAGCAGGCCTGCTCTAATCTGTCAAGGTCATTTTGGATTTTCATCCTATCCTCTAGGGAATTAGCAACCCCTCCCAATTTGGTATCATCTTCAAATTTAATTAGCATACTCTCCATTCCTTCCTCCAAGTCATTAATAAAGATATTGAACAGCACTGGACCCAGAACAGAACCCTGGGGCACCCCACTGGTCACATCTCTCCAAGCTGAAGAGAGGCCATTTATGACCACCCTTTGGGTGCGATCAGTCAACCAATTACAAATCCACCTAACAGTTGCACTATCTATCCCACTTTCTACTAACTTCTTAGCAAGAATACTACGAGGAGCCTTATCAAAGACCTTACTAAAGTCCAGATAAGCAACATCCACAGCATTCCCCTGATCCAGGGGTGTGATTTCAACAATAAAATTATATACCACCCCATACCACTTCAAATAGTCTCTGGGCGGTTTACAGTTTAATTACACTATGCAGACTATGCAGTGCCCCCCCCCCAGCAAGATGGGTATTCATTTTACCCACATTGGAAGGATGGAAGGCTGAGTCAACCATGAGCCTGCTACCTGGGATTGAACTCCAGGTCATGAACACAGTTTTACCTGCACTACAGGCATTTAAGCACTACACCTATGGCTCTGTGCAATACAGAATACCTAGACAAATAAAAAAAATCATGCCTTCACTACCAAGGCCATAGTTAATGACTCATACTTTATGGGTTTCAGCACTTTAGGCCATTGTTCACCTTAAGGCTATTGAGACTGTTGTCTACCTAACGGGCCTATTCAGGCCCATGTTCATCTTATGAGCCTATTTCAAACCAGGATGACAAGAGGTCAAAATGAAGGACTCACAACTAGCTTTCTTCAAACTGACAAAGCTGTTTGGATTAGCAATGAAATGTTTCAATCTCTGAAGAAAAAGAAGTCCAGTTACTATGACTCAACTTCCAGATAAACTCACCTAGATGACTGAGAATCTTCACAGACAAACTTCTAGTAGGCCTCAACAAGGGTGAAGTTGGTTTGCAGTGGGTTAAAATGGGGACTCCGCTATCCCTCTACTCCCCCCCAGCTATGTGTAATGGTACAATGATCATTGTTGTATTTTAATTCCTGTTTTTCTGCTTGTTTTTCATGGTCATTGCTTTTGGTATTACTGTATTTCTATGTCTCAAGTTCTACACTTGACATGAGAGAGAGTAGAAATGTAACAAAATTAGGGTTGACATGAACCAGGTACCCATTCTCACTTAGTTATGAAGATTGGTTTCGATCAGTTAAGCTCTCTCTCAAGATCTTAATGTAGAGATAAAGAAAGAAGATTGGGTGAAAATTTGGAAGATGAGAATCTTGAGATCATTATCAGTTAGGATAAAAGAAAATTATTTTAAACTGGTTTCTAGATGGTATTTAACACCAATTAGGCTGAATAGAATGAATGCTGGATACTCTAAGATGTGCTGGAAATGTGAAAAAAAGATAGGTACATATATGCATCTGTGGTGGGGATGTGAAATAGTTCAAAAGTTCTGGAAAAAGGTTTTTTTAGAGCTAAGTGATATGATTAAGCTAGATATTGATTGCAATTCAGAGATAGCATTATTATCATTGTTAACTAGTAAAGATTATGCTGCTGCAACAAAGGAGCTAATAGCAAATCTTAGGACAGCTGCTAGATTAATTATAGCAAGAAACTGGAAATCTAAACTAGATCTCAAGGTGGAAGATGGGTATAACGAACTTTGGGATATAGCCATAAACGATAAATTGTCTTGTAGCCTAAAAGTTAAACGAGGAGAAATGAAAAAAGATGTTTTTTATGACATTTGGGGAAAATTTATAGACTTTGTATTAGTTGAAGGGAAGGGGAAAGAGTCGACCAATACTTCAAGACAGTTCTGGACTTTAAGAAGAATACTAGAACAACAGAAGACGGAGTAACAAAGAAGAACTCATGGATGGTCCCGGGGGTGGGGGTGCACTTGTATTGTTAATTGTTATTTGTTATTTTGTTTGTATGTAGTATAAAATTAAATAAAAATTATTAAAAAAAAACCTCTCTCTCAATGTTGCCTACCCCACAAGTTTGTTGTGGACACTACCTCTCCTTTAAACATTTTGGAGTCAAGGCAGTGTGTATGTGGAATAACTCAGGCGCTAAGTATTTTAAAATATTTATTTTGTTATGCCCTGGCCTTCAAAACAATGGCTTCGTAGAGAACCCTACAAGGAGGTGAGAAATCTGATTCAGAAACCTAGAATTCAAAAGTATCTTTTGCTTTTTCCTAAGCGTCCTTATCATACATGTTTCACACTAACTCAGTGGCAATATGTCTGTGATTCTCAGTCATCCAGGTGAGTTTATCTGGAAGGTGAGTCATGGCAACTGGACTTCTTTTTCTTGAGAGATTGAAACGAAGCTGTTCGTTTGAGCCGCGAGACGTTTCAATCTCTCAAGAAAAAGAAGTCCAGTTGCCATGACTCACCTTCCAGATAGGTCAGTGGCATCGTGTGCAGAAGACTGAAGTTTCCACCGGACCCAAATCGGCCCCTTTTTAACCTCTCCAATTTCTTGACATCGACTTTTGCATCGGGGTGGGGGTGGGGATGGCATTAATGTTTATTCCAGATCCCCCCTCCCATCCGTCTTGAATGGGCCACGAGAGAAAAGGGAACACCGGGCGTTTGATTATCCACTTTGAGATGACACTTTCTGGGGAGCCGTTTGCAAAGGATAGATTTTTACAGTGGTACCTTGTATAAAGGACTTTATTTGTTCCAAATGAAATTCTTTTAAGCAAATTTTCCTTTAGACAAATTTCCCATAGGAATGCAATGAAAACAGAGTAATCCCTAATCGCGACCATTTTTATGTTGCACGGATTTGCCCCACAGGCGATTATGTTAAACAAATTTCCCCTATCTCCGGAATTTTTTATGTTTTACAGATTTTATGTTCTCCAATCTGTTTGTTCTACGAGGGTCCACTGTATTTCCGACGACGACGACGACCCCGCCGCCCGCCCCGTCCGGGGTCGCCGCCGCCGCGCCGCGTCCTCCCTCTGCCCTCCCCCTCCAAGCGCGCGTCCCCCGCCGGCCCGCCCGCTCGCCGGCCCTCGAAGAAGGAGGAGGAGGGCCGCGGGGACGGGGCTCCTCCTCCTCGCGGGAGGCGGCGCGTCTTCGCGGGGCGGAGGAAGAAGAGGGGGGGCGGGATTAGCTCATCGCGGCGGCGGCGGCAGGGCAGCGGCCGAAACATTAGCGAGTGGCGCCAGCAGCAGCAGAAGCAGCGAAAGCAGAGAGAGGAGGAGGAGGAGGAGGAGGAGCGGCCGCTGGTCGGCGGCGGCGGCGGCATCGACAGCAGCAGCCGCTTCTTTCTCCCTTCCCGGTCTTATTCCGGGTTGCTGCTCTCGGCAGGGCGCCGGCGGACGGGGAGAGGAGCTCGCTCGCTCGCTCGCGGGGCTCGACCACCATCCTCCCCCTTTTTTTCCTCCCCCTCCCTCCTCTCCCCCCCCCCCCAAATCCCTTGCCTCCTTCCCTGCTCCAACCCTCGGAGAAAGAAGTGGGGGCGGCGGCGGCGGCCGTGGTTCTTCCCCGGCCGGCTCTATGGCTCTGTGCAACGGAGAAGCCAAGGTCAGTGCCGTGCGCCGGCGGGAAGGAAGGAGGGAGGGAGGGAGGGCGGGCAGGCATGGCGCGGGGGGGGGGAAGGGGAGACGGAGGGAAGGAGGAAGAAGAGGCCGCCCGGAGGGACGGACAGACGGTCAGACGGACGGGCCGAAAGCGCGCCCCCCCCGCCCTCCTTGGCTGGGCTCTCCCGGCGCGCTCCGTTCCTTCGCCGCCCCCCAACCCCGTCCCCGGGCCTGGCAGCTCACTCTGGCTCTGGGTAGGCGGGGGGGGGGCTTGCGTGTATGTGTGTATGCGTGTGTCAGAGGCAAGGAGCCCGACGGGCAGGGGCGAGCTCCGGTTTCCTTCCCGCGCCGCTGGCTCGCTGGGTGTCTCCCCCCCCCCCGGGGGGGGGGGGGGGGGAGGGGGGGGGGGGCCCCCCCCCCGGGGGGGGGGGGGGGCGCGCTCTCGCTCCCCCCCCCCCCTCCCCCCCCCCCGGCGTTTTTTTTCCCCCCCCCCCCGCACGCGCCGCCGCTTCTCTCCTGGAGCAGCCGGAGGATTCGTGCCGGGCACATACAGGGGGAAGGGAGGGCAAGGCGAAAGTATGGGGGGGAGACAAGGACCAGCGGCCACTGGCACTCGCCCCCCCCCCTCTCTTCCTCTTCCAATCCAAAACCCAGCTCGGGCACTCTGGGGGGAGGAAGAAGGCAAATGCCCGCCCGCCCCCTCCAATGTCTGCCGCCCGCAAGTCCCTCCTCTTCCCCTTCGGGCGCATTCCCGCTGCCACTTGCCCCACATGGCGGGCGGGCCGCTGCTCGGCTCCCTTCTTGGCTTGGCAGAGCCAGGGCCCTGGCCTTCCTCTCTCTCTCTCTCTCTCTCTCTTTCTCTCTCTCTTTCTCTGTGTTGTGTTTCTTCCCTGAGAGAAGAGAGAGAAAAGGGAAGGCGAGGGGCGGCCGGGCCCTGCCTGCCAAGAGACGCTCAGGTCGCCCTGAGCCTAGGAAAGCCGCCTGCTTTGGGACACGTTTTTCGCCCTAAGTCGAGCCTTTCGATCAGAATTGGGCGAGGGGGCAGCAAGCTAAAAAGAGCGGCTTTTTTAAAATAATATTTGAGAGTGGGAGAGCTTCCCTGAACTAACTTCTCCATCAAGTTTTTTTGGAAAAACATCCTCGCGATTGCGGGGCTCAGGAGTTCTCCTGCCAAATGCCTCTTCAATGCTCCTTCTTGAAATCCTAAAAAGATTTGCTTTTCAGCAACATACAGTGTTTCTAGGAGTGTTCTGTTTTGAAAGAAAAGTGTGAATGTTGGTACCCTAAGTCTAAGAAACTAGGTTGGGGTGGTGGGGGAGAGACATGCCTACCCTAAGTGTTTCTCTGCCTGGTTCTGGGTCATGTAATGGCTTTATTCTCCCTCCCCCAACAGAAAGAGAGGATACTCTTTAACTAAAAAGAAAAATGCTTAGTATGTTACACTGTGCTACTTATATCTTCATCATAAACACTGTACTATAGTTACAAGAACTTCAAATCTCTGTATGCCTAGGCAAAAATGAAAGAATATTCAGAATGTGTTAACATTCTGCTAGCCAACTAGGTAAAGAAGAAAAATCTACACCATTGTTGTGGACAACTTGAGAATTTGCTAATAGTGGGTGTGCAGAATATGGATTTGACAAAACTCCGGGAGGCAGTGGAAGATAGGAAGGCCTGGCGAGCTCTGGTCCATGGAGTCACGAAGAGTTGGACATGACTGAACGACTGAACAACAACAAGAATAACAGTAGCAGAGGTGCTAATCATGGCAAGGTGTTGGGCATGGCTTGCCAATCTCTGTTGAATCAAACCTTCCACATGAATCCCTGTGTTAATGGGTGAGGGAAGACACAGTACCTCAGATTTGTCGTCAACAACTGTGTGTCTGCATATTAAATGATGGTGGATAAAGTAATGACTTTTATTTCCTTTTGTCTACTTTAATTATAATAGTTTAGTGGTACCTCGGCTTACGAATTTAATCTATTCGAAATGCATGCTCTTAAGTTGCACTACTCTTAAGTTGGGGTACCTATCGGGAAAAAAATTAAAAGTTAAAAAATCAAAAAAAGAAAAAAACATCAGTCCAGCAGACCATATCTAAAATTTGTAAGACAACAGTTAAAATGCCAACAGTTTTCTACTCTTAAGTCGAATTGCTCTTAAGTCAAGCTGCTCTTAAGTCAGGGTACCACTGTATATCAGCAAGGCCGTTCTGAGTTGTGAGGAGCTTTTTCAGGATTTATCCCCCCCCCCGTAGGAAGTACTCAGACGTGGTTTTCTGTTCCCTTCTTTTGGGGGACATTCTGGGATTGTGCAACCAAGGGCAGAGCTAGCTCTCCTGGGATGCACAGTAGGGAATCCTACAGCTTGATACCTAACTCACCAAGTTATCCAACCAGTCTTGTTCATCTTGCCTAAAGCGAATCATGGTAATCTAGTTTTCTGTTGATTTGTGTGTAAGGTAACTTTTTCCACTTCTGTGCATAAGCAGTAGTTGCACGATAGTCCAAAGTTTTTTTCTGAAAACTACAGGCGTAACAGACTAATGGCTTTGGTCATATTTGCTAGGAAGAGTAGATTAAAAAGGGGAGTTGTCTTCCTAGCAGTTACAGTGGTACCTTGTATAAAGGAGTTAATTCGTACCAAATGAAATTATGTTAAGCAAAATTTCCTTTATACAAATTTCCGATAAGAGTGCATTGAAAACAGAGTAATCCCTAATCACGATCATTTTTATGTTGTACGATTCTGTTAAACAAATGTCCACTATCTCCGGAATTTTTTATTTTGTACAGATGTTATACGAGGGTCCACTGTACTAGTTTTTGCTCGCAGTATGTTATGAAGCTCAAGCAATAGTTAGAAATTCCAGCTATGCTTTCCTGACCCTGCCCAAACCAGAGGACATTGTCACAAGCAGTAAGACTTTTTCTGCTACAAGAGTGGTGGTCAATGGGCAAGATCTGATCTCTTGTGTATACACACCTCTTGTGTATAAGAGATGTCTGTCCTAGTCTCTGCTCTGACTTCTTTTAAGTGGTCTACAGTTGCTGTGGTCTTTCCCCTCATAGGAGAATTTTATTTCTCTCAAAATACTTTGCCAGGGTTAGGAAAAGAACTTTTGTAATTGTTTAACTTCTTCAATACTAAATATGTAACTTGTTGGGTGCATATGTTTCTCTGTGTGTAAAATACCATAATATTCTGCTTCCAAGCCAATGACTGTCAAGTGTGTTGTTACTGTTGGTCACATATTGACCTGTTTAGCTTTGCGTACTGATTTCTCCCTAGATATATTTCATTCTGAAGAACTGCTCTCAATTATTTATTGATGTAGTAGTTTTTTGTAGTCCGTATCATAATAATGGAAGATAGGAAGGCCTGGCGAGCTCTGGTCCATGGGGTTGCGAAGAGTTGGACACGACTGAACAACAAATCATAATAATGTGGAAAACAGATACAGTAACCCCCCCGCCATTTCGCGCTTCAGGTACCACGGTACCGCTACATAGCGGGATCGCAGTACCTGCACCGCGGGGGGCCATCTGGTCACTTCGTGCGCCCCCCCGCACCTCCGAGAAGCCCGAAAGGCCGCGGGGGCGGGGGGCGGTGAGGGCCTCGGGGAGGGACGGCGTCCCCCTCCGCAGCTGCCCCGGGTGCCTCCGGAGGGCCTCGGAGCCGCGCGGGGGGCGGCAGGGGGTGATTGGGTCACTCCATGCCGCCCCCACACTCCTCTGAGGCTTTTGCGAGCCCCCCACCCACCCCCAGGCCCCCCCCACCCGCTTCCACATATCACGGATTTTCATGGATCGCGGGTGGGGTGGGTCCCGAACCCCCGTGATCGCCGGGGGTTTACTGTACAAAAAAATCTGCTGCCTTTCCTTTCCCGTTCTTCAGTATACAAAAATTAGAGGACATCTTAAAAAGTTTCACAGCATGTGTGAGTTCTGGAAATTCTTCGCAGTTTGCGTGAGAGATAGAACTTTGTTTTATTTGCAGTTTTCCTTTCTACCTCTTCCTTCCTGGTTTCTGTCTATGACTGCTTTGAACTTCTTAATGTCATGTTCATATTATTGGATGTTGGCTTTATATGAGGTTTTATATTCTTACTTAGAAGAACATCTTCCTTGTCTCTTTTATAGAAGTATTTTTTTCCTCTTTTCCGAAAGTGCTCTTTGCCACATGATTAGGTCATTTGTAGGTTATCTTTGCACAGTTACGTGTGCCAGTGCACATTTAATAAGATTGTTATATATGGAAGGAAAATAGAAAAAAGGGTATACCTTGTTCTAAGATAGCTGTGCATTGTGATGCTAACAAGGCCTGTCCTATCAGATAGTTCCTTTCATTCACAAGTACTCTTACTAGAATAACCTTCCCCAACTGGTTCCTCTTAGCTTTCAGAACAAGGGAGTTTACAGCGTTGAGAAAAGCTGCTGTGCGCATTTAAAGCTGTTTGGGATAGTGGCTCTGTTTTCCCTCTGGTACCTATTTTACCTTTTCCTTTTAAAAAAGTGAGTTTGGATATCCTACCTAGGCAGCATGATGTACACAAAGATCACTCATTTTCTTCCATATTGTGTGTGTGTGTTATGTCGTTACTTTCGTGACTGATTCTTCGTGGCTCCATGTCCATGGAGTTTTCTTGGCAGGAATACTGGAGTGGCTTGCCAGTTCCTACTCCAGGCGTCTACAGTACCTGGTATTCCCTGGTGGTCTCCCATCCAAGTACTAACCCGGGCTGACCCTGCTTAGCTTCCGAAATCAGGCGAGATCAGATGTGCTTAGGGCATCTAGGCAGCTTCGTCCATATTACCTTTTGTTTTTATTCCGTTCATTCAGGAAAACTGGGTGGATTTTTTAAAATCGGTTGTAATCAGTGATCCCTGAGTGGCCTTGAGTATAGAAAGGGGAGATCATTATTCTGTACTTGGGAAATGTAAAACTCTTTAAAAAAAACTCTCTCCCCCCTTCCTTCCCTCTCTTTAAAAAAATCTCATTCTGATATACTGTTCTGATGTAAAGTAATCCCTTTCTGCCTTTCTTTAGTTAGTTCCATGTTGGGAATATTTGTTCTGAACAGACCTTACCAGACAAAAAGTCTGTCAGCCGAGTGATGAGACAAATACATAGCTGTCACTGTCTAGAGGCCATGTAAGAAATAGTCTCCCTGTGAAACTGATGAAGTAAACTAATCTTACAGATTTACTGTCATAAACTTGATGGCGGGAACTGTGCTGTGGGAAGAGGCTGAGATAAAGAACTTCTCTCTGGGTAGCATCTTCCACGTCAAAAAGGACTCCTGTCATGGGTATGAATTAGCCCATTGCCAGTGCTAATACACTCCCCAGCAAAAACAAAAGGTGCAGCCTTTCTGGAATGGAATCTCTATACCCACTGGTACTCCTGAATCCAGAATAGGTTGCTAGTTTGTGTTCTAAACATAGGGAAAGAGACATGTTAATGCTAAAAGTCTGTTTTATACTGTTAATCTGTTTCTGAATGCTGGGTGGGGTTTCTGAGCATATTGTGGTGGGAGGATCTGAACCCAGGTATATCTCTTCTTCATAGTTCTGTGGCTAGCATTAAATTAACTCCATTCCCCCTTGGCCAACCCTCTTGGCTAACTCTTTCATTACTGTGGAATGAGAACTGCTGAAGTGACATTTAAATTCATGTGGAGTATATCCCCCCTTTTCAGGGCAGAATAATGTAGGAGGATGAGGCTGCAATATAAGCATTGTCAAGGTAAGGCTGCTTCCCCAGCCTTAAGATGTGGTAATGAGTTTATCGGGTGTCTTCTTTCGCTGTTCATCACCTGCATGTTTAATGTTTCTGTGCCTCATGTACTGTGTTTCCCTTTACAGCTAGTGGCAGCTACTATGCCAGAAATGTCAATGCCAGAGAAGCAATGCTAGTAAATCAGTATAATACTGGACCCTTAACATTAGCTGCAGCTTGTGTGTGTGTGTGTGTGTGTGTGAGTCTCTCTCTCTGTGTGTGTGTGATCACTAAAGCTTGACATGATTCTGAAAAGCTGCCAGCAAAGGAAGTCACAAGATGACTTAAAATATTTCACTGTGTAATTGGTTTATTTGGTTGATCAGGCATAGATGACAGCTGACTTCTCATGAATGAGATTATCTCTTTCAGTATTGACTCTTGTGATTTAAGTTAATGTACACAACCTGATAGTCTGAAAGAAAGAGAAAGGACTTATTGTAACTTGATTCTGACTTCCTTCTCTGTAATCACAATGTTCTTTCCTGAGTGAAGTTTTCTAATTCAAATACTAAAGTGATCCTAGTTTGTTGACAATTTCCTCATTGATTTAATTTCAGATGTATTTGAGGCTCTTAAGACAGAGGTCTAGTGTAGTTGTTGGCCAGTTTTCTTCTGTAAATGCATTTATGATACACAGGACTATTATCTTGCACTGACAGCTGTTTCCTATGTGGTGAACTTCTACTATCACAACGTCTCCTCCCCTGCCATGAGCACAATCAACAGCAGTGGTCTCCTGCGAGCAATTCTTTCTTTGTAAGCCATAGTTATTATACTTGTACTATCAGACATTCGAAGACAAATCCATACACATCAGTTGTTGTTTGTAGTCCCATGGTGACTGCCTTAACCTCACCCTAGTTGTGCATACCATAGCTGCTCATGACTTCCTAAACGCTGAATAACTAACTGTTCTAAGACAGCCCAGCCCTGCTGTGATGTCAAGGCAACTAAATCAGAGGGGCAATAACTCTTTGTCCTCCTAGGCTCATTCTTGCACTGATGCAGATCAACCAGTGGTGAATTCTAAAAGTTGAAAACCTAAGAAGTCCAAGAAGAGAGGAATGTTTTTTTTGTTGTGAAAAGTTCAGAAGACAAATAGGGAAGCACACAATGTCTGGAGAAGAGGCTTGGGAGCATGGATGTCATATTGATCGGGCCTCATTTTGGTAGTGATTAATTAAAGCTTGTGGAAGGGAACATTTGGCCCACCATGTGGGCTGTTACGTGTCCACTCTATGTTGGGCTTTAGACTGAGGTAGTTGCTGTTCAGATTGTGATACTGTTGAAGTGCTGTTCAGGAATCTACAGCTCTTGCCTGCCACCGTTGTTGCTTGCCACCCCACTTTCCCACCCAGAGAGGGGGAATGGATCTTGTGTCCAATGTCATGCTGAATCTGGAGTGTCTCCTAAGCTCAGTGCAGATCAGAATATTTTCAGGAGTGTGCTGGAACACACCAGTGTTCAAAATAATGAGTACAAAATAATGAGTGCAAAATAATGCAGGGCATGAGTCAAGTGGATAGAGAGACACTCTTCTCCCTCTCACAAAATACCAAAACTAGAGGACATCCACTCAAATTGAGGGCTGGGAGAGTGAAAACAGACA
Source organism: Phrynocephalus versicolor (assembly GCA_023846285.1). Classification (NCBI taxonomy): domain Eukaryota; kingdom Metazoa; phylum Chordata; class Lepidosauria; order Squamata; family Agamidae; genus Phrynocephalus; species Phrynocephalus versicolor. Next base: position 42,787,891 of record JAHTLZ010000379.1, read on the forward strand.
AAAGAAAATATTTTTTTCACCCAGTGCGTTGTTAATCTGTGGAACTCCCTGCCACAGGATGTGGTGATGGCATCTGGCCTGGATGCCTTCAAAAGGCGATTGGATAGATTCCTGGAGGAAAAGTCCATCACAGGTTACAAACCATGATGGAGATGTGTAATCTCCAGGTTTAAATCGAGGGTACTTCAAGGGCCAGATGCAAGGGAGTGGTATCAGGAGACAGATATCTAGTCTCGTGTGCTCCCAAGACATTTGGAGGGGCCACTGTGAGATATAGGAAGCTGGACTAGATGGGCCTTTGGCCTGATCCAGCATGGCTCTTCTTAAGAACATAAGAAGAGCTTTCTTATGTTCTTATGCTTTCCTAACCATGACCAGCCAGATGACAATGGGAAGTTTACAAGGAGGATGTAAGGTTAATTAATAGACCCTTTCTAGTGCTTCCCAGTAACTGTCATTCAAAGGTATGCTGCTGCAGATCTGCCAGTGGAGCTGCTGATAGGCATCTGCTCCATAAATTAACCTAATCCCATTTAAATTAGTGGATGCCTCCATGTCTTGTGATAGCAAACTGCCTAGTTAGTGAATAGTTCAAGACTGTCTTGTATCATGGAGAAATAAATAAGCTGGGCTAAGAGCCCGCTATGTGTGTTACAGGAGACCCGTGATTTGGTCTCTTGATCTCCTATTTCTGTTCCAATTAAAACAATTAAAGCAGGCTAAGAACATCCAAGCTCTGAACCTCAACTAAGACACTTCCTGGCTTTTTTCCATCTTGCCAAGGACCTTACATCTAAGAAATGACTTCTGGCAAATCCTTATTTTGCCTTGTTATAAACCAGAGAAAATCTAAAATGGTGTAGTGCAGGGCTGTTCAACTTTGAACAGGCCGAGGTCTACTTTTTCTGGCCCAAAGTGCCTGAGGGCTACTACACTAATACATCCACGTACAAATTTTATCCACTCCAAGTACATGCTCGTAAGTAAAAAAAAAATTGTAAGTAGAGCAGAAGTTTCCCATAGGAATGCATTGAAATCCATTCCCTCTGGAACGGATTAATTGATTTTCAATGCATTCCTATGGGAAGGCTGACTATGCACATGCTTCCCTTGCATCCGCTGGATCATCTGGCCAGCGGGGGGAGCAGGGGACCACACCATGGCCCTTGAACTGCCCCGCTTGGCTGAGACAGTTGGCTGGCAGACCCAGAACTTTGCTGGGGCAGTGGTGGTACTTGGGACAGGGAAGAGAGGGATGGAGAACTTATCCCCTCACTTTTTTATTGGTGGCTGGCAGGCTACTTTTGAACCATTCACGGGCTACTGGTAGCCCCCGGTCTACTTGTTGTGCAGGACTGTTATAATCTATTGGTACTGCTCTGAGGAAGAGGGTTTCACCCTCTAAATATTAGCAAAGTTTCTGTGAATTTTCTAGTAGCCTAAAGGTATCACCTGTTCCACTTTTGTGTTCGCTTTTTGTGATGGCTCCACGGCTCCTCAACTTGTTTTGCTTCAATTAAAGCAAAACAGAAATCTGTGGAACAGCATCTGTGACATTTGCAGAGATAAGTCTTTGCTATTTGAAACTGAGTCTCATTTTCCAAGTGTAATTTGTCAGCAGTTGGGAAGGAGATATGCTGTGGAGAAGTGACCATACTGGGAGAATCCCAAACAGTGGTCTCTACTGAAATTACTTCTGTCTTCATGTATGACATTTTAAGTTGTTCCCCATCGCCTGCTGTTAGTACTGTAGTAGAGAACTCTCATTAAGTTTTCAAGCACGTTGGTTTAGAAAGTTCATTTATTTGATTTGTTTAAGAGGTTTATCTCTCTTTTAGTGCCAGTGCATTACTCAAGGCGGCTTAGACATCTTATCTTCTTTTAAAAATTATGAATACAGTAGATTCCTGTGACTTAATGCACAAGCGTAAATTAGATGGCAGAAATCAAAACAGGGAATTCCTGCTAGTTAAGAAGTTAGTATTTACACTCCTTGTCATATACCAGTCCCATGATTTGGCACATGCCAAGGAGTACTACCCTTATTTTTCTAACTCGTGTCAATTTCTGTCACTCATATTCATGCTAAATATCTAAGTGGTGCATGCTAGCCTGGAGGGGAGTTTTAACAGTCTGTGGGATGTTTACCTAAAGGGACTGCCTAATTGTAATGTGTTGTTACTGTGTGTCTGTCTAGTTCAGCATCCTCCCAGTTCTGAATGGCAGTAAGATAATAAGCAGAACTGTGTTCTGGGAGAGAAAATATGTCTGCCTGCAAGAAATTTAGGGATAAAATGTTCTTCTTAAAGGTCAGGGACTCCCAATTGCTCTTGAAGGACTTGATGTGGAGCTGCCTTCTGCTGTATGAGACTCTCCAAATGTTTATTATCCGATGCTATCATGTCCAGTGGACCTGCTGGTTGTGAACCATCGGGTGAGTAGTCCAACACAGTGGATGTGTGCCTACTTGGGAAAAACTGATACTAAAATAGCTGTGCCAGACCTATAAACATGCTCTTTCTACTTCACTTTATTTATTTATTATATTTATTATATTATTATCCCCCCCCACACACACACACACAAAATCTGACCAAACAGCCATTCTGTGCAGCTTACAACAGAAAACAATATAAATACATAGCATCCCAATGAACATTAACACCAAAGCTAATTCAGGACAAAATAAAATCATAAAACATAAGGAGCATAATCACATTACAAAAAGTATCAAAATAACATTGAAACATTTATACTATTTGAATATTCCTGCAATCAGAAATATGCTACAATGATGGGTAAGATGGTTTAGGCCAGACATCTGTTGTTAGGTTGGGACTGGTTTGGGGAAGGCCTGCCTAATAGTGCCAGGTTTTTAGTGAACTTTTAAAAGAGTCCAGAGGTGGTCCTCGTTGGATTTCAAACAGGAGATCATTCCAAAGAGATGGAGCTACCACCAAGAAGGCATGGCTCTTAGTTCATTCCTTTTGTACCTCTCTTGGGGCTACCAATTTTAATTGCCTCGCCTGAGAGGAACAGGTATTACAGGCTGATCTCTGAGGAAGAAGGCTTTCAGCCAGGTAACGAGGTCCCAAACTGTTTAGGATTTAATATGTTAGAGTCATTACATTGAAGCTGGTATGGAAGCGAATTGGTAGCTAGTGCAAAGTGGCCCAAATGGGGGAGATATGTTCATATTTTCTCACCCCAGTTAATAGTCTGGAGGCCGCATTCTGGGGGCTATTGAGGTCTGTCCTCCAAGAAGGTTCGGAGCCAGGCCAAAGGCGGGATGCCTGTCCCCAACTGGAGAACCTCCCTGGGAGGAGACCATGGTCGGTGATATTGAAAGCTGCTGAGAGTTCGAGGAAGACCAGCAGGGACATTTTGTCCCTTTCGGTCTCCCTCAAAAGGTTGTCTTGTAGAGCAGCCAGTGCTGTCTCCATGACATGCCATGGCCTGAAGCCAGCCTCAAACGTATCAAGGGTGTGGGTCTCCTCCAGAAGCTATTTTGCCCCCACCCTCTCTGCTAGCTTGTGTAGGAATGAGAAGCTAACAGGCCTATATTTGCTAATACTGTATCATTGTTGCTGTATTCAGTTTCTTGGGAATAAGCCAAATTATTTCCTTGAGTAGCTTGAGGACCCTGCTCTCAAGGAAAGACCCATTTATGTATTTTCCTCTCTCTCTCTCTCTCTCTCTCTCTCTCTCTCTCTCTCTCTCTCTCTCTCTCTCTCTCTCTGTGTGTGTGTGTGTGTGTGTGTGTGTGTGTGTGTGAGTGAGTGTGTTTGTTTGTTTGTTTGTTGTTACAGTCTTGACTGATCCTTTGTGACTCCATGTCTGTGGAGTTTTCTTGGCAGGAATACTGGAGTGTTTTGCCAGTTCCTACTCCAGGCACCTACAGCACCTGGTATTCCCTGGTGGTCTCCCATCCACATACCAGCCAGGCCTGACCCTGCTTAGCTTCCGAGATCAGGCGAGATCAGATGCGCTCATGTCATCTAGGCAGCATGTATTTTCCTACTTCTCCACTAAATTGTTTGTAAAATGTTAGCAGTATGTAATGATTTAGCAAACTTGTATAAGCTAATCAGTAAATAAATGATTATCTACTTGTAATGAATTCTGATTCTTCAAAGTGAATAACTTCACTAGTCAGTTTTGTGAAAAATTGGACTGTATGTGCTTCTAGTCTGGTTGAAAACCTCTTTGATGACACCTTGGTTGCCACTGAAGCTTCCTTTTGCCGTCTTTCTCTAAACATTATCTTGATATCACACTTCCATGTGGAAGAAGTATCTTCCATATTTGTATTGGCCCATCCAGACTGATGTGTGTTTACCTTCTCTGACATCCTAAAATAAAGATTTGCTGTGCATGGCCTAAGGTAAGCATATGGGTCAGATGGTTGGTGCACCACCACAGGGAAAGGACACCAGCAGTGTGCATAGACCAGTGAGTGGTCTGGAGGGAAGGGGATTGGTGCAACTGGCTAGCAGCACATCATGGTTCTGACCTCTGTTGTTTATGTTTATGCACTTTTATATGCTGCTTATAAGGTAAAGGTTCCCCTGCACATGTATGCTAGTCGTGTCTGACTCTAGGGGCGATGCTCTTCCTTATTCAAGCTGGAAGAGCCAGTGCTGTGCAAGTCCATGGCCATGTGGCCGGCATGGCTGCAAGGAAACACTGTTTATATATCTTAGCTATTTATTAGATTTTGGATACTCTGGGTGGTTGTTATCAAACATTTCCAGTAACATACAAAAGCTTAAAAAAACATTTAAGACAATAAGCAACATATAATTGTATTAAAAACCAAACTCTCCATCCTACCATTGATTAAAATCTGACAGACAGTATCATATATTGCGAAATCCATTTAAAAAATTTGTTGTTGGCAGATGACTTAAGGGCATTTTACTCTTTGGCCTATAGTATTCTGCAAGGATCTTCCTTACATCCCTCGTATTGTTTTGCATCTACCCGAAACTGCCAAGGCAGCTTATCAACAGATTTAGGATGCATTGTCATTGGTATGCAGGTGGCATACAGCATTTCCTGTCTTTTCCATTTGATTCTAAGGAAGCTATTGATGTCTTGGAGACAGTAATGGGCTAACAGATTGAAGTTTAATCAGTAGACTAACAGATTGAAGCCTAATCCAGGAGAGAGAGAGAGAGAGAGAGAGAGGAGTTTGGGGATGGGTGGCTTCTTCTGATGTAGATTTTCACCACAGATGGAATGGAATGGAATGCAATTTATTGTCATTGTATAAATACAACGAGATTAAAAGTGTCATTCAGCCAGTCATTCACACAACCCAGCATAAAAATCCAAGACGTAAAATCTACAATTTAAGAACAAACCATCTATACACATACTCCAACATTCACACGCCGAACATCACTGACATAAAAACCAAACATACACACACAGCCCTATACTCTTTCACCTGACAACATTCATACCCTATCCATAAAAACTACAATTAAAAAAAACAGCCATACACAACCCCCATACAATATATATGTAACACATTCAACACTATTACCCGTCAACTTAATTTTTAACAGAATTTAGCATTGGACAAATTAGGTTTACAGTTTGGGAAAGGGGTTTTTCATGAAACTAGTCCTGTTGTTAGGTGCTCAGACGGTGTCTGCGTGTTTTTTCCGCTTTAGCCTTTCCTGCCATTATGTCTGTTAAACCAAGTCACAGCGATACAAAGTTTCATTGCATCAAGATTGAGTTGCTGCTGAATAAACCAACATTGATACCTGCAGTGGTATTCAAAGTTTCAGTTGTTCCTAGATGTAACAATTAGGATGCTCCCAGGAATGTAAATAAACCCATTTCTGGACAGGTGAACTGGGTAAGCAATACATAATGGGCACAATTCGGATTGTTGGTTACTGCTTCTAATGTCCTAAATCAGTGGTTCTCAACCTGTGGGTCCCCAGATGTTCGTGGACTACAACTCCCAGAAGTCTCCATCACTACCTGAGCTGGCCAGGATTTCTGGGAGTTGCAGTTCAGGAACATCTGGGGACCCACAGGTTGAGAACTACTGTCCTAAATAGTCCAAGATGCCTAAAGGGATGCTTCCTCCACCATCATTCTGTGCATAACCTGAGAACTACTGGAGAATCCATTTTTATTCCAGCTAGGAATGGATGCAAGTTGATGCTGTTTAAGAACCCCTCCTTTTATGGCTTTATACTAGCTTTGTAATTCTGCAGGGAGTTAATTTGTCCCTTGGCCCTCCTTTTATATATTCTGCTACCCAGGTAATATAGAAGTAAGTATCTGGTGCCCTTTCAATTTCTAGCTGACTCTGAAGTTTCAATGACCGGATCTTTTGTTTCCATGTTTGATTTATAATTGGTCTAATTATTTATGCCTGTTTTGTGTCCAGAATGTTTTGGTCACCATTGTGTTATTTACTAGTAGAAAGGTGAGGTGTAAATTATTGTGATCAATCAATAATAAATCACCAGGCAGGAAATTGCAAGGCATTGGAAGGCACCTGTAGATAGCAGGTGGATGTTGGCTTGTTTTAAAAATGTGGAAAACAGAAAGAGAGAGGGGGGATGGGGAAGAAAACAAGATTACCTGTAGATGGTCCTTTTCTTCTAAATCATAGATGAACATGGGGTCATCAAGACATAATGTACCAGCAGCTGCTACTCTTGTGGGTGGGGGAGGGGGAGAGAAGAGATTTACCATCAGCTGAACGGGAGTGGAGGCAGAGGAAATAATTATGATGATGCATCATTTAATGCTGGCACAGCAACAGTTTCAGTGTTAGCTTTAGGTCTCTTTCAGTATGTTGGTAGAATCATTTGTTCTACTGTAGTGCTATTTCTTTAATATTGTGTATTAACTTCATAATGAAAAATTATACTTTAAAAAAAGATATCTGAACAGGTAGAAAAAAATCTCACATACACACTTCACTGTATTCTCCTGCAAAGCTCAAATTGTGGTAGAAGACCAATTCATGTCTTAACATGTTAAATACAAGCAGCTCATGCTATGTTCAGCCTAAATTCCAAGGCATTATTAGAGCTACCTCTTTTGTTTATTTCATCTTCAAGTTGTCTCTTTCCCCATTCCACCTCCATTCCATCTTGTTACAAAGTCTGAGTGAGGACCCATATAGTCAACAGCACTTTGCAGCAGTTGCCAAGGTAGGTTTTATTCCCCCGTCCTATTCAAAGATGGCAGAAATTAAACTCAGGACCTTTACCATTAAGCGCTACCATTGCACTAATTTTCCCATGAAGAGTGTGTCATTGCATGTTGCAGGAAATGCTTCACTAATGTATTAGTCCATACTATTTTACCTTCTCTGTGAATACCCCAAGTAGAAAGAAAATGAAGTTCAATTAAATTTATGGCAAGCGTTAGGCTGCAGGGTTAACTGTAGTTTGCCTATTCTCAGTTTCTTACAATTACAAGTAAATATACAGTAATCCCCCATTTATTGTCGGGATTAGGGACCTGACCCAACCCAAAATAAAGGGAAATCTGCGTTATGCGGATGCTGGGTTGGGTAGGGACTGGGGGGTGCTGTTTGGGGCCTCCTGCACTTACCCCAGGCCTGGTGCTGCCCCAAGTGGGCTTCCAATGGGCTTTTTGGGTCTGTTAGAGGCCCCAGAAGTAGTTTCCAGCACCGGAAACCACTTTTGGGGCCTCCCAACAGGCCCAGAAAGCCTGTTGGAGGCCTGCTCAGGGTAGTGCCAGGCCTGGGGTAAGTGCAGGAGGCCCCAAACAGGCCCACACAGCTTGCCCCAGGAGCCCTTGTCTTCATATACTGCAGTCCCACGAGCTACCAGGAAGCATCAATTCTCACCCCAATTATAAAAGCTCCCCAGCTTAATGTATCCTTGAAGGCTTTCACAGCCAGGATCTGATAGTTGTTGTGAGTTTTTCGGGTTGTTTGGCTGTGTTCTGGAAGTTTTTCTCCCTGTCGTTTCTCGCCAGACTCTGTGGCCGGCATCTTCAGAGGCTGACATCCCCCGGAGCGCAGAGAGAACTCCTAGTTCCCTGAGTTCCTTGCCCTCTGGGGATGCCAACCACAGAGTCTGGCGAAACACCAGGAAGAAAAACTTCCAGAACATGGCCAAACAGGCTGAAAAATTCACAACAACTATCGGCTCCCCACCCTGTTTGTCTGAAAGCTCTTTGCTCTCACCCGAGTCGAGTGGCCTTTCAAAGTCTTGCTGTCAGCCAACCCTGCCAACTTCTTCCAATGACAGCGTCACCCCTTCCATTACTAGATGCTTTTCATAGCAGCACCATGGAATATGTATTTGGTGTGAAGGTCTTAAGATCTAAGAAGCACTTCCTGCATCGTAACTGAGTATTCTGGCTAACAGGCATTGCCTAAGCAGAAGTAGATTTTACCTTTACTTTGTTAATAACTACAGCGAGTTGTGGAGCAACATTTCCAAAACATACTGTAGTGATAGCCTCTCTGGATTTAATTTTGCACAAGGAAGCATTTTTGTAATTTTCCCTGTTTTGCTAAGAAGCAAAAGTGTTCTGCAAATTTAGTAGATACATGTTTCGTAAGTGCTAGGCAGCCATTTATCTGATTATTTGGTCCAGTCTGTGGGATGGAAGTGTTAAAATCCAGGAAGGAGATAAAATACAGACAGGTTTACATCTGTATTCATTGATAAACAGTTTCTGCTAACCTGCATAAACAAAGAATGTTTTTTTTAAACTCACTGCTTATTGGCCACTCTTACTGTGCACAAATGCTTTTGTTTCCAAACTTTCTTTTTATTTACTTTGTTGTTTACAGTGCTTCCTTAATTATCTCCAAAGACATGCTGTAGCAGAAGACTGCAAGCTTAACTTTTAATAATGAAGTTGTGTTCCTTTAGAAAAACGTGCTCTGCTTTTATTGTCTCTTTATAATGAAGTGCTTTGTTCGTGTTCACAGTTGGAAAATGCTGGAGAAGATCTCAAGGATGGCCTGTGCCGCTACGAAGGAGCTATAGTCATACTTGATGCCGGAGCTCAGTATGGCAAAGTCATAGACCGCAAAGTCAGAGAACTCTTTGTCCAGTCAGAGATCTTCCCTCTGGAAACTCCTGCCTTTGCCATCAAAGAACAGGGATTCCGGTAAGTGTGATTGGTTTGATCAGTTTATGTTTCGCCTTGAAAAGTTCTGGTTCCTGCCTGGGAAGTCAGAGGAAGGGCAACGAGGACTAGACAGCGAAGCTGAGTTCAAGCATGTTTTCTTGTAAGATTGCATGTATATGTCTGTGAAGATTCTCAGTCACCCAGGTGAGTTCATCTGGAAGTTGAGTCATGGCAACTGGACTTCTTTTCTTGAGAGTTTGCTCATCCAAAGAGCTTTGTCAATCTGAGGAAAGCTAGTTGCGAGTCCTTCATTTTATAGTTTGCTTTGACATCGTGTCAACCTGGCTTGAAATAGGCTCATAAGATGAACAATGGCCTGAATAGGCCTGTTAGGTGTACAGTGGCCCACCTTTACTACTTTCCCAACACCCATAAAACATGCGAGTCATTAACCATGGCGTTCTTGGTGGGTATGTGACGTACAGTAATACCTCAGATAATGAATGCCTCTGATAAATGTTTTGCATAGCGAATAGAAATTTCCGGGTATAGGGCTGCCTTGTATAACAAATGTTCCCTATGGGGTGCCTCGGATAGCGAATGTTTCATCATGTCTTGCAAAAAAAAAAGTTTGCCCAGGATGTGTTGCACCCCCCCCCCATAGTTTGTGGAGGGGTGGGAGGAGTTTGAGTGTTTTTTTCATGGTGTTTTGGAGCCATTCCGGACATTTGTTGTTGTTGTTGAGGGATTTTGACCTTTTGAGCTTGGAAAGGTACGGAGCTGAGGTTTTCTTGCTTTTTCCTGTCTGTTTCCATTGCTTTCCATTGCAAAACAGAGGGGTGAGCTGAGGAGGGATTTGCTGATAATCCTTCTGGCTTTTTTTTTCTGTGTGTTCGGCGGTAACGGCTGAGTGTTTTTTTTGGAGCTTGGTTTTATTGATCTTTGAACTGCTTTCCATTGCATTTTGGAAGGAAAAGGCTGGGGTAGTCTTGCTTAGATGCCCTAAGCACATCCGATCTCGCCTGATTTCAGAAGCTAAGCAGGGTCGGCCCTGGTTAGTACTTGGATGGGAGACCACCAGGGAATACCAGGTGCTGTAGGCACCTGGAGTAGGAACTGGCAAGCCACTCCAGTATTCCTGCCAAGAAAACTCCATGGACATGGGGTCGCGAAGAGTCGGTCACGACTGTAACAACACAACACACACACACACACACACACACACACACACACACAGTCCTGCTGGATTCTTTTGTCCATGTTTGCATTGCACTGCATGTGGGTGTTTAGTGGGTGGGTGTTCCAGCACTGCAAGCCTTTAAAGGGTACTTTAAAGGTATTTTAAAAATCCCAGCTTTTTTACTTTTTTCAGACCTCCAGAATAGATTAATTGGTTTCCCATTCGTTTCAATGGGGAACTGCATTTTGGATAATGAATTGCCTCAGAGAATGAATTAAATTTATCAGAGGTAACACTGTATTTTTGATTTGTCTGGGGATTGTTGAAATGGCTGCTTGATAAGTGCCAGATAGACTGTGCCTGAGCCCCCCCCACCTCTGTTGAGAGAGGGGTTTTCAATACTCACATGAATGGCTTCCCTGACTCCTCTCTCAAACCACTTATCTTCTCTGTCTAATATGTGTACATCCTCATCTTTGAATGAGTGCCCTTTGTCCTTCAAGTGGAGGCATACTGCTGATTCTGATCCTGAGCTGTTACTCCTCCTATGTTGGGCCATCCTTCTCTTTAATGGCTGTTTAGTTTCTCCAATGTAGAGGTCTGCACACTCTGGACTACATATACTATATTGCTGCTTTTGTGTTTTGGTGTCAGGTCCTTTGGGTGGACGAGTCTCTGCCTTAGTGTGTTTGTGGGTTTGAAGTAACCTAAACCCAAACAAGTTGTGCTGCCGTTTGTCCCTTGGGTACAAAGTGGCTTGAAAAGTAAGAGCGAAAGGCTCAATCAAAGGAAACAATGGATAGGGCAGAAGGAACAAGATTGGTAGATAATTTTGTGGTTTTACTGTTTAATAGCCCAGCCAGATCATCAACAGATAAACCTAATATTTCTCTGAGAGTTCTGGAATCCATCCCACTCCATAAGTTCCCAGCGTGACAGTGGAATTGTTCTTGAAGTCCTAGCAAGGTGAAGTGGGATGTTAAATAAAGGACAGCTCTTGGACTTTTCTTCCTCTCCTTGTTTTTATAAAACTTGGATGGTTGAGAAATGATTTTGTTTCATAGTTCATTGTCAACATACAGTACCAGGTTTACATTTCCTGGGCATGAAATCAAACCTAGAATGTATTCATGACCACACAAGCTATATTTTCCTAGGATTTGCAATGAATTTGCCAAAAGGCTTTCTTTGAAAAATGTATTTCAAATGTACACCTCAAAATGTGTGTATTTTAAAAACCACAAGAAAGTGCTCTGTGGGGGAAAACATCAATTTCCCTCCCTCCCCAACAACTCAGCTGTATTGGCCTGTTTCAGCACAACAGGAAAAAGATAAAAAGAAGACTTGCGTGCACCTTTAAGGCTGATTATATATTTGAAGATGAAGTGTCATGGATTAGAATCCATTTGAATGCAAAAAAGAGCACTTCATTGGAAAACCTGTGCACAAATTGTATGTACAGTAGTCCCCTGCCACATCACGCTTCATATATTGCAGTCCTGGTATATTGCAGATTTACTGTGACCACAGGCATGGGCGGGTGGCAGGGCAGCAACCAGGCGTCACTGGGCCTGGGGCAAGCTCCCGAGGCCCAGCGCAGGACCTCTGTATGGCCTGGAAGTTATTTCCAGTTTGCCAGAAGCCACTTCTGGTCCCTGTAAGAACATAAGAACAGCCTTGCTGGAAGAGGCCACAGCCCATCCAGTCCAGCATTCTGTCTCACACAGCAGCTCACCATTTGCTTCAGGGTGTTTCCAAGCAGATGTCTTCCCCTGCTTATGATTCCCTGCAAATGGCATTGAGAGATATCCTGCCTAACTCTCCAACTGCGGCTCTAGAGGCCCAGTACAGGCCGTTGAAGTCACTTCCAGTTTGCTGGAAGCCACTTCTGGTTCTTAGAAGCTTGGGAAGCCTGCCGGAGGCCCATTCTGGGCAGCACCAGGCCTGTGGTGAGTTCAGGAGGCCCAACACAGGCTTGCCGGTCCTGGCCCAACCCGCAGATAAAGGTGTCATGTATCACATATTTTTCTTTATTGCGGGTGGGTTGGGAACCTAACCCCCCGCAATAAACTGGGAACTACTATATACACACACATATTCATTTATATGTACATATCCTGAATCTGCATTAATGTGCTTATATAAAATGTGCATAGATTGCCACAGCTGATGGTGGCTCCTTGAGAGATGCCATGATGCCTTGAGCCCTCTGAGCCATAGAAAGTTATGGAAAACCTATGTGAACACCAGTAGAAATTCAGCCCGTATATATTTGAAAGATGTACAAAATGGGATGTACATTGAAAAATGTAGGTTAAAATGGACACTGTTTTGTGACTTATAATATTATCCCTGATCCACTGAAGAAGCACAATAGTTTGTGTTTCTGCAATATTTGTCCCTGGTTTTCTTTTCCACATATTTTTTTAACTGAAGATTACAGACATTAGTAGCCTGTGTCAGTGTTCAAAGTGTGTGCATTCACACAGTGTTTATGCAAATGGAACTTCAGAAATTATTAAAATTCCCATTTAAAAGTTTATTACATATACATGTGTAGCCTCCCCTAAAGCTCTTGTTTGACTGTTTAATATTAATTTTGTATTTTAACTTAGATTGGCTTAATTTGCCTTTGCATGCTTTATTTTTATACTTTGGGTTTTGTTTGTGAGCTTTGTTGATTAGTCAGTGACCGTAGGACCCCTATTTCTACAGGAATCTGTGGGGAGGCTTGACGATCAAGCCTCCCCACAGATGTCAAAAACCTACAGATAGCAGCAAACACTATACATGGCATGGGTGCCTCTAGAGGCCAGTTATCAAGGAAATCTGTATTTTTATTATTTGTCTTTTAATTTTTAAAATTTTTATCAGACCAATCCCACAGATACAGGGGTTTTACTGTAAAATGAATGTGTTTATATTAATATGAAAATTGTATCAAAGACAAAAACGGTTTTCAGTATAAAAGTAAGGGCTGAATGTTTCTTAGAGTAGAGTATAGGTACTGGAATGGTCAGTTGGACAAGGAATAATATCCCATATCTGCAGCCAGGAAAAAAAATTCTTGGTTTTTTCAATTGGATGAACTAAGGTTTGTTTAAAAACATAGAATTTCATTAGTTTTGCTTAGAAGACAGGAGTGGTACCTTAAATTTAGTTTTTGGCATAATCATATACACAAGGGCCAGTTTATTCATTCAGTGAGTCAAGAGTCTTAAATTTTTTCCAGGACGGTGATGCAGTAGGACAGTGGTGTCGACCCTTTGGCACTCCAGATGTTATGGTCCACAACTCCCACAGATCTTTGTCATTGGCAGTCTAGGCTCTGAATTCTGGGAGTTGTGGCCCAAAACATCTGGAGTGCCAAAGGTTCACCATAACTACAGTAGGACTTGTATCTAGCCTACACAGTAGTATTAATGATGTTGACAATCAAGTCTATTCTGACTTACTGTACGGTGACCCTTTTCAGGGTTTTCCAGGTAGGGCAGCAATGGTTTCTCATCCCTTTCTTCTGGGAGCGTCCTGGGACTGCGGAGCTTGCCTAAGGCCACACAGGCTGGCCCTGTTCTCAGGAGGCACAGTTAGAAAACAAATCCCCAGCCTTTGGCTCTCTGCAGTCAGCAGCTGGGACTACTGAGCTACCCAGCCAGCTATCACAGCTTGTAATCAAACTTGGCTGCACCTTGTGGATTCATGGACTTTGTAAATGGTGAGGTATTTAAATTTCATTGGCAGAGAACTCTTCGGCCAAATACAGTACACACCAGAGTATCTCACTGCACTTTGAACTACAGCAGCAGAGCATGTTAGCAAACAACAAGTTCCAGTATCTGTGTGTGTGTGTGTGTGTGTGTGTGTGTGTGTGTGTGTGTGTGTGT
>JAHTLZ010000379.1:42802060-42855850 GCA_023846285.1 Phrynocephalus versicolor
GTGTGTGTGTGTGTGTGTGTGTGTGTGTGTGTGTGTGTGTGTGTGTGAAACTGTGGCAGTTCAAGCCATGCCAAATTGTTAATGACTGCAGTTTAGCTGTGAAAATACTAGAGTGAACTTTATTTATTTATTTATTTATTTATTTGTTTATTTATTTATTTATTTATTTAATTTATTTATTTTATACCACCCAACTTCCAAAGGAATTCCTGGCGGTTAACAACAACAAACACATAAACAATGGAACGTTGAACAATATGAAAAGAAGATACAAAGAAATACATGTGTGTTGTGTCGAAATACATAAAAAGAAATAAAATAATACTATAAAATACTCTGCAAGATGGCGGAATTTTCTCCCTCTTGTTTTTGTGTGTGGTGGTTGGTGGGGGTACAGGGAGGTGCCCAGTACCATACATGATGCACAGTATATAATTTTTGGCATCCTTTAGATTCTGGCTTTCTAATACTTCTTTCTATGAACATGGTCGTTCTTGGTGTTAAGAGCGTTCTCACTAGAGTGAAAAAAGACATACCAGATTCTTGAATCCAGCGTGCTTCTAAATCCAGTTGTTGCTTGTGGTTAATGACACAGATACTGGAATCTAACACAGTTTTGGGTAGCTGTTGGATGTTGAAACAAAACTGAAGGACCATTTCAGAAGGGCTGCATTTGAAAGACAAGTATACAGTTGTTTGCCTGCTCTGATTTTTTGAAATGCTGTGCTGATGATCAAGTTTTCATTTTGTTCAGAAAATGTCAGTCTTAATAACTTGTTATTCCAGAGTGGTACACAGCTTGTTTGTTCTGTGGATTAATCATGCTGAACTCTCTTGCACAGTTGCTTGCATGATAGTTCTATGGAAATTTACAGTGAAACGTACATCTATTAAAGTTGTGTTTTTATCATGGAGTGTTTTGTTTGTTTTTGTTTTACTTTACAGAGCCATCATCATATCTGGAGGTCCAAACTCTGTTTATGCAGAAGATGCTCCCTGGTTCGATCCAGCAATATTTACAATAGGAAAACCTGTTCTTGGAATCTGCTATGGCATGCAGGTACTAAAAATTTAGAAATACCATTCAGCGGTTGGGTGTATTTATGGCCTTGTTATGAGCAAGTGGTTATTTTGTGTGCAATGTGTATATGAAAATTATATCAGTAAAACAGATATCAGCAAATATAGACAAAGACATTTTTGAAGAAACAAATTGTGTAACTCTCTACAGTAGAGTCTTAAATGCAGTCATTGCATGAATATAAAGGGTTCTGCAAGCAAGTCAGTTTCAAGTGTACAGTAGCTTGCTGTCTGGTGATTCATAAACTTTCAAAGGTCATCCCTGTGGATTTCTTTGTTGGTTATAATCTAAAAGGAATTTGTTTTGGTACTTCGCGTTTATACAAATTAATTTGGAATTGTGATTGAGTTGCTGTGAGCAATTTAAGCCGCCTTGGGTCCCTCTGGGGAGAAAGGCGGCATAAAAACGTAGTAGTAGTAGTAGTAGTAGTAATAGTAGTAGTAGTAGTAGTTGTTGTTGTTGTTATTTAAAAGCACAAATGTTATGTCTTTTTTAAAAGGCATTTCCATACACTTTCTCCGTATTGATCATATAAAATGTGCAAGGTGCTGTATGGGAATAAAATGCACAGGTTCTTCCTTATAGGCTCTAACGTCATGTGCAGAGCTTAGGAAAGTAGCTTTTAAAAAAATTAAAGCTGGCAGCTTTCATGGCCCCTCTGGCACATGTTCCAGAACAAGTACTTTTCTCGAGCTCCAATTGAAAGGAAAGGTGGTTTGGCATTATATACCTGGTCTGATTAAAATGAAACAAAGTTAACAGGGGGAAGTACTATTTCTTCTTCTTCCTCTGTCAGAATTTGGACAGTATCATGACTGTTTGCACTTGGAATGCAACAGCTCTAAACCAGGATGTTTTATTGCATCCAAACAATTTCCTAAGGTATTCTTCCTGCATTCCACCCCACTCCCATTTATTTAACATTGAATGATCAGCAGTAGTAATCTTTTTGTGCTTAATTTGATGATGATGATGATGATGATGATGATGATGATGATGATGATGTAGTCAGGACATCAGCAAGGATGAAAAAAACAAAAGGCAAGAATCTTGTCTTCAATAACTCAGGGGGTGATCTGACATATCTGAAGATGGAGAGACATTCCACGCATATGGATCTGTAAGGAAAAGAATACACAGGCAGAAAAGAGCACAGGGGAATGAATAAGAAGATTAATATTTGGTGAATGTGATACTGAGGAGGAGAAGGAAGAGAAAACAGGAAAGATAAGAGGCAAGACCATGAACAGACTTGAAAGTTAGAAGTAGCTTTGAATTTTAATACGGAATAATAGAGAAAGCCAGAGAGGAAAAACCAATCGAGATATAATGTGATTTAAGTGTGAAGAAAGAAAATGAAACATGCCAGAAATGTTCAGAATGGGAAATCAGTTTAAGTGGAAAAAGTAGGAAAAAACAGTGGGCAAAATGTTATAATGATCAGTGCAAAATAAAATTAAGGGTATGAATAAAGATGTTAGTAGAATATAAGTAAGTAAGAAAGGCTGAAATTTAGATATAATAGAGAGAATTGACAGACCTTAGCAAAAGAAGTAATATAAGAAAGATGTAAAAAACATCCCAGGTTCTCAAGTGGCTGCGAAAACTTGATTATGACAATGAAGAGAGAACATGAAGTTGGTGGGATGGGGATAGTGAAATTTGAGGTTAGAATCAAACTGGTATTCAAACTGAAATAGCTGGAAGAGGCTGAAGTGTTAGTAAGAGAATTGAAAGAAAGTACTGCATTAAGCATTGGTAAAATAAATGTTCTTATAAATCAAGAGAGGAAATTGGCCTGCCAAGAGGAAAATGATTAAATGATAGGGGCATTAACTGATCTCCAGGGAACAACAGAAATAAGAAACTGAGAAGAAAAGTTCAACAGAATAATTCTAGGATAAGAATGAGTGCACAAGTGGAGGATGTCCTTACAAACCCTGGGAGGGGGGGTATGAAAAGTAGAATGATCAGCTGTATTAAAGGTTTAAAAAGGGTCAAAGTAAAAAAAAATCACTCTTTGTATGTAGAAAATCATTAGATTTTTTTTTAAAAAAAGTGGAATATCCAGTACATTGTTGCAGAGTGCAATTCTCTTGTGTTTAGTATACATGTTATCCATGTATTGGGAAAGGTTGCATAGGTGTGACTTTCACACACCCCAGGCCATTGTCCACCTAACAAGCCTATTCAGGCCATTGTCCAACTTATGAGCCTATTCCAGGGGTCTGCAACCTTTAAGACATAAAGAGCCACTTGGACCCGTTTCCGACGGAAAAAAAAAAACTGGGAGCCGCAAAACCATTTCGACATTTAAAACAAATATAACACTGCAAATATATTTTCCCCTTCTCTCGCTCCTGGCTTTTTGGGCGCTCGCAAGCAACACACTCCCTCGCGCACTCCTTGGACATGCTGCGCCCCGGCGCCGGGCTCGGGTGGGGTGGGAAGGAGCGGCGGCGGCGGCGGCTCCTCCGGGCACCCCCGAAGGGCTTTTGAGAAGGAAGCCAATGAAAGTTGCTTCTTCAGCACTTCGGGCGCCGGGAGAGCGAGCAAGCGGGCGAGCCCGAGCCGCCGCCGCCTCCCCCCACCCACCACCCTGTCCCTGAGGTTTCCATCGAGGCGCGCACCTGCCTCAAGTTCTCCCGCGCGCGCAACTGGGGTGGCTGCGTGTCCGCCAGCCTCGGGGAGGGCCGGGCTGGGGGTGGGTGGGCGCGCAGGAGGCACGTTCTGTGTGTTGGAATGGATCGGAAGGCAGCTGCTGGCGGGCTTTCGGAGAGAGAGAGAAAGAGAGAGAGAGAGAGAGAGAGAGAGAGAGAGAAGCAGGCAGGCGCACAGGCGCTCGGCTCGGCTTGGCTCAGCTTCTCAAGCCAGGTGGTGCGCCGTTGGCCTCCCCGGGTGGCCAGGGGCCCCTGAACAACTTGAGCCCAGCGCCCCCACCCCGCTGCCAAAACCTGCTGACTCCAGGAGGGAGCCGCTGGAAGACTAATAAGAGAGACCCCTCCTCGGGCCGGGGGGCAGGCTCGAACTAGCTGTCACACCGCGTCCCTCGACTGCCAAGTTGATCTCGCGCAGGAAAAAGAAAAGCCGACTTCCTCCGTTGCTTCTCGCCTCTCCGCCGCCCCTCCCCCCTCCCCGCTCCCACTGCCACCAACCCCTTGCTTGTTGGGCCAGAAGTGACAGCACCGGGCAAGGAAGCAGGGCGGCGGCGGCGGCGGCGGTGGGGGGGGTGGGGAGAAAGAAGACTAGCCGTGGCCCCCTCCCCACGCCGCCTTTCTTGAGGTTCCCATTCCACCCTCGCTGCCTTCTGCCCAGATCCTGCAGTCATGGTCTGACTCTCCCCCCCACACACACACACTCCATCTCTCCCTCCTCCTCCTCCTCCTCTCGCACCCACCCTCCACGGAGGAGGGAAGCGCAGCCCGAGTGCGTCGTGCCCACACTGCTTCCACTTTTTTTTTGGGGGGGGGCAGTTTTTAAAAATCTTCCAAAAATAGTACAGGAGGGAGAGGAGGGGAATTTCTAATCTCTCTCTCTCTCTCTTTCGCGGAGACGCGCCGTGCGCGCGCCCGCTCCCCCGCATTTTTGGAGCTTCATCCTGGCAAGTTAGTGCAAAGCCGTAGGGGAAAAGGAGAGAGAGAGAGAGAGAGAGAGATGCCAACCGCACATGTGCAATGCTTGGAAGGGGAAGGGGGGAAGGAAGGAAGGTTTTCTCTTCCTCCACGTTGAACCGTCCCGTCTAAACGCTGCCCCACCACCACACACACACAACACACACACACACACAGTCGCTTCTTCCCCCTCCCACCAAACACCCAAGCAAGAAAGGAAGGGGAAGGGGGGAAGGAAGGAGGGTTTTCTCTTCCTCCACGTTGCACACGCACACAACACACACACACACATACACACACACGTCGCTTCTTCCCCCTCCCACCAAACACCCAAGCAAGAAAGGAAGGGGAAGGGGGGAAGGAAGGAAGGAAGGAGGGTTTTCTCCTCCCGTCTTTTTTTCTCGGGGGGGGGGGGAGGCAACAATCCAGATCTGGGAGGTTTTCTTGAAGTTAAAAGAAAAAGGAAAAAGGCTGCCGTTCGGCGGGCACTTTCCACCACGCCTCCTTCTCTCTCTCTCTTGCTCTGAAGAAGAGGAAGCACGCTGAGAGTGTGGCCACGCTTGGCTTCGCGCCGCCTTGTGGGACGGGCTGTCCTCGTGAGATTCGGCGCCTTTGTATTGAAATTTCTAACCCCTCCCGGAGCCGCGGCAAATGTTCCAAAGAGCCGCATGCGGCTCCGGAGCCGCGGGTTGCAGACCCCCGGCCTATTCAGACCAGGGTGATGTGATGGACTCGCCAGTAACTTTCCTCAGACTGACGAAGCTGTTTGGATGAGTAGCAAAACATTTCAATCTCACAAGAAAAGACGTCCAGTTGCCATGACTCAGCTTCCAGATAAGCTCACCTGGATGACTGAGAATATTCTCAGACATAGAAAAAGTACAGTACAGCGGAACCTTGACTTACATGCTGCTTGACTTGCATCATATTTGACTTGCAGCAAGAAGGGGCCTGTTTGACTTGAGTCGCAGGCTTTGACTTATAGCGTGGAGCCCCGGTGGAAGGCACCAAAATCTGGCGGCAGCCACGACCCAGCATTGCGGCTGCCGTCTCCAAACTGCTCCTGCCTTCTTCCGGCAGTGGTGGCTTCGGCGAGGCCAGCTTCGAGCACCTGGAGCTGGTCCTCGGCCTCACCGAAGCCGCCGCTGCTGCCGGAGGAGAAGAAGGGCCAGGAGCTCGGAGCTGTACAGTTGTGGGACTCTAATGATAAGCATAGAGTTGTTCAGAACTTGGAATGTTGGGTTAAAAATCAGTAAAACTTAAATGTTAGACATTGTTGCTATGACCATTAAAAAGTGGAGGCATATAACTTGTGGACTATAATTCCACTGCCTCCTCCTCTCTTTGAAGAGACATTTCATTTACATCCCCAGAAGGAATCTCCTATCCCAGTCAAATTTGTGTTAAATTGCTGTTTTCGGGGGTCTTTTTCATCATCTGGAACGGATTAATCCACTTTCCCATTACTTTCTATGGGAAACGTTCATTTGACTTAAGTCATGTTTGACTTATGTCTAGACCTCCGGAACGGATTAATGATGTAAGTCAAGGTTCCACTTTGCTCTTTCTTCTTAGCTTAATGAAGAAGAAATAACCATTTTGATAAGTATTTTAGTCCAGCACACTAAATATCAGAGTCTGATGAAGGAACAGAGGAAAGTTAGAACAAGTCTATAGGTACTGGAAATGCAAGTTGCTAACTGAATCTGTTCAGAGAATTGAGATATTTTAACAGAAAATTAAGCCTATAAACAAGAATGAAAGCTTTTGCATACAGTGAAAACAGATGATGAGATTAATATCAGATATCAGTGAAATCTAAGATTAAAATAAGGATGGTAATAATCAGAAAGAAAATAAAGGAGACAAAAATTGGAAATAAAACACTACAGAAGTATCAAGGTATAAATGTGACCAGCAGTATGAATGAGAAAAAAGGATGAATAAGGAGGATGAAAGAATCAAGGAGGGAATATTATCAGACTGAAAAATGTCATCAGTAAGTATACTGTAATCATCAAGAATACAAATAGTTTATTTATTTATTTATTGTCATTGTCATTGTGTGTATATACACAGTATACACATACAACGAAATTCAGACACCCAGAGACCAGATTCAACACGCACACACACAAATCTCCAAACACTCTCACACACATTAAAAAATAAAAATAAAAAACCCTTCAACACACACACATAAAATCCCTGAATATTCCCCCACCCACCAACCCCCCCCCTTAAAAACACAAACATCTACACAACAGGCTAGGTAATCCTGTCCAAGTGCTCACTACTGGTGGTTCTTGAGTTCATTATTAAGTGCAATTATAGCTCTGGGATAAAAACTGTTCAGAAGACGTGTGGTCCGAGTTTTAATTGTTCTATATCTTCTGCCAGAAGGCAACAGTTCAAAGAAATTGTGAGCAGGATGAGTAGAGTCCCTCAGAATGTTGTGTGACTTCCTCAAACAGCGAGATGTGAAGATGTCATCCAGGGTTGGTAGCTGGAGCCCAGTAACATTCTGGGCAATTTTAATTATTCTCTGTAGAGCTTTTTTGTCCGCTACAGAGCTGCTCCCATACCATGATAGCATACCATAAGTTAGGACACTCTCAATGGTGCTGTGATAGTAAGACAGAAGTAGATGCTGAGATAAGTTCATCTTCCTGAGCATTCTCAGGAAATACAGCCTCTTCTGTGCCTTCTTCACAACCATATTGGTGTTTACAGTCCATGAGAGGTCCTCTGAGATGTAAGTGCCCAGATATTTAAAGCTACCAGATATTTAAATAGGAGCATCAGGATCACGAAAAAGTGGATATGAAGAATAAACAATAGTGTGAAATTATCTTCCATCAGTCCACAAAGTAAAATAAGTGAGGGTACAAACACCATAAGCAGAAGAGACAGAACATTTAAGATCAATAAAAGGGAGCCTTGTGGCGTAGTGGTTAAATAACAATAGTACTGCAGCCAAAATTATGCTGGGGTTCGATTCCAGGGAGCAGCCTAAAGATTCACTCAGCCTTCCATTCTTCGGAGGTCGGTAAAATGAGTACCCAGCTTGCTTGGGGGCAGTGTGTAGCCTGCATAATTGTAAACCGCTCACGAGTGCTTTAAGAACTATGGAGTAGTATATAAGCAGAACACTGTGGTTTACTTTGATGAGAAAATGGTTAAATGTGAAAATTTCCCATGAAAACAAGGAGGGAGAAAAGACATGGCCAACTCTATTTTAAAATATGTTTTCGATAAAATTTTATTAGTTTTCTGTATGAGAACAAGAGCCTTAGAAGTCATTGCAAAGCCTTAGCTAATTTCAGCAGGGAAAATGGCTTCTCTTCATATGAATTTGGCAGAACATACATTGTGCTGAGAAAAAGGAGCTGCCTCATAGCCGTGCACAAATCTCAAAGTCAATACAGTAACCCCCCACTTATCGCAGGGGTTAGGGACCCACCCGACCCGCAATGACTGAAAATCTGCAATATGCGGGTCGGGTGGGGTCTGGGGGGCAGTGGGCGATCAGATCCCGCGCTGCCCCAAGACTTCTCGGAGCAGCGCACGCCGGCGGCGTTGGGGGATCTTCTCCGGAGGGGGGTGGGAAGCGGCGTCCCGGGCCGTCTCCATTGAAATGCATTGGCTCAATGCAGAAAATGTTCCCCATTGGAATACATTGGAGTTTGCGGGGCAGCGCTGGCCCCAAGCCAGCGCCAAGCAACTGATTGGTGCTGGTTGCAGGAGGAATCGCGCGTGCAGCAAGAGCGGTGGTGCCTTTGCACGGGCTGCTGGAAGGCTTTTTTAAAAGTCTTCCAGCAGCCCGGGAAGCGGCAGTGACATGCTCCAACTGATTGGTGCTGGGGTGGGGAAATACTCCAGCACTAAGATGGAGCCCCAGCATATACTCTGGTCCCGCGATATAGTGGGACCAGAGTACATAAACCGCGAAATGGGGGGTTTACTCTACCAGCACTGGGACTTAAGTGTATGTGAGTTGACACAAAATATCTACAAATTCAGTTCACATCTCTGAAGCCAAAATACCACTGCCTAAATGTTGTTGTAACAATGCAGAAACAGTCAAGTGCAATAAATGCCTTGTCAAAACAGAACTCCCCCAAATAGCAAGGCTTCATGAGAAATCAAGTACAGTATAGTAGCAAGAAATAATAATAAAGCAAGTGTTTTAATTGCATACTGCCAGAGTCATGCTTGTTTTTGTGCATGGAGAACTGCGGTTTGTGTAGCCTGTAGTTGAAGATAAAAATACTGGTCTACAGAGGGTCCAAGGGCAACAGATGATCTTTCACTAAGATGCAGTGTTGAAAGAATAATGACTAGCTTTTCCACACCTGTCTGAACACTGTAATTGTGTGATCCTATTGTTTTATAGCAGGGCCGTGGTGGCTCAGTGGACTAAGGCACCAAAACTGTAGACTGCAAAGTTGGCAGCTCGGCGGTTCGAGTCCCGGGTGCCATGCAGCGGAGCGAGCTCCCGCTGTTCACCCCAGCTCCTGCCAACCTAGCTGTTCGAAAGCATGTAAATGCAAGTAGATAAATAGGTACCGCCGTAAAAAGCGGGAAGGTAAAACAGTGTTTCCTTGCAGCCATGCCGGCCACATGGCCATGGACTTGCACAGCACTGGCTCTTCCGGCTTGAATACGGAGATGAGCTACACCCCTAGAGTCAGACACGACTAGCATGCATACAGTATGCGGGGGGAACCCTTACCTTTTACCTTTATTGTTTTATAGCAGGGTGGATTTCATTTAAATCACAATTTAAATCACTACTCATTATGGCTCAATTTAAATCATGATTTTCTACATAAAGACTCATTTAATCTTAATATTTACAACCAGATGAAGGTTTCATTTTTAAAATAATTTTTCAGATTAGTTTTTACAGTTATATCAGAAAATTGCTGATTTGGTGGTTATAGAAACACATAGATAGACAGTTGTGAAATTATTGCAAGGTGAACTATCTCCAGTTTAAAAGGTTGATCATTCATATTTGGACAACTGTTCTGTTGTACTTTACTGGAAGGAGAAAAATAATCATTACCTTAATAATAACAATTTAAATAGTTTTGTTTAACTAAAATAATGGCATCATATAGCATTATGTATACTTGTATTTGCTTAAACATCCATGCTTGTTAACTGATGTGATTAAATTACTTTTTAAAAAACTTAGACTGACAGTCTAAGATAACGTATTCCCAAAATGGGTCTCTTTTAAGGCCTGCTGCCATTACAGGTTTTTCTCCTCAAGGAAGAGAGTGAGAATGATAACCTTCAGGCTGCTATACACATAAAGATCTCAAGATGTGGAGTACTGTGCTCAAAAAAGTTTCACTTTCATTTTACTGCTTGCCCCTCCTCCTCAAAATTTACTCCTTGTGCAGACTTATTCCATTACAAACAACCTTCTGTTGATTGAACTTCTTGAAACATAGCACTTAAGAGGTAAGGGCATTGAGTCTGTGTACATAGATTTGCAGAGAAACAATGGGATTAAGGTCTTTTCTTCAATTCTGATGTTTATTTTATAACTTTTTTTGCTATGAAGAAGGCATGTTATTGTTGCAGACCCAATGGACAGTTTTGAAAACAGCAAAACCAAGCATCTTTGAAAATATCTTCTAGATAGAAAAATTGCCCCAAATAATCAGAAACCTTTGAGAGAGCATGGCATTGTGAATGGATTAATACAGCATTATGCCACATAATTAAAAACTAATTTCATAATGAATAACCTTTGGAATATAATGTATCTTAACTAGAACCCCATCTTTAGAGAGATGTTTCCTCAAAAAGAATGTAAATTTTAAAAAACTGATTTAAATCAAAAAATCCGATTAAAATGTTTAAAAATCCGATTTTTAAAAAATCATTGATTTTTTTTAAAAATCTACCTTGCTTTATAGTACAGATCACTAAAGGAGTTGCATCATAGAACATAGAAAATGGTGACTTCCTCAGTGTGTGTGTGGTTTGGACATCTGCTTACAATGTTTCATGGTGGCTTGTGGATATTCCTCAGTGTTCTTGTAAATGGCACCTATTTCTCTAACCTCATGACGTTGTTATAAACCATGTTCTAGCATTTACTACTTAGGCTGAAGATGGCAAGGGCTCATCTTGGTTTCTGTGTTTCCATGTGCGAGGGAGTCTTAGCAGCGGTTTGGCGGGAGTGATTGTATCAAGTTTTCACCTGCAAATTGAATGGCGCCATGAGTGGTCTTATCTAGTCTGCTGTTAGCAAATGCTCTCAGATATTGGTTTCTCCCTACAGTTTGTACAACACAGGAGGATATGTCTAGAACTGAGCTGCACTTTCTCTTGGTGGCAAAACATTCACTTCCTTGGTGAGAATTATATGCAGTTTGCCCACTTTTTTCCTAGTATTCTTAAGTTGCCAAATATTGTATAGGAATTTGGCCCTGAAAATTCTACCCACAGTGGAAATTGGTCCCCAAGTAATAATAATAAAAATTCGCCTGCTAGAGTATACCCTATACTAGAAGCAGGTAGAGAAGAAGAACATTCTAACGTACAAGGACAGCCTTCACAGTTCCCTCTGGTGGCTTGCATACTATCCTGCTCTTGTCAGGCTGTTAACTGTTTGGAACAAGCCAACATTTCTCACATAGATCACGGGAAGAAGGCTTAGGTATTTATGACTAGTACTAATTGGATTTGGTGTCTATCCCCTGGATGTGTTTCCTGTGGAGATTGGTGTGAGGTTGGTGTGCTCAGCCTCAAGCTATGCTTTAAGATAATGGACATTTTTAGAGCAGTTTTGGTGCCTTGGGGATGTTTGTGAAAAGGAAAGGCCCCAGGAAACTTGGAATGCATTCATAGCTGTATATGATGGTGTCACAATTATGGGAGGGCAGAGAGACCCACATGAAGCACTCTGCCACACTGCCCAGTTTTTTTTGTTGTTGTTGTTTTTTTTACAGATATGGGTAATATCCAGGAGGGCTAAATGTCCTAATGGTTGGGGGGAAATCTTCCTACCAGTATCCTTCCCACACCTTAGTTCATTCTGACCAAGCAGTGCTTCCAGGGATTTGCCAAAAATCCACAAGGTAAAGCACTTTAACTCTTTCTCCAAACCAAGATAGAATCCCCCAGAGCTTTTCTTCTCTCCGAGATAAAGCACAAGTGGCACTATCTTCCAATTAACCACTTCCACTTTCTCCTGCTCATCTTGCTCAGGATGGTTGAGGGTCTGGAAGAAATGTCTTACGGGGAACGGCTTAGGGATCTGGGAATGTTTAGCCTCTCAAAAAGAAGGCTGAAAGGGGATATGATCGCTATGTTTCAATATTTGAAAGGATGTCCTATTGAAGAAGGAACAGGTTTGTTTTCCATGGCTTTGAGGCTAGGACTCGGGGCAGTGGTTTTGAACTACAGGAAAAGAGATTCCATTTGAACATTAGGAAGAAGTTTGGCCACCACTGCTGTAGATTTAATATAATCCAAGGGAGGTGATAGTGCCACTCTATTCTGCTCTGGTCAGACCCCACCTGGAGTACTGTGTCCAGTTCTGTGCGCCTCAGTTTAAAAAGGATGTTGACAACCAGAAGCGGGTGCAGAGGAGGGCGACTAGGATGGTTGAAGGCCTGGAAGAGATGTCTTATGAAGAACGGCTTAGGGAACTGGGAATGTTTAGCCTATCAAAGAGAAGACTGAGAGGGGATATGATAGCTATGTTTAAATATTTGAAGGGATGTCATATTGAAGAGGGAACAGGTTTGTTTTCCATGGCTTCAGAGACTAGGACTCGGGGCAATGGTTTCAAACTACAGGAAAAGAGATTCCATTTGAACATTAGGAAGAACTTCATGACAGCTAGAGCTGTTCAGCAGTGGAATATGCTGCCACGGAGGGTGGTGGAGTCTCCTTCTGTGGAGGTTTTTAAGCAGAGGCTGGATGGCCATCTGTTGGAAATACTGTGATGGGGGTTCCTGCATGGCAAGGGGTTGGACTGGATGGCTCTTGAGGTCTCTTCCAGCTCTATGATTCTATGATTCAACATATCCTGTGTACCAAGAGGTCCTGTTTTCTATTTTCTTGGCAGATGGTTTTCTGTTAAAAACGAACTCAGTTCAGCATGCCTATCGCGTAATTGCAGTTTTAAAATGTGTGTGCAATATATCTGGGTAGAGTTGCCTGCATAATATGATTGTATACTCAATAAAATGTGCAGGAATTATGAGAGGCAGTGTGGTACAATGGATCCAGGGTTCAAATCCCTGCTCAGCAATGGAGACTTGGCATGGATGGCCATGGTAAAGCCTTCTTTGATGTACAGTACATCCAAAAACGTGTTGGACCACCATATAAATTGAAAGCAGCTGGACAGCATGTAACAACAAAAGTAGGAATTGTGAACTTCGGAGCTCCCCTGAATAGCCCTGTTCATGGAAACAAGCACAGTGGAGGATGTTCTTTAATTATTTTTGCAACTTTATAGTTCATTATACCAGCACATATAAAATAGGGAAGGAGTGGGGACAGACTAAAATGATTACTGGGCTGGGGCACCTCCCTTATGAGGAAAGGTTAAAACATTTGGGGCTCTTTAGTCTGGAAAAAGGCGCCTGAGGGGGGATATGATTGAGACGTACAAAATAATACAGTGCTTGAGTAAAGTGGATAGAGGGAAGCTCTTCTCCCTCTCACAAAATACCAGAACTAGGGGACATACACTCAAATTGAGGGCTGGGCGAGTAAGAACAGACAAAAGAAAATATTTTTTCACCCAGCGTGTTGTTAGTCTATGGAATTCCCTGCCACAGGATGTGGTGATGGCATCTGGCCTGGATGCCTTCAAACGGGGATTGGACAGATTCCTGGAGGAAAAGTCCATCACAGGTTACAAACCATGATGGAGATGTGTAATCTGCAGGCTTAAAACGGGGGTACTTCAAGGGCCAGATGCAGGGGAGGGGTATCAGGAGACAGATATCTAGTCTCATGCGCTCCCAAATGCATTTGGTGGGGCCGCTGTGAGATACAGGAAGCTGGACTAGATGGGTCCAGCATGGCTCTTCTTATGTTCTTATGCAAAGGAGGTGATTGGTACAGGGGAATGAATCCAGGCTGCAAAAGGGGAGGGTTGCAAACAAGGTGATTGGGACTGTGGAATCCTGGCTGCAAAAGGTGAGAGTTGCAAATGGGTTGATTTTTGACTGGGGAATCCTGTCTGCAGAAGGGGAAGGCAGAGGCTCCCTGGAGGAGGCCTCTTTGCAAACAAGATGATTGGAACAGTGGAATCCTGGCTGGGATGGGAGAGGATCCATGCAGGTAGCCTCTCTAAATGAAAATATGTAGCGGGGACTACTGTATTCGCTCTAATAAGATGTACAATTTCCCCTTACTTTTTTTTTGGGGGGGGGAGTGCATCTTATAGACTCTAGAGCGAAAAATACAGTAGTTACAGAAATAACCAATCACCTTCTTTTGCAAAGAAATAAGATCTAAGTAGCAGCCCAACAGCAGTGAAGAGGGGAGAAAGCATTTGATCAAACATTTGCAGTACAGGCATACCTTGGTTTGCAAAATTACTGCATTCTCTGGGATGTTTCATATTCTAGAAAATTCATAAACTGGAAATGCATGGGGCGCAATGTATCCTGGGTACTTTTTTCCAATGCCTTATGAAAAAGAATGGAAACCGAGGTACTGCAGGAAAAACTCATAAACCAATTTTATAGGCATTATATACAATGGATTTCCTTACGTGAGCCAAAAATTATGTTACTGGATGTGTTTGTAAACTGAGGTATGCTGTACTGAACTAGATATCAGGATATCTGCAACTGTGGATTTGATTGAGATGTCTTTTCTTTCTGTCCCCTCTTTTCTTTCTTTCTTTTTTCAATGACAGATGATGAATAAGGTATTTGGAGGTACAGTGCACAAAAAAGATATAAGAGAAGATGGAGTCTTCAGCATAAATGTAGATAATACATGTTCACTCTTCAGGTATGTATGCATTATGGATGGATGGATGGGTGGATGGATGGATTTGGTTTGTATAGGTAAAGTTTCCCCCACATGTGTGCTAGTCATGTCCGACTCCAGGAGCGGTGCTCATCTCCATTTCCAAGTCAAAGAGCCAATGCTGTGCACATCTGTAGCCATGTGGTCAGCATGACTGAACGCATTTCTGTGCAGGGAACACTGTTTACCTTCCCACTTTTTACAGCAGTACCTATTTCTCTACTTGCATTTACATGCTTTCGAACTACTAGGTTGGCAGGAGCTGGGGTTAACAGAGGGAGCTCACTCTGCTGTGTGGCACCTGGGATTCGAACCGCCAAGCTGCTGACTTTGCAGCTGACAGTTTTCAGTATCAGGAGGGACTAAATTTCTGCTTGGGGCTTTGTTCCACCTGTGTGCCCCCCTCCCTCTCCACAGGTTCCATAGTGACAACAACACAAATGGTCATGATGGGTGTGCAGGGAAGGGATGGGAAAGCTGTGTGTGTGTGTGCTGCATGTGCGTGCTTTAGAGGGAACCTTGGGAATGATAGAGACTGGTGCCCGGTTGAAAACCTATTCCACAGAACAGGGGCTACCACTGAGAAGGCCCGATTTCTTGCCACCTTTTTTTGCCTGCCTTGATGAAGTCACTTTTAACAGCGTGGATTGGGATTTTGTAGTTATTTTGGTTTAAAAGAGTGGAAGGGAAGTTGGAAACAAAATTGGCAAAAACATTCAAACTTAACAAAATAATTTTTCAATAACATAAATTATTAAATATCAATCTACCCTAAAGTATTTTGTCTATGTATTGGAGCAGCCTAACTAATCTTGTGGATACAGTGGTACCTTGTATAAAGGAATTAATTCGTTCCAAATGAAATTCTGTTAAGCAAATTTTCCTTTATATAAATTTCCCATAGGAATGCATTGAAAACAGAATAATCCCTAATTGCGACCATTTTTATGTTGTATGGATTCACTCCATACGCGATTCTGTTAAGCAAATTTCCCCATCTCTGGAATTTTTTATGTTGTACAGATTTTATGTTATACAAACTATTTGTTATATGAGCGTCCACTGTATTTCTAATGTTATTTTTTGGCTTTAACGTCTTGTTCTTGTGTTTCTACTTTTAGGGGGCTTCAGAAGGAAGAGGTTGTGCTTCTCACACATGGAGACAGTGTAGATAAAGTAGCAGATGGATTCAAAGTTGTTGCACAATCTGGAAACGTGATAGCAGGTATGCATTTCCATGCTATTTTTTTCCTGGTTTGTTCTTGTGGAAGCTGTCGGGTAATATGCAGTAGAATATACAAAGTTACAGATCTGTCAATATGTTTAACTTGCACAGAGTCCACTCGAAGAACTTAACTTACAGGTAAGTAACCTGCATTTTTTGCTGCGTAAGAACAAGCACTCCAAATAACGTGATGAAAGCTAAGATTCAAGGAATTGGTGTAAACAGCAAATGCTGACTCTGCCAAGAAAAATATCAAACTCTGTCACACCTCATATCTGTGAGTGTCCAAAGATTGCACAAAAAGATTACGAAATTAGACTTGACAGAGTGGCAAAATTACTGCACTGGACATTATACAAAATAGATAACTTGCCAGTTAATATATAAATTATAAATATATATAAGTGGGATTCTGGCCACTATTCTTATACTTTTGGCCTCTTTCTCGTAATAAGCCTAAAGGTTTATTTAGATCTGAGAGGTGTATACATATAGGTTCTCTTCCCAGCCATACCTAGACAAATTTTAGTCTACCTCTGATCAATTAGATATGTGTTTTCCCTGTATAAGCAGAAATAATATCTTTATTTCATTATAATTTCTATTCTCCCCCCCCCCAATTCTTCCCAAGCTATAGCAAATGAATCTAAAAAACTCTATGGGGCGCAGTTCCATCCTGAAGTTAGCCTTACGGTGAATGGAAAAATTATGCTAAAAAATTTCCTTTATGATATTGCTGGCTGCAGTGGTACTTTCACAGTTCAAAACAGAGAGTTGGAATGCATCCGAGAGATCAAGGAGAAAGTGGGGTCATCAAAAGTCCTGGTAAGTTTTGGAAATTTGATCCACAGCCATAGTTCTATTAATAAGGAGTGGGATTTGCATGCGTCACTGCTGGTTTCAGATTTTATTGCATGATTTGGTTAAAATTAGGAATGTTTTCCTGGCTTGTGGAACATCTTCTGTATTGGATAATGTAGCAAATAATGAAAATCAGTAAACCAAATGAAATGTTCTGTTTGAATGCTTTCGGTTTTCTGCTTAGTCAATTAACACCAATGCATCCTCTTAATTTCAGGTTTTACTCAGTGGAGGCGTGGATTCCACTGTGTGTACAGCTTTACTGAACCGTGCTTTGAATCGGGATCAGGTGATAGCAGTGCATATAGATAACGGATTCATGCGGAAGCGGGAAAGTCAGTCTGTGGAAGAGGCCCTCAAAAAACTGGGAATTCAAGTCAAAGGTATTACATTGCTCTTTCCATATTAAGCTTCAAATTTCAAAACACTCCCATTTCTTTATTATGTTACAACTTGAGGCATTAGATGGCATTCCTCCCCAGTATTATAACTTAATCATATTTATATTGTACCTGTTTTTCAATCACATTGTCAGCCCCTTCAAATTTCTTATCGATGAGAAAGTTGAATATAAAGAAAATATATTGATTTAAGGGATGTGCATTGTCTTCAGACAAATCTGGAAGCATGAATTGAATCTTGAGTACTTAAACTTTTTGGAGGTGGCTACAAGGCAGACCAAAGAGCCCACAAGGGTTTAGTGGGGCAGAACATGGCCTTCCATAAAGCCCTTGAGTTAAATCTCCCACTCACATGCTGCTATTAGAAACAGGGAAGGGAAAGGAAAAACTAAGGAAGACACTAAGCTGGCAAGAATCTAGAGCAGTGGTGGCGAACCTTCAGCCCTCCAGATGTTTTGGACCACAGCTCCCACAGTCCTTTGTCATTGGCATTACAGGCTTGGAATTCTGGGAGTTGTGGTCCAAAACATCTGGAGTGCACCCCTGGCATAGGAAGAGAATATGCTTTGTACTATAGATACGAATCTTCCTTGTTACAAAAACACAGATTCCGTCATCAAGTTCTGCACTACGGTTTCAGCACCACTAAATTCAGATGGAGAAAGTGGAAAGAAAAAGGGTTGGGGAAGAGAAAAGATGGAAAGTGTAGCAAAAAGGTGGGAACCTTGGAATGTATCAAAGGCCCATTCTCCTTTCATAGTCTGTGAGTCCCTCCCTTCCCTGCAGCTGCTTTAGGAAGCTTACTGGAGTTTTCTTTTGAAAGTAAAATATATAGAGAGAGAGAGGAGAAAAAGGTTAAAATAAAACAGAGCATTGAGCTCTGCAGATTGCCACTGGCTAAACACTGTTTTTTCCTTCTTACACTATTCAGTCTATATAATCAGGCTTTTATCATAGGCATTTTCCTGTTTGCACGAATGGGGGTTATCAGAAGCAGAAATATGTATGTATCATTATAGACCTGGATAAGGGCATGGGCTGGGTCAAGCACCTGTCTCTATACCCTTGTTCAGACATGACCAGGGGCCAGTGCTCATCATCTTTAATAGATATAATTAATGGATAAAACTTTCTGTCTTGTGCAGTGGTCAATGCTGCTCATTGGTTCTACAATGGCACGACAACTCTGCCAATCTCCGAAGAAGACAGAACCCCACGGAAAAGAATCAGTAAAACTCTAAATATGACTACGAGTCCCGAGGAAAAGCGCAAAATTATTGGTGATACCTTCGTGAAGGTATGTTTTGCCATTCAAGAAGAAAGATGCAATGTGCCCTTTTCCTTATTTTCCTGAAAGGGATTTTCAGCTGTTTATAACTGTCAACTCTGATAAGCGTGTGTCTGTGTATGCCGATTGTCGTCTATTGGTTGATTTGGGCATGGTTTACAAATCCAGATCTTTGGCATGTGGATTAAAAACAGTTGTGTCTCATTCAGCAATTACCAACATTTGAGGATGCTGTCCTTTATAAGAAATGTGGCCACAATGGAAATGAAACAATTATATACCACCACCACCACACCGACACACACACACACACACACACACACACACACACACACCAAGGGCCAAGCTGTTCCCTATTATTGTAAGCTCTTAGGGATACCCGCTCCATCTGGTGGTTAGCTCTGGCGCTAAAGTGGAATCATATTAGGTTTGTGGCCTTGTATCACTGTGGTGTCCCCATTTCCCCTAGCAGCTGTCAGGATTGTGCTGCTACAGAGGGTTCCTGTTGGATCAGGGTTATTCATGTTTTGGCCTCTCATGTGACATAGCATACAATTCCAGTCAATGCCATGCAGCATTGCCTGTTTTAAAGGATTGTCGGATTGTGGTTCTAAACATCTAAAGGACCAAATGTTTGCCACGCCTGGTAAACTGATCCTCTTGTATATGTGTTCACCTGCTTTTTATACAAATGAGCCAGAAAAGGCTTCTGAGTAAATCCCACTGTTTTGTCCAGTAGGGGTCACCCACTAACCATCACACTTGTATAGATTCAAAATACTGTAGATCAGTAGAGGCTAACTTTGGCCCTCTAGATGTTTTGGACCACAACTCCCAGAATTCCAAGCCTGTATTGCCAGTGATAAAGGACTGTGGGAGTTGTGGTCCAAAACTTCCGGAGGGCGGAAGTTTGGCCACCACTGCTGTAGATTTAATATAATCCAGTTAAGTCAGCACTTTAAAGGCACTTATTTTCAGCTCGGTTTTTATTCTGCTTTTAGTTCTCTTTCATTATATAACTACAAAGAAATTCTAACTCCGTTAGAAACATGTCTCTGTTTTAGGTGTCATTATATCAGTCCTTCAAAAAATATTTTTCATATAAACATGTCACAGAGGCACAATGAACAAACATCAATAAAATCACAGAGTTGAACTCATTAATATTGTATATGTCTATATAGCACCATAACTATAGAAAATAAAAGGTCTGTTTATGCATATTTTAGTAGCACAGTGTCTGTACGAAACAGAGGGAAAGGATTACATTGTTAAAGGGTGAATATGTTTCTCTCAGTTTTGCAGATTTTATAACATAAATAAAATTTCTTTTTACACTAGCAGTAGGCTAGTTAGTAATCAGTTATGTACTGTCAAGTTGGAATGGATTTACCGTGACACTCTAATAGAATTTTCAAGGTAAAGAGTAATTTTACCAGTTCTAATCCCCCAGTGAGTAACCATGGTTGAGTGTGGATTTGAACGTCAGTCATAGGTCCATCACTATCCACTATACCACACTGCTCAGTAATTAGTCTTCCACTTGTGGCAGATGTCTCTTCCCATAAAGAGGGCTGCAGTTCATGAGCACTGCAGGGCCCACAACTTGCAATAAGGATTTGGGGCTTAATTGTAAAGGAGCATCTTTCTTTCCATTTCTCTCTTTCTCCCTGACCCCATCTGTAGATCGCTAATGAGGTTATTGGAGAAATGAACCTCAAACCAGAGGAAGTCTTCCTTGCTCAGGGAACTTTGAGGCCTGATCTCATTGAGAGTGCTTCTCTGGTGGCCAGCGGCAAAGCAGAAGTTATCAAGACCCATCACAATGACACAGAGCTCATCAGAAAGCTGAGGGAAGAGGTAAACAGAATGTCATGGTTAAGTTCCTTCAGGACCTCTTTACTGCGTTAAACTCAAACTGGGTAGACTTCAGCCTTGCAAGATCTGCTTTCTTTAAAACAACAACAACAACAACAACAACAACAGCAACAACAACAACAACAACAACAACAACAGGGTCTACCAATTAGAGCCAGATGGAAAGGACATCCCCTTAGATACACCTGAGCATACCGTCAGCATCTTACACCAAAATTCTGCTGAGTACAAGTGTGACCTTTCTTCATTTCAACAGAATAACCCAAGTGGAGAAAATCACTTTGAAATATCTTCAGGGTTGATTTGATTTAAA
The DNA here is from genome assembly GCA_023846285.1 of Phrynocephalus versicolor. Classification (NCBI taxonomy): domain Eukaryota; kingdom Metazoa; phylum Chordata; class Lepidosauria; order Squamata; family Agamidae; genus Phrynocephalus; species Phrynocephalus versicolor. The sequence continues at coordinate 42,822,745 of JAHTLZ010000379.1, forward strand.
TCATATTGATATAAATCATGATTTCATTTTTTTTAAAAAATGCATTTTTAAATGATCTAAATCAAAGATGATTTTTCTATTTAAATCATCTAATTTTTAATATATATATATTGGTTTTTTCTATCCTGATTTTACTTTTGTTATATAATTAGGATTAACAACCCCCAACAACTAAACAGCAAATCATCCCAAGTCCTACCCAGTAGAACCAGACCTACACTCTGTCCTATACCACCCACCCATGCATCAAGTTCTGCTCCACTTCCTTTCTAGCTCTATGTGTAGCAAGTATTTTGCCCTTTAGGTCAGTATTCTTAAGAAAAAGAAAACGTGTTCTGGGAAATATGGTTGTTCTTTCCTAATAAGCAGCAACCAGCCAGAGGCTGAAAAAGCTCAACTGAAGTAAATTTATCCTGAGAGCTTTGATTCACTTCACTGTTTTCATTGGTACCTGTAGCATTTCATGTAGGGTAGTAGAGGCAAGGTTTAAATGACAGCCTCACTAGCCCTAGGAATCAGTTCTCTCATGAGTTACATGTTTTGCGACACACCCTGAATGCAAATGTTCTGTTATGTTCCCTTATAGGGCAAAGTAATAGAACCACTGAAGGATTTCCATAAGGATGAAGTGAGAGTGCTTGGGAGAGAACTAGGTCTGCCTGAAGAAGTGGTCTCCAGACATCCATTCCCAGGTACTGAATCAGTTGAAATCCACTAAAAGTCAGCGGGTTGAATCCAAAGACACACCTCTGCTAAGGAGAAAAGTTATTGAGCTCATGGCAGGGATGTTCTTGACTCAACAGGACAGCACAGTGGTACTTGGGATAATGAATGTAATTCGTTCTCCGAGTCAATTTGTTATCTGAAAAAAATCATTATCCGAAACACGGTTTCTCATAGGAATGAATGGGAAACCAATTAATCCATTCCAGAGCCTAGGAAAATGACACAGAGACCTGGTTTTTTTTGCTCAAAACTCTTTATAAAGTGCACTTTAAAGGTACAGATGTGATGCAGCCTGGGATAACTTTTTTACCGATGCATGCTGGAAATTCGTTATCTGAGGCAGCCCATAGGAAAATTCGTTATCCGAGGCAGTCCATACAGAAAATTCATTATCCAAAGCAGACCCATACATAGAAATTGCGATTCGTTATCCGAGGCAGCCCATAGGGAAAATTCGTTATCCGAGGCAGCCCTATACCTGGAAATTGCAATTCGTTATCCAAAGAATTCGTTATCAGGGGCATTCGTTATCTGAGGTATTACTGTATTTCTCTCAAGAATAGATCCGTCAGAGATAAAGGTGCCACAAGACAGCCTGCTGCGTTCCTTATTCTTGTTTTTAAAGACTTTGTTGTTCCTTTGTTGTGCTATGGGTTTTTTTTTAATGCGGGCTTATGTTAGACCACTCCCCTGTGCAGTTATCTGTTATATAGGCGAAACCTCCCCCCTCCCTCTAAAGATGTATTTGTTTCCTTTTAATTTGAGAATGTCTCTCAAATAAAACTAGCCACAGTGCGATTCCATTGTTGGGCAACACATGAGTACTTCTGAGCTCTTTGTTTGTATTTGCAAGCCCTCTGCTGAGCCTTTTCCAGATAATTGAGAGTTGGATGCAGGGTGGCCATGATTGCAGTCACGTAGCATTCCAGACATATCGCTGCTCATTTTCTTGTTGGCTGCTTGGTATCATTGTTCCTTTTTCCAATATCACATTTTAGGTCCTGGCCTTGCTATTAGAGTGATATGTGCGGAAGAACCATATGTTTGCAAAGATTTCCCTGAAACCAACAATATTTTAAAAATCTTAGCAGACTTTTCAGCCAGTGTTAAAAAGGTAATTGTTTGTAGGACTGATGGATATAAATGCATCCAACCAGACTGAATTTGTTGTTTGTTCATGCATCTGCTAGAACTAAGCTAATGAGGAAGCAGCATTACAAAGGATACTAAAAATCAGTTCTGTGGCTTTCCTATCCCGTCTTTTACTGAGGATTCCTCAAGCCCCTTTTCTGATCCACCTGCTTCCTATTCTCCCTTGCTGACTTTGTCCCCCTTCCTCCTTGCTCTCCATAACCGTTCATTTCTTTCCTAATGAATGCCGGCTGCATTAATTCTTAATTCCTTCAAGAAGGTTCTCACAATGCATCTGATCCCCCCCACACGCACACACACCCTTGCTTTTTTCCTTTGACTTCTTATTTTGTATCCTTATGCTTTGGTTTTCTATAGTCTGGCAACTTATACCTTGTCCATCGTCTTGGTCATTCTGCTTTGTACTTTCCATACATAGACCATATGGCCAACACCTGGGCATATCCTAGGTTATGTCTTTATATAGATAACAATAAGATTTAAGTGCTTGGGAAATATAAAAAATGTTGGAGCTTGAAATGTTAACTTGGAATGTTAACTTGCTTGTCTCATGGACATATTGGGCTTGTTCCTATCATTGCTGGTGCATACCATAGTAACTTGTTGTATAAGTCGCTCTTCTTTCCTGCTACATTAGCCATTGCGGCTTATCCTTATGCAAGGAGGCTAAGGGTTCTGGCAATGATTGTGCGCTCTTGAATTGATTGTAAGTGTGTTGCTCAGAAGAGCAGGAGCCCTTGCTGTGGTTCCAGTGACAAACTTCATTACCAGTCTCATAAGTGTGGAAAGATATTTGTGCAACCCCCCTTTATAGTCCAACCCTTCTCTCTGTGCAGAAGGTTTAGCAGCTAGTGATACAGTAAATAAGTTTGATGACATATTTAAATAGTTACCTTGACTTTTTGCTTGCTGCTTAGCCTCACACACTGCTGCAGAGAGTCAAGGCATGTACAACAGAAGAAGACCAAGAGAAATTGATGCAAATCACAAGTCTCCATTCATTGAATGCCTTTTTGCTGCCAATCAAAACTGTGGGAGTGCAAGTGAGTGAAACAGTGCTTGCTGGAGTAATACCTAAAGATGGTGGAGGCTATTGGGTTTTTTAAAAGTATTAGTTCAGCCACTGCAGAGTTTGAATGAAACAAGGCTGAAAGAGAAGAATAGGTATTTTTGCATGCATAAGGGAAAGGGATGAGATGAGTGAGGGACCACTTTTGTAATTTTGGGAAATTGGGTATGGGTAGTTTGTGTGTTGTGTCGTTATAGTCGTGACTGACTCTTCGTGACGCCATGTCCATGGAGTTTTCTTGGCAAGAATACTGGAGTGGTTTGCCAGTTCCTACTCCAGGCGCCTAAAGCATCTGGTATTCATTGGTGGTCTCCCATCCAAGTACTAACCAGGGCCTACCCTGCTTAGCTTCCAAAATCAGGCAAGATCAGACATGCTTAGGGCATCTTCTTTGTTTATCGTTATACTGTGAATTGCACTAGGGCAGTGGTGGTGAACCTTCGGCATTCTATATGTTTTGGACCACAACTCCCACAGTCCTTTGTCTTTGGCAATACAGGCTTGGAATTCTGGGAGTTGTGGGCCAAATCATCTGGAGTTCCAAAGGCTTGTGACCACTGCCCTAGGGAGAGCTTTCCAGTATGGGATGGTATATAAAAACAAATACATTTCAAGTCTTCTCTTCCATCAGGTTCTGACAGCTAGCTGGGGACAGAATAGTCAGAGGCTTGTGTAAAATATTTGTTTGCTCGTTGTGGATGGAGGTTGGTGAAAAACAAGGTTGATATTTTAAGATGGCTTTCCTGAGAAGGTTTTAACACCAGACTACCTCAAAGCCAGCTGACAACTAGGAACCACCTTTAGTTCATGTACCATAGATCTAGAAAAGAGTTCAGCAAATGCTGTGGAGTTCACTAATGTTTGAAAAGCAAAGTGATGTGCTTATATACCACCCCATGCCACTTCAAGTAGTCTCTGGGCGGTTTACAGTTTAATTATGCAGTCTACACATTGCGCCTCCCCCAGCAAGCTGGGTACTCATTTTACCAACCTCAGAAGGATAGAAGGCTGAGTCAACCATGAACCTGCTTACCTGGGATTGAACCTCAGATTATGAGCAGTTTTAGCTGGAGTACAGGCATTTAACCACTGCGCCACGAGCCATGCTTTAAATATATATCAACTGTTGGTCTTGTTCTGCTGCTTTGCAGGGAGATTGCCGTTCCTACAGCTATGTGTGTGGGATCTCCAGTAAAGATCCTCCGCACTGGGAGTCCCTGATGTTCTTGTCCAGACTCATACCACGCATGTGTCACAATATTAACCGGTATGTGTCTCTGGTATTTCTGAGTGCAGCTGCTCTTTAATTTTTCACTTGATCGTAATTTACATATGAGAGGTAAAGGCAGGAAAAATACTAAGTAGGAGAACAGATAGCAGATATTCTTTCTGCAGTTTTGCTCAAGAAGGCATACTAAGAGGGAAGAGTTCTACTTGATCCTTTAAAAGTGCCCTTATATTCTAGCCCTTATTCTGCAGACCATGTTTCTAACGTAGCTGTGAAAAAGTAGATTGTACTCATTGAAAGCTCACATTGGACCCGGGGTAGGGGTGGGGGGAGGAATCATTTTAGTCTTAAAGGTACCATGTTGCCTTTCTGTGACTTTTGTCACTGAAACAGATTGACACAATTACCTCTCTGTGAATGTGGTTGGAATAAGAGTTTACAATGCCCTATAGAATTCATGTAACATCGTTGGATGTATTGCTTGAATAAAAACCATGTCTTACCGGGAAAAGTGCATAGTCTGATGCTCCATGTTTTCTTCTCTCTTTAGAGTTGTTTATGTGTTTGGTCCACCAGTCAAGGAACCTCCCACAGATGTTACTCCGACATTCTTGACAACAGGAGTTCTCAGCACGTTGCGACAAGCTGATTTTGAAGCTCATAATATTCTCAGGGAATCTGGTTAGTAGGTGCATGTGTTTTGGTGCCTTTGTTTATGTGAAATAATCCAGCCACTGTAGACAAAACCCTAAATGGAGCTGCCAGACTCAACTAGAGCAACCCAAATATAATCATTTGTTTGAATAGTGAGTTAGTGCTTGCATGAATCCCACCTATTTCGTTTCATCAAACCATGCAGATGGTTGTGTAAGTTAATAGATCTTGAATTTGTATAGTTCTAGCCTTAAGTTGAATAGCTTGAGACACTACATTTTCTTCATGTTATAGCCCAAATCATACGTGAAGATAAAAAAGTGAATTAATGTTAAGATAACTGTAGCACTAAGAGCATGTACATCTCCTTAAAAATGCTTTTCCAAAATAATCCTTTGGAGTATAGTACAGCCACCCCCCGCCATTTCGAAGATCAGGTACTGCGGTCCCACTACATCGCAGGATCGTAGTACCTGCACCTTGGGGCGGTGGGGGGCGATCGGGTCGCTCCGCGCCACCCCCAGGTTCCGCCAAGAAGCCTCGGGGCAGCGTGGGGGGGGGCAGTGGCGAGCGATCGGGTTGCTCTGTGCTCCCAAGAAGCCAAGGGGCCGCATGGGGCGATTGGGTCACTCCGCGCCGCCCAATCAGGCTCCTCCGAGAAGCCTCAGGGTGGCGTGGGTGGCGGGGAGTGATTGGGTCGCTCCGCACCGCTCAACCAGGCTCCCCCAAGAAATCTTGGGGCGGCGTGAGGGGGCGGCGGGGAGCGATCGGGTCACTCAGCACCGCCCAACCAGGCTCCCCCGAGAAGCCTTGGGGAGTCGGCGGGGAGCGATTGGGTCGCTTCGCACGCCTCAGGGCGGTGTGGGGGGGGCAGCGGGGAGCAATTGGGTCACTCCGCACCACCCAACCAGGCTCTCCCGAGAAGCCTCGGGGCTGCGCAGGCGGGCTGCGGAGGTAAGCTCCCGCAACACCGACTGCACGCGCTGCCCCAAGACTTCTCGGACAGGCGCGCGATCCCCCCCAGGCCCCACCCCACCCACTTCCTCATATCGCGGATTTTCATGCATCACGGGTGGGGTGGGTCTCTAACCCCCGCAATCAGCGGGGGGTTACTGTAGTGCCCCATTTATTGCAGGGGTTAGGTTCTGTGACCACCCGCGATGAAGGAAAATCCACGATATTGCCTCGTTTCCAAAGCGGCTTCCTCCACAGAGCCTCCCCCCACCCCTCCCTTGCTGCAGCCAGGATTCCATCCCTGCCCCATTCACCTCATTTCCAAAGAGGTCGCTACAGAGCCCCTCACCACCCCTCTTGCAGCCAGGATTCCCCCGTCCCAATTGCCTCCTTTGCAAAAAGATCTCCATGAAGCCTCTCCACTCATTATGCAGCCTGGAGTCCCTGCCTCAATCACCTTGTTTGCAAAAAGATCACCTCCACAGAGCCTCTCCACTCCCATTCTGCAGCCGGGATTCCCCCAGTCCCAATTGCCTTGTTTGCAAAAAGGTCTCCTGACTGCAGAAGGAGAGTGGGGAGGCTCCATGGAGGAGAACTTTTTGCAAAGGAGGCAATTGGAACTGGGGAATCCTGGCTGCAGAATGGGAGTGGAGAGGCTCCGTGGAGGTTATCTTTTTGCAAACAAGGTGATTGAGGCGAGGGTGGAATCCGGGGCTATAGCAAGGGAGGGGAAAGACTCCCTGGAGGAGACCTCTTTGGGGACAAGGGAGAAGGTGGTAGATGAGATGGTGGGGAGAGGCTCCTGGAGGAAGCCTTTTTGCAAACGGTGCTGGATTGGGGGTGGGGGGATCGTGGCTGCAAGCAGGGGCAGGAGATGCTCCAGGTAACCTCTCTTTAAATGAAAATCTGCAATATATTGGGACCTGCATGTCTGTCTGTCTGTCTGTGGCACAAGTGGTCATTTCCCCTCCTTTTCCATTTTATATTCACAAGACAAATACAGCACACGTTAATGATGGGCTCACCATGATTTACCAGTGGCCTTCGTGCCTGAATGATGAACTGGTCAGTCTTTGCCCACCAGTCTTACAGGATGCTATGCTCCTTTTCTTGATCAGTATCACAAGTTTATAACTGCAATATTTCCTCTTTTATTGAAGGTTATTCTGGAAAAATCAGCCAGATGCCAATAATTCTAACACCGTTGCATTTTGACCGAGATCCCTTACAGAAGCAGCCTTCCTGTCAAAGATCAGTCGTTATTCGAACCTTTATAACTAGCGATTTCATGACTGGTATTGCAGCAACCCCTGGCAACGAGATCCCAGAAGAGGTAAAATACAATAAATTAGTGGAAGGGTGGTCTCTTTCTTTGCTGATATGGAAAAACATTTGTTCTTTGTATTGAAATACTACAAAGCTGATTTCACTGGCCAAAATCCTGTTGTCTATGAAAAATGAAGGGTGGTTTTTTGCAGCTGCTTCTCACTGCTAATTAATTTTTTGGAACACACCAGTCTGACAGATTGGCAGACATCTCAAAATCCAACCAGGTTTTTGTCAAGCAGTAGTGTGAAATGGTTGTAAGTTGTACCCTTTACTTTACACAGGTATAACTGCACAACAACAATTTGGCTGTTATGTTTTGTAAGTGTTGAAATCAACTCATAGTGCAGAATAGGGAAGGACAACATGGTAGCCTCTAGTTATTTTGAAGAACAATCTTTGGCCATGGTGTTGGGCCTGAAAGTAGTAGTAGGATTTTTCCTGGAGGAAAAGACCATCACAGGTTACAAACCATGATGGAGATGTGTAATCTCCAGTCTTAAAACCAGGGTACTTCAAGAGCCAGATGCATCAGGAGGCAAATATCTAGTCTCATGTGCTCCCAAGACACATTGGGTGGGGCCACTGTGAGATATAGGAAGCTGGACTAGATGGGCCTTAGGCCTGATCCAACGTGGCTCTTCTTATGTTCTTATGGTCTAGTCCAGTATCTTTGGGGATCATGCTGTTATCTATGCCTGATGAAGTGTTGCAACTTCCTACATGGATGAAGTGCCTCAGGGAAGAGGAGTCTTCTGGGATTTGGGGCAGTTAGTGCTGAAGAGTCAGCATCAGTGGCCCCTCTCAGGGCCACACCCGAAGAGATCTGAAACCAATCGCTGTGGGTGCATGGAGGAGGAGAAACACTGCATAGAGGAGGCAGAGTCGCATGCGCTTGCGCAGTTGTGCACATTTAGAGGAGGACTTGGTCAGCATTGTTTAATTAAAGACATTTGTTTAAAGGTCAATATTTAGGAAGGCGTGGTGGCTTAGTGGACTAAGGCTCCCAAAACTGTTGGCTGCAAAGTCAGCAGCTCGACGGTTTGAATCCCGGGTGCCACGCAGTGGCCAGCCTAGCAGTTCGAAAGCATATAAATGCAAGTAGATAAATAGGTACCGCTGTAAAAAATGGGAAGGTAAAACAGTGTTTCCTTGCAGCCATGCCGACCACGTGGCCATGGACTTGCACTACACTGGCTCTTTGGCTTCAATACGGAGATGAGCACCGCCCCTAGAGTCAGACACGACTAGCACACATGTGCGGGGGAAAACCTTTACCTTTTTATTTAGTCAATACTGTTGACTAATAGCATTGTAAATATCATTTGGACTGTCATGGCATGAAAGTTAAGGGAAATAAAAAGAAGGCGGCCTTAATCTAGTCATTTATATAGACCCATTGGTTGCATATTTGTAATCACCCATTTATCTGTAAGGACTAAAGCCCTTTGTTTTACAGTTATGCTGGCAGCACATTTCTCTGGAAAAGGATGGCTTTCCCCCAGTCCTGTCTTGTCTTGGTAAAATTGTGTGAAACTGCAGTCCTGTTACTCTGAGGGTGTTCTGTGTAGCAGTAGGCAGACATTTAGTCCATGCTACTGGTTTTTTTCTTCTTCTTCACAGATTTGGAGTATGAAGTAAGGGCTTAATCACACAGAAACATTTGTCACTACAGACATGTTTTATTAGGACTACCTTTTTTAAAAGTCATATTTTAGTTTTAATTATCGCAGTTCTATAACTGGAAAGAAAAGGTGAGGAGGCAACATTCCAGGCGCCCATTTGACAATAAATAAGGATATGATTGAGGCTGATCTTGAGGTGAGGGACAGTTGTACGTAACTCAGTTTCTTCTCCTGCAATCCATTTGTCTATTTTGGGGTTTGGTTTGTGTGTTGGGTTCATTTTGGCCAATAAGAAATCTTTTATAAAATAAATTTTAAAAAAATAAACCAACTAGTGTCTTGCATAATTTCTGACCTTTCAAGAGGACTGGGTGAAATGCTAGTCCTATTCAGGTGTTTACAGGCTGAAAACAAGTCGGGCTTGAAGCATGACAGTGCTGAGGACAAGCATGTATGGTCCCATTCTCCATGTCTCCACCTTAAATCAGGGAGACCTTCCTTTCCTCCCACAATGGGACTTCCTACAATCCACTTGTGCATTCTGCTGAACACTTTTCCAGCATTTCCGTAATTATGCTGTGTCTGCTTTATCAAAGTCTTCAGTTACAGAAATGCTGGAAGCATTTTCAGCAGAGTATGCTTAGAGGTGCTGCTGCAGACCCTTGCTCTATAAATGCAAAACTCTGTCTTGGCTTCAGGAGTGGGATGGGAGGGCAAGACTCACCTATATTTCCATGAAATTTAACCCAATTCCAGGCTGTAACACCTGAATTGGGTTATTCCAGTTTACTTAATGTGACTCAGAGTACAGTTCATATTTAGTTTTTTTTTTCTAAATCAAGGGGAACACCTTCATTCAAATTTTTGATGCTCTCTTTTTTGTTTGTTTTATTTTCCTAAATATAGGTAGTGTTGAAAATGGTGACAGAGATTAAGAAGATTCCTGGTATCTCCAGGGTGATGTATGACTTGACTTCAAAACCACCAGGAACAACTGAATGGGAATAGTTATATTTCCCCCCCCAAGTGAAAGTACTGTATGGAATTTTAAATTATATCAAAAAACCATTCCCAGTGTTGACACATGCAGTACTGTGAAAAGAGTGACTGGAGCTGCTGCTACATCACATGTGATTTTTTTTAAAAAAATATTTTTTTCCTGGAGCATAATCTGCAAATTAAGAGTGATGATATAGGGAGTGGGGGAGGACTAAGGTAAGTGGGGCTGCGGATATGTACGGGTAAACTAATTAGGGCAGTATTGCCTATGTGCAGATAGATTCATAATGCTTTGCCTTTTTTGTCTAATTGACTCTTCCAGGGGTTTTTTTTTCATGTGTTTCTATTGTTATGTCACTTCAGTGTCTCTTTTTAATTTTTTTTTGTATACTGTGTAAAAAGAGGCCCTTTATTTACATTTACCAAAACCATTGTTAGAGCCTATTAATAATGTAAAATGGAAAAAGTGACCAACTGCTTTTGAAACAGATTTATTATAAATAAATATTTTGCCAAATGGACTAGTGGGTATTGTTGAATTGTGGAATTAATGTATATTTGTTTGCTGTGTTCTGTAAATTCTGTTCCATATCATTTGGACTATTAAGCCCATGGCAATAAGTGATCCTATTCTATACTGTCACATCAATAATAACTCAAAATCATCCACTCTTCTTGTTTTCTCCATAATATATGCATACCTCTTTCATTTTCCCTATCATGTTGTGATAATCTGTATTTAATGTACATTATATCAGCTTTGAGAGAATGAGAAATTATGTATGTGGTTTGAAACAGATCTTGTAGTTTACACAGAATGAAAGAACAATTCACACTGTACCCATCAAAATCCCTGTGCCATTCAGGTTTTATTTTTTATCAGCCGTACCTTTCCCGTTGCTTCCAGTTTTCATGAGAATACTTTGAAAATGTGAGGGAAATGTTACCCTTACGAATGCCTTTAATGAGACCTGTCGAAATGTTTTGCCAATTTTTATGTCATTGAGCTTTGAAATCGGCTTTGTTTGGCAAATCCAAACAGTTTAGAGAAGTGGTGTCCAAACTTTGGCCCTCCAGATGTTTTGGACCACAACTCCCACAGTCCTTTGTCATTAGCAATACAGGCTTGGGATTCTGGGAGTTGTGGTCCAAAACATCTGGAGGGCCAAAGTTTGGAGACCCCTGGTTTAGAGCTTCTCTGTTGGTTCTCAAAGAACAAGCTGCCAATTGTTGAAAAGGTGAATACAGTTACTTCCTGCTTTCAGTGTCTGTAAAGGAGTTAGGTTAGGTTTTTGCACATGTGTGGGTTGTGGTGCACATGTTTCTGAAATCAAATAGAAATGTGTCTGTATAGCTGCCTCGGGAGGTATGAGCAACTGCAGCTCCCGTCCATTCTAGATAGCCAATGGTGAGAGATGTTGGGAGTTACAGTTCAAGCAACCTGGAGGGCATATTTTTAATGTAACAGGAAAGGGGGAAGGTGCCCCGTTGCCATCCAGCAAGGCTGGAAAAAAATATTGCCCCTGCTGGGGACAGCAACACTCCTCAGACCGTTTCAGCACAGCTAGTGGTGAAAAATAGTGTGCATAATGTCCATTGTACAGCAACATCTCAAGGGTCAGAGGTGGTCCATCCCATCATAAAAAGGGTACCTTTTCTCCAAGATTGCCACAATGTACTTTGAATGTCTTCCCAATTCACCATGGCACCAGAAATAGTGCAACCCCACAGAAGTTTGGTTTGTGCTCAGATGCTCAAGCGAGGCACAGTTGCACTTCCTGGGACAGTGATGGTGAGCCTTTTTGAAACTGAGTGCCCAAATTGTAATTCAAAACCCACTGATTTTTCGCAAAGTGCCAATACAGCCATTTAACCTGAATACAGGTGGCTGCGAAGGGGCAATGTTGGGTGCCGGAAAAAAAAGGGCTCTGAGTGCCACCTTTGGCACCTGTGCCATAGGTTCACCAACACTGTCCTAGGAGGATACAGGTGATCATTTGCTCTACAGGGGCTTTTTGGAAACTTGTCACATAACAGATAACAATTGTATAGAGGAGATGAAATAACGGTTTGTGTTTAAAGCAAGATTTGATGCCAGAACATCAGCCGTTTGTAATTTCACTCAAAACCAGGTTGCTGTCTTTGTGCAAATTACCAAAACATGGTTGGATGCACTAATCAGGTCAATACAGTGGTACCTTGTATAAAGGAATTAATTCGTTCCAAATGAAATTCTGTTAAGCAAATTTTCCTTTATACAAATTTCCCATAGGAATGCATTGAAAACAGAGTAATCCCATTTTTATGTAGTACAGATTTCCCCCATAGGCAATTCTGTTAAGCAAATTTCACCTATCTCCAGAATTGTTTATGTTGCACAGATTTTATGTTATACACACCCTTTGTTATACGAGGGTCCACTGTATTTTCTTGCCTCTTATCTGATGTTCCTGTGCTACAACATTTTCCTGTATGGCAACAGAGGGAGTAAAAGGATGACAATAGCTATGAAATCACTGTGTCCTGCAGAAACGGAGGAAACAAAAACACTTGGCATTTGGATGGCCAGGATGGTCTCGTGTTGTACTGACAACTGTATTGTGCTACAAAATTTTTTTCCCGCAGAGATTTTGCAACATTTATATAAGTACACTGGATGAGGTAGAGCAGAGCTTAGGACTTAACTCCGTTTCATCCAATCTTAGTGCTTTACCATAATACATGGTTTTAGAAAGCCAAGTCTAAAGAATCTTCAGGGCAGGTGCTGGTGAGTCCCTGCCAGCAAGAGTCTAGCACCAGGTGGGAGATGGGAACTCCTCTTCCTGGCATTCTGCTGAATCCTGATCATTCAGGTTCCAATATTGGGATTCCCTTGGATCTGTTTGCTGTGCTTTGACACTGAGGTTAAAGCATTTGCCAGTAGCAGCTTTTCTTCCATTAAAATGTTGCCATTTAAACACTTTTTTACAGACTGATTCTCAAAAATGAGATTATAATGCATAATGTTATCATAGTTCTTATGTAGTCTTGAAAAATAAGTATAACAACTACAACCATTGGAATTGGAATTTTACAGCTGGAATTTGAATGCTTTGATAGTCATTATGTTAGCTACATAAATAATCATACTATCCTAGGGTTTCTATTTTGCAAATATGTACATTCAGTCACCTCTAGATGATAACTTATGTTTTAAATAGGAGTCAGGGAAAAAATAGACTTGGGCAGAATTTATAAAGCTAAATATTTCAAGAGGCAGAAGTATACAAATGTAATGTTTATTGCATTATAAGTGAATTGTTTAAAATTGAGTAGAGATTCCAGTGTTGTGCAAAACAGATTTTGGTGGGGTTTTTAAAACACACGCATACATCTATTCAGTTTTTGCAGGAAGCAGAATGTAGAATATACTGTACCTTAACTACCATCCCTCTAGTCTTTGAATGTATTTCATGGTGTTAATTCATGTCATCTCAGCCAGATACAGAGACACAGATGACTGTCTTGTGATCCAGAAGGGAATGTATACGTAGCTTATGAATGCAGTGGTTCTTGTTCAGTTTGTTCACCCTCTAATCTATGGTCAGACATGTCAGCATTTTCAAAGGAATATATAGAGAGAATAATTCCTAGTATTCCCCGTTTTACAACGTTTTCTGCTTGTAAATGAAAAAAAAAAGTACTGTGAGCCTTAATTTTTATCCACAAATAAAAGTTAACCCATTTGGATAAATGTGTGGTTCTTCCCCACTCACCCCCACCACTAATTTCATATTTCATTAGTAGGAGGAGCCATTTTCAGAATCCTGTTCACCGCAAAGCTCTTGTGATGCCTGCTGCGTGCTGATGTGTAAGCTAGAGCTTTCCCCCTTGATGCCAAGAGAGGATGCATGGATAGGGAAGTGCTGGACACCTCTTTGTGGAAGATCCAAAAAAGTCCTGCTACTCATTCCACTTAGGATTGCACAAGTGAATTGCAGTAAGAGAATCTTGGCCTTGAGCTGGTTTTCCCCCTCTTGCATAACTAATTGTGTTTTCTAAAGCCCTGAAATCTACATTTTTCTGTTTGTATTATCAATACAGTGGTACCTTGTAGAAAGGAATTAATTCATTCCAAATGAAATTATGTTAAGCAAATTTTCCTTTATACAAATTTCACATAGGAATGCATTGAAAACAGAGTAATCCCTAATTGTGACCATTTTTATGTTGTGCGGATTCGCCCCATAGGCAATTCTGTTAAGCAAAATTCCCCTATCTCTGGAATTTTTTATGTTGTACAGATTTTATGTTATACAAACTGTTTGTTATACAAGGGTCCACTGTATTTTACTGCCACCAGCTGTTTCAGATGAAGAATAGTAAAATCATTGGTTTTACAGCAGAGTCTGGAATTGTTCCCTAGCGTATTGGTACTGAGACCTCCCCCATTGTTCAAATAACCAGACAAGATGGCAACACATAGCACTATTCCCTCAAGTGGTGAAAGATATCTGTTTCTCATAGAACATGAATCTCCTTGCCTTCCTGTCATACCTCTAGTGTGATTTTTTGCATGATTGATCTTTGGAGGGTGAACACAGACATAATTTGCAAGATTCCATTGGAGAAAGGCATTTTTTTTTAAAAAAAAAGTAAAAATAAATAAAATACCCTTTCCTCTTAAAGTCTGAGTGGTTCTGTTTAAGTGCATTTCTCTTGACACTTAGTTGGCTTTGCTCTCTCTCTCTCTCTCTCTCTCTCTCTCTCTCTCTCTCTCTGTATATATATGTGTGTGTGTGTGTGTGTATGATCCTACCATGATGGTTTGGGACATATGGTCATATATTATAAATATAAAACCTTCTACTACATTTCTGCCCATGTCTACTTAAATTACCATTGTACACATTCAGATCTCCAGTCTACATCCCACATGTTCAATTCCTCTTCCCCTAGAAAGTTATTTGTGGAAATTAAGGGAAATGGGTGAGGTATCAGATGATTGGGCAAAGGCTAAGGTTGCCCCTATCTTGGAAAGGGGCAAAAGGGAGGAACCTAAGAACTAGAGACCACTCGGCCTGACGTCAACCCCAGAGAAAATTATGGAACAGATTATAAAGTGGGCACTATGCAAGTTCTTAGAAAACAATGCAGCAATAACTAGAAGCCAGCATGGATTTCTACCACTCTCATCTGATTTCATTTTTTTATTGGGCAATCTGCCCGATTGACAGAGGGAATTTATTTATTTATTATTTATTTATTGAATTTTTACCCCGCCCATCTTCCGAGACGGAACTCTGGGCGGCTTCCAAATAGCTGAGCGAGTCAGCAAGCAATACAATATAAAATATAAAACTAACAAAGAACAACAATACAATAATGAACAACAACAGCGATAAAAACAGCATTTTAAAACAATTGGGGCATCTTAAGATCTTGACTTATAGTCGCAGCTCAGCAGCAGTAATTGTTGGTAAATGTGTAGATGGTGGGGAAAAAAAGTTAAGTTGTGCTGCCATAAGCCTCGCTAAAGAGAAGGGAATGTAGGTAGACATACTGTATCTTGATTTCAGCAAAGCTTTCAACAAAGTGCCCCATGATATTCTGATTAGCAAAATATATAGGTGAGGCATTGATGGATCAACTGTCGGGTGGATACACAGCTGGCCACAGAGGGTGAGGGTGATGATTAATGTCTCCTTCTCAAACTGGGAGGAAGTAACAAGTGGGATACCCCAGGGCTCAGGTATGCTCCCAGTGCTCTTCAACATTTTTATTAATGACCTGGATCAGGGGGGTGCAAGGAATGCTAATCAGATTTGCGGATGACAAAAAAATTGGGTGGGATAGCTAATAACCTGGAAGACAGAAACACAATTCAAAATTATATAGAAAGGCATGAGCACTGGGCTGGGAATGACAATGAATTTCAACAGGGATAAATTCACAATATTGTATTGCACCTAGGAGAAAGGAACCTAACAGTAACAAGATGGGGAAGACCCGGCTCAACAATACTGCAAGTGAAAAGGATCTTGGAATCATCACAGGTCACAAGCTATGTGATATGACTACAAAAAAGCCAAATGCTACTTATTTTTATTTACAGTGCTACCTTGTATAAAGGAATTAATTCGTTCCAAATGAAATTGTTAAGCAAATTTTCTTTTATATAAATTTCCCATAGGAATGCATTGAAAACAGAGTAATCCCTAATCGCGACCATTTTTATGTCGTGCGGATTCGCCCCATTGACTATTCTGTTAAGCAAATTTCCCCTATCTCTGGAATTTTTTATTGTTGTACAGATTTTATGTTATACAAACCATTTGTTATATGATGGTCCACTGTATTGTGTTTTTATCCCATCCATCTGGCCAAAAGGCTACTCTTTAGACTGCATCAGTAGAAGTAGAGGATGGGTCCTCAACCTAAGGCCCCGGGGCCGGATGCGGCCCCCCAAGGTCCTGAATCCGGCCCCCGGGACCTATTGCAACCCCCCACCTACCCCCTGCTTTGCGAACAAGCCAGCCTCCGCAGCTGCTGCTGTTGCTGAGGCAGTTCAAAGCAGTGGGCTATGTCGCTTCTCCCACTCCCCCCAACTACCACCCAGATGATCAGCATGCTGATCTAGCATGCTGGCTAGTGGGGCATTCAAAGTGGGAGAGCTACGGCAAGGCCCCCCACTCCCTCCCCCCTTTTTTCCATGTTGGCCCCTTTTTTTGGACTCGGGTCCGGCCCCCAGTGGTGTCTGGGGTGTGGTGGACCGGCCCGCTGTTTGAAAACTTTGAGGACCCCTGAAGTGGAGTCTCCAGATCTCATGAGGTACTCATTCCCTTCTGTTCACCATTCGTTAGGCCTCATCTTGAGTACTGTGTTCTGGGCACACACTTGAAGAAGGATGCTGACAAATTGGAACAGGTTTAGAGGAGGGCAACTAGGATTAATTTGGGGCATGGAAACTTAAGTCCTGTGATGAAAGACTGAACTGGGCAATGTTGAGCTTGAAGAAAAGAAGACTGAGGGAGGGATAGGTTGGCGCTTTTCAATTACTTGAAAGGATGATATACAGAAAAAGGGCAGGATTTGTTCCCAGTCGTCCCTGAGTGCAGGACGCGCAACGATCACCTCAACCAAAATTGGTTGCATGTCAAGAAAAACTTTTTAACTGTTAGAGCAGTATTTTTATTTATTTATTTATTTTAGAGTATTTTACCCCGCCTTTCTCCTTGGAAAAGGACCCAAGGCGGCTTACAGTAATGAGGGATAATACACAGTCCAATGCAATTAAGACATGATAATATACAGTCCAATGCAATTAAGACATGTTCAAGTATTTGAGAACAAAGAATTGAGGGACATCTACAGTATTAATAGACAACATTACATTAAAGCTACAAGGTTATACGTAGTTATAAACACAAAGTCTATGTGAACCTAAAGATTCATATAAAAGACACAATGGTAGACCATCATTCAGGGAATGGAACCAATTACATCAAGATGTGAGCACTCCAACTTTGGAGGCATTCCAGAGAAATATAGCCAACCACCTGGCAGATATCTTTTCATTTGAATTCCTGCATTGTAGGCCCCTTCCAACCTCATGATTCTATGATTTTATGCAGGAAATGCAATACCTTTTTGTTGTTGTTTTTTAAATTATTTTAATTTCAAAACATGCACACACATATATACTTGTTTTTTGCAGTACCTGCAAGAGATGCTAAGCACTGTCTTCCCTTTTATCTACCCACTCTGAAGGGATGCCAATAAAGTCGAATGCATTGAAATTATTCCATATCATTTTAATGTCAGCATAGTAAGCAGTGCATGAGGCTAGTACCAGAGAAGCCCAAGTTGAATTATCCACATGCAGTTATCCACAGCGAGCTAGGTGGTGACCGAGCAGTCACAATTTTGCAGCTTGTCTTCCCTCACTGGGATTTGGGAACATAAAAGTAGGGTGTGTGCACAAAGCATGCTTCTTCGTCGTGGACTCTGTGAATCCACACTGTGGGTTCTTCCTGCGCCTGCGCGGGAGTCTTCGGCCCTTTCAAAGCTCTAATAGTATAGGCACCTCCCCCTCCAGTGCGCATGCTCCGCCTCTTCCCGCTCAGTTCCTTTTTGCCGCCGCTGAGTCTAGTCGCGTTCCTTCTAGCTCCTGCAAAAGAAAAGGAAAGTGTTTTATTTCTCTTACTACCTTTCCCCTTTTATCCCTCCCCCTCCTACCCTTTATTTTTATTGTTTATTTGTCCTTAATTTGTGCTTTGATCACGCAATCCAGCCTTCCCCTTCGGGGGAACGGCCTCCCCGTTGCGGGCCACCTGCCCGCTATTTCATGGCATCAGCCTTATTCAAGCGCTGCGAGGCGTGTCCCAACAAGATCCCGCTTGCGGACGGACACAGCCTCTGCCTCTACTGTTTGGGCGAAACCCACCAAACAAACAACTGCCCTCACTGCAGAAAACTCACTAAACCTGCTCTAAAACATAGACTCAAGAGCCTCAGAGCGTTTCTCTGGGAGAAATCGCTCAAACCTATGGATCAGCAAACCCAGTCGGAGGCTTCGATACCATCAACATCTTCGAAATCGAAGCAGGTATCGAAACCTGAAAAGAAAAGGAAAAAGAAACCGGACTCCGTGAAACCACAAGCACGGCTCCAAGCCAGGGACTCAGAGTCGAATACCACTCTCGCACCCCTCCCTGTTGCTTCGCCACGCGCCACGGTCGCTCAGCTACAAACAGAAACCCAAACTATGGAAACGGCTACGACATCGAGCCTCCTTGATGCCCACGCTATCCCGTCTTCTCAGCAAGACAATTGGGCGCAACACTTTACTCAACAAGCGACCATGTCTCAACAAATGCCTCAAAGCCCTGTGATGTCTACGGGCTTGCCACCAGGTCAATTAGCCCTTGAGGCGGACATGACCACCTTTGGGTTAAATCCCTTGGCGCATTTTCAGTCGATGCAAGAGGCTTCCATGACATCAGCCCCTCCACGACATCAAACGGTGGAGGACATCACCGACCCTCGACGCCAAATAGCTGAACAACGCTTGGCCGTTCAGAGAGGTCGCAGCCAGAAGCCTAAGAGGGTAGACCGCGAAAAATCCACCTCCTCGACGTCACCCTCTCCCCGACGCCGAAGGTCTAGGCATCGCCAGGCTAAACGCCAAAAGCGTCACAGATCTTCGTCTTCTTCCTCACCTGTTCGACATCATAAGTCAAGGCATCATAAAAGACACCATAGACAACACCAACTTGTCTCTTCTGCGGCATCGGATTCTTCTATGACATCCACCTCCGCTTCCACTACAACAACCAGACGACGCCGTAAAGAGCGAAAGCGCCTGGAATCACGCTCCCTTGCCGTGGCCGAGCGTGACATCAGGACAATCGATCCCAATAGCACTGCTTTCACTGCTGCTATGGACCTTTCTGAAAACACAGTTACTGTGGCATCTAAACAAACGCAACTCCAGGACTCTCCAGCATCCATGGACCGTCCTCTCACTGAGGAGTCTGAAATGGAGATCGAATCTCAAATCTCTCATCGTTCTACCATCTCTAAGTCCAGACAATCTGAGGCTGACATGACTGACACGCAGCCCAATACACCCTTAGAAGATTTTAAGAGCTACTCACAATTAGTACACAAAATAGCCCAAGTAATGGGACTACAAGTACAATCATCTAACGCCTCTGAATCTTGTAAATTCTTTGGACATCTAAGCAAATCCAAGCCACCTCCTCTTAAGATGGCTTTTATTCCTTCCATGCTAGATAGAGCAAAGGAGGCCTGGGACAAACCTTCGTCTAATCCTCTCATGCCTAGGAGGATTGACAATCTTTACAAAACACATGGAGAAGGCACAGATTTTCTGACCAAGCACCCACTTCCTAATTCGGTTATAGTGGATGCAAATCAGAACAGAGGAAGATCTCACTCTAACACTACACCAAGTAATAAGGAAGCCCGAAAGCTTGACCTTATTGGTAGAAGGCACTACTCGTTGGCTTCCTTCTCCCTGAGGGCACTTAACTACCTTTGTGCCATGGAGGCGTATACACGACATCTCCTCCTAACCTTCTCAGCATTCATAGATCTACTCCCAAAGGAGCATCGGACCAAAACCCAATCATCCTATGCGGAGATCTTGTCGCTCCTTGATCAACAGATGATTACCTCTCTGCACTTGACAGACGCTGCTTCAAAACAGCTTACCACTGCAATCCATCTGCGCCGTCATGCCTGGTTAAGAACAGCCAATATCACCGAAGATGCGAGGAATCGAATTGAAGATTCCCCTTTTGATGGAGAGGGCCTGTTTGCCACAACCACAGATGCCTCTCTAGATAACATTCAAAAGATGCGCAAAGCAGCCAAATCTTATACTTACCCGGCATCCACGACACTACCAAACTCCAGGCCTACATCACAAACCTGGAGACGCCCGTATACTCCAATACAACATAGGCCTCTAAGTAGATACAGGACACAGTATCACCAATCTCCTTATTACCGTCCGGTTCAACCTCAACGCCAACGACAACAACAACAACAACCCGGTAGGAGGTACGACAGGAAACCTAAACAGCTATCCTGACCCCTCCACCGACACCAGACTAAAACCTTTCCACACCAACTGGCAACGAATCACCACGGATGCTTGGGTATTGTCAATCATCGAAAGTGGATACCGCCTGCAGTTCCATCACAGGCCCCCACTCGGAAGAGTGATCACTACACCATCTTCTGCGATTCTGCAAGAAGAGGTCACCACTCTTCTTCAAAAAGATGCCATAGAGCACGTACCATCTACCGAGCTCTTAGGTTTTTACTCTCGATATTTCACAATACCCAAAAAAGACGGAGGCATTCGTCCCATCTTAGACCTAAGGAAGTTAAACAAATTCATCAAAAAGAAGAAGTTTCGCATGTCCACTCTCGACACTATCATCCCTCTTCTACAAAGAGGAAACTGGTTCGTAGTCCTGGATCTACAGGACGCGTATTTCCATATTTCTATAGCTCCAAAAGACAGAAAGTACCTCCGTTTCCGCATAGGAAACCTGACTTACCAGTTCAAAGCGCTCCCGTTTGGCCTTTCGTCCGCGCCCCGAGTCTTCACCAAATGCATGGCGCCGGTCTCTGCATTTCTCCGTCTTCAAGGGGTCCAGGTCTTCCCATATCTGGACGACTGGCTCCTGGTAGCTCCTACAAAACAAAAGGTAGAAAGAGACAGAGATATCACCATACGTCTACTTACCTCCCTGGGTCTTCGCATAAATCAAACAAAATCTGTACTCAAACCAGCCCAATCAGTCCACTACATCGGAGCCCTTTTGGACTCCCGTCAAGCAAAGGCCTACCTGGCACCGGAACGTCTACTCAAGATCCAAAAAGCATTGGTTCCCTTCTTCGTTTCAAACAGAGTAACGGCACACCAGGCTCAACATCTACTAGGCCTCATGGCCTCAACTACGGCCATTCTCCCTCACGCCAGGTTGCGGATGAGACACTTACAAACTTGGCTCTTGACAAGCTTCCGCCCCCACTGCGACCCATCCAACAAGTCGCTGCGGGTAACCCAACTCCTCAGGTCCAGCCTCCAGTGGTGGTCTGCACCAATGAATCTGCGGACTGGCAGACCCTTCAGGCACCGCTTCCCGTCGATACAAATCACGACGGACGCCAATACTACCGGCTGGGGGGCCACCTGCAAACGCTTATCCATCCACCACAGATGGTCAGCCATGGAGAAAAGACACCATATCAACCATTTAGAACTCCTTGCTATTTACAAAGCACTCAAAGCGTTCGAACTACATCTGACACGCAAGACAGTGCAGATAACAACGGACAATACGACAGCAATGTACTATCTGAACAAGCAAGGAGGCACCCACTCACGTTCTCTCTTAGATCTCACCACCAAAATTTGGATGTGGTGTATCAAGAGACGAATACACCCAATTGCAATACACATCTCTTCACAAGACAATACGACAGCAGACAAGCTCAGTCGTCTACAGAAAGACAACCACGAGTGGTGCCTCTCCAAACACACGTTTCTACACCTGTGTACCAAATGGGGCATGCCAATCGTGGATCTATTTGCAACCCAACACAACACGCACTGTCGCCGCTACTGCTCCAGAGCGGGAATAGGCAAACATTCCAGAGGAGATGCTTTTGCGACGCCATGGCCACGAGCTCTGCTATATGCCTATCCTCCAATTCCACTTATACAAAGAACTCTGACAAGAATCAGACACCTAAGGGCCCGGGTCATCTTCATAGCTCCATTCTGGCCCAGACAACACTGGTTTCCACTTCTTCAACAACTGGCAGTAGATTATTTTCACCTGCCATTGACGCCAGACCTCCTCACTCAGCACCAAGGTCAGATACGCCACCCGGATGTCGCAACCCTTCACCTCACGGCCTGGCTCCTCAGCTCACAGTAGAGCATGTATTGCTCCTCTCCAAGAAACAATCTACACTTTCTTTGTACAATAGAAAATGGCTTTCCTTTACAAATTTCACGTCAGCCCACGATTATCCCTCGCATCCTACCAACATACAGGTCCTTCTGAAATTCCTTCTCTCTCTATTCAACAGAGGTTTGTCCATTTCAACCCTCAGAGTCTATACGGCTGCTATTGTCTCCCATCAACCACCAGACTCCGAAGCAGCCATGCTTTTCAAGCATCCCAAATTCAAGAATTTTCTTAAGGGCCTGGCAAACCTTCGTCCGTGTGAAAGAGGACCTACACCTCAATGGTCCCTCTCCTTGGTCCTTAACCGCCTCATGAAACCGCCGTTTGAACCTATGGCCACTACTTCACTATACCTTCTAACACTAAAAACGGCCTTCCTAGTCGCGATCACATCCGCACGGAGAGCATCTGAGCTCGCTGCACTTCGGGTAGACCCCCCGTTCTTGAACTTCCACAATGACAAGGTAGTTCTACACACAGACATCTCCTTTCTGCCTAAAGTAGTTTCAAGGTTTCATGTTTCTCAACCTCTGATTTTACCAACCTTTTTTCCAAACCCTGGTACTCACCTGGAAAGACAATTACACGTTAGATGTCCGACGGGCGCTTCTCTTTTACACCTCCAGAACCGCACCTATAAGAAAAACACAACGACTGTTCGTTAGATCATCTGAGCCGGCTAGAGGATCTCCAGTATCCCCCCAATCCATCTCCAGATGGATCGTCACCACAATAAAGATGGCTTATGAACTGCAACACGCCACACTGCCGAACACGCCGAAAGCTCACTCTACTAGAGCGATAGCGGCATCCACGGCTTTCCTAAAAGGTGTCCCCTTGGAAGAGATCTGCAGAGCAGCCACATGGGCCACACCTTCCACCTTTCTGAAACATTACAGGTTGGATGTACGGGCCCGTACTCAGGCTACCTTTGGAAAAACTGTCCTGACGGCTGCACTTCCATGACTACCCACCACCGGTAAGTCTGCTAGCTAATCACCCACAGTGTGGATTCACAGAGTCCACGACGAAGAAACACAGGTTACTTACCTGTAGGTTTGGTTCTTTGAGTGGACATCTGTGAATACACACTACCCGCCCTCCTCCCCTCTTCCGTCATGGCTACTCTATCTTTTTGAGTCAGCGGCGGATCAGAGGGGAACTGAGCGGGAAGAGGCGGAGCATGCGCACTGGAGGGGGAGGTGCCTATACTATTAGAGCTTTGAAAGGGCCGAAGACTCCCGCGCAGGCGCAGGAAGAACCCACAGTGTGTATTCACAGATGTCCACTCGAAGAACCAAACCTACAGGTAAGTAACCTGTGTTTTCTGGAACTCAGGGAGAGAGAGAAATACAGGGGATATAATTAAGTACTTTATTTAGTTGACGCACAGATGTTAATGTGTGTTCCTGATCAGGCTTTGTTTACCTTGCTGCCTTTGCTGTCCACCACATCTAAACCACTCAAGAAATACTAGAGGGACCTTAATCAATGTAACTAAAGGAGAAAGGTAACTTCTTGTCACAACTAAGGGTTTTTAATTGGGGGTGGGCCATGTCCCTTTCCTGCCTTCCAGATATTCTGCATCATAACTCACCTTTTCCATTTCAACAATTCTAATAACATAATTGCAAAATTTGAACAGTTTGAATTTGGGATGGATGGATGAAAAGTAGAAACAATCAGCATTTGCCTGGCAGTTTGCAAGGCTGCAGTTTTTCTAAAGCAATATTGATTTGTATGTTCCATCATAACCACTAGAAATAAGTTAAGCATGGTATTAATCTAATAAAAACAAACTAAGAATCAAAATAGTAATAAGAAAGGCATCCAGGCTTCTGCCTCGATTGACTCAGTCCCCTGATGCCTGCGCTGGCTTTTGTAATCTTCTAGGCGCAGGTGTTTTGAGTTGCTCAAAGGTAAAGACAAGTAGTAACAAGTTGTACGATGTTTGTATAACTTTTGAAGCAAACATTTTCCTAAAGGAAGCACAACGGCAGCATACAGAGTGATCCTATTTTATTTTCACAACAAACTAGTCAGGTAGCTCTTGAGGAAAGACAAGACAACACAAGTGTCTCTGGTTTATTTATATAGAGCATATATAAAAAAACTAGAAACATTCTCTCAAAACCAGCCCCAGAATGGTATCAAAACAAGGTAAAATATAAGATAGCTGTTGAGAGTTTTTCGGGCTGTTTGACTGTGTTCTGGAAGTTTTTCTTCCTGACGTGTCGCCAGACTCTGTGGCTAGCATCTTCAGAGAGCAAGGAGCGCAGGGAACTAGAAGTTCCAGAGAACAACTCACAACAGCTATCAGATCCCAGCCGTGAAAGCCTTCAAGAATACATAAAATGCTAGCTTTGCATCTATAGGGAGCCTGTGCTTAGATGTTACAGACTATGATCTCTCATTACCATTGGCCATAGTTGATGGGGCTGAGGCCAATTATAGATCTGGAAAGCCATGGATTACCCATGGTAAATTGGTATGAAATGTTGCTATTAGATGTCTGTGAAGATTCTCAGTCATCCAGGTGAGGTTACCTGGAAGTTGAGTCATGGCAACTGGACTTCTTTTCTTTTGAGATCAAAATGTTTCACTACTCATCTTCGTAGCTTTGTCAGTCTGAAGAAAGTTGGTTTGCCTTGGTTTCATGCCACCCTGGTCTGAATGGGCTTGTTAGATGTACAATGGCCTGGGATGTTGCATAGGTGGGACTTTCATACACTGCAACATTATATATCTAACAAGCCTAATTCAGGCCACTGTCCACCTAATGGGCCTATTCAGACCAGGGTGGCGTGAAACCAAGGTGAACTATAAATTGGAAGCCTCGCGGTAACCTTCCACAGACTGACAAAGCTACTTAGATGAGTAGTGAAATATTTCAGTCTCAGAAGAAACAAAGTTCAGTTGTCATCATTCAACTTCCAGTAGCTATCAGATGGCTGACAGTTTCCCAGGCAATCAAGCCATTTTCCTCATAACACTCTTAAGCCATAAGTAGTGGTGTGAAGTACATGACTGGATGGCCGAGTGACTGATATTTATTTATTTTTTATTATTAATTTATTTTATTTCTATACCACCCATCGTCCAGCGGAACTCTGGGCAGTTTACAACAAAATTAAAATCAACAATACAGTACAGAACAAACTAAATCAAAATCAAATAAAGCCAGAACAATAGGAGAGGAAACCCTCAGCAAGAGGCATCAAGAGGGTGTGTGTATGTGGGGGGCACCGGAGGATTAGATTAAATTAAATTAAATTAAAGGTCGCCAAATGCCTCCCTGAAAAGCATTGTTTTAAGCGCTTTTTTGAAAGTGGGCAGGGACTGTGCAAGGCGCAGCTCACTCGGAAGGTGGTTCCACAACGAGGGGCCCACCACAGAGAAGTTGCGGTTGTACGTGAGCGACTTCTGAGCCTCCCTGTGTGTGGCCACATGGAGAGAGTGTGCCTGCGAAATTCTAGTGGGCCTGGCCTCAGTTGACCTTTGGGAGATATGCTCCGACAGGTATTCAGGACCCAAGCCATGGAGGGTTTTGTAAACCAAAACCAGGACCTTGAACCTTAGTGCCAGTTAGTGCAGAAAGACTGCCGCAGTTGTGATCCTCAGGCAGTTGAGTGTGGGCAGAGTATTGTTTGAAATGGAAGAGCAACAATCCAGTGTGAGGACACAGTCTCTTTCCTCTCACTGGAGAAAGACTGGAATTTGGAGACTTTTAAAAGGCTATTAAAAACATGGCTCTTTAGGTAGGTTTACCCAGAGTCAACATTAAAATAACCAATGTCTAACCTTGAACTATTTGACTGCAACTTTATTTATTGATGTGTCTAATGTTATTTTAACGATGTTTAATTATGCTGATGTTTATTAATCCATGATGATATATTGTTAACTTATGTTGTTTAGTTAATTTTTACTTTGGTATTATGCTGTGTGCCATTTTTGAATGTTGTTTTGTCTCTGAATGTTGTTAGCCACTCAGAGTGGCCTTTTGTCCAGATGGGCAGGATAAAAAGGCAGCCAACCAACCAATCAGTAAGTCAGTCAGTCAATCAGTCAATGTTCCTTAAGAAACTAGGGCCATATTTTTTCCAGGCCAATTTCCTGTTTCTATAGGGTGAGGAGAAGCAAATGATGGGATGCAGTTGCTTCCTTCAACCTAATTCTCAGTCCTAGCAGTGTAAACACACTGAGGCAGGCATTTAGTCCAGCTCAGTATTGGCAACATTTGCAGCACTTTGCAAAGTCATAAAACAGGGACAATCTTAGTATAGCATATGCCCAGTTTCACTTTGGGCTCCTGCATTTGTGCCACTGTCATATTATCCCAATTTCACTGGTGGTAGAGGGTGAAAGTGTATGCATGTGCATCCTTCACACATATACACAATGAAGAATTCCTGAGAACTTTGGTGCATAGAATCATAGAATCATAGAGTTGGAAGAGACCTCAAGGGCCATCTAGTCCAATCCCCTGCCATGCAGGAACCCCCATCACAGGACTCCCGATAGATGGCCATCCAGCCTCTGCTTAAAAACCTCCAAAGAAGGAGACTCCCCCACCCTCCGTGACAGCATATTCCACTGCCGAACAGCTCTGTCATGAAGTACTTCAAATAGAATCTCTTTTCCTGTAGTTTGAGACCATTGCCTCGCGTCCTAGTCTCTGAAGCTATAGAAAACAAACCAGTCCCTTCTTCAATGTGACATCCTTTCAAATATTTAAATATATGTAGCTATCATATCCCCTCTCAGCCTTCTTTTTGTAAGGCTAAACATTCCCAGCTCCCTAAGCCTCTCCTCTTAAGACATTTCTTCCAGACCCTCAATCATCTTGGTCGCCTTCCTCTGGACCCGCTCAAGATTGTCAACATCCTTTTTAAATTGAGGTGCACAGAACTGGACACAGTACTCCAGATGGGGGTCTGACCAGAGCAAAATAGAGTGGTACTATCACTTCCCTTGATCTAGACACCATGCTTCTGTGCATATGTGCTGGTCATCTCCCAGACTGACTATTACAATACTCTATATATGTTGAGCTCCCATTGAGGTTGACCTGAAGATTGCAGCAGGTCCAGAATGTGGTGACCAGACTGGCAGCTGGTTCAAGTAAATTTGATCACAGTCCCAGCTCACCTATGCTGGTTACCTGTTGCTTCTCATGTCATATTCCAGGTTCTGATGATCACCTACAAAGCTTTCCACCACCACGTTTCTTGTCAGAGTCATTTCCCAATGTTACCTACCGATACCACTCAATCTGCTCAGGCATTGCTTGTCCAGGTGGTGGCACCAACTCTCTGGAAACAACTCCTAGTGGAGCTGCACCTGGCTGTGCCCCACTCAACATTTAAAAGGTGCATGAAAAGTCTACTTTTCAGACACTCCTTTCTCAATTACCTGACCTACCATGGCCATCACCTCTCATTATTGCCTGTACTTGATAAGATTGATGGGGAACACAATCTAACAGCATCTGTAGGGCCACATGTTATCCACTATAATTCAAGGAATTAATGAAATAATGTGTAGTGTTAATGTGTTTGCCCCCGGCCCTTTCACAGGCTATTGAAAAACACTGCTTCTAATTTCTCTTGTTCACTGCCACCAACTGGCTTTGCTAGTAAAGTAAAGCCTTCAGACTGTTTTTAAGTTGAATAAAAATAAAAGAAGATTATTTATTACAAAGTAGAATCAAAATCATCAAGGGTAACGTGTTGAAGTACAGACAAAAATAAGAATATAGTTCAAACCCACTTAAGCTTAGTTACTGATAAAGTTGAATATATGTACACCCAGTTCCTAGCTTTACAAACTCTAAACACTCAGTTTTCCTCACTGACACTCTTAAAAAAAAACTTTCTCTTCTCTATCTTTTCTCCACCAGTGTAGGTCCCTATCTATCCCTATCTGACTAAATTAGTGTTGAGCAGAGTCTTATATCCCCTCAGGTCACTCTGCAGACTCCTTCATTGGTCTATAAGCCCACGAATCAGCACAGACACTTCTCATGAATTATTAATTACAAGAGGTAAATGCCACATAATGCAGGTGAGGAAGTTTAGAAAAACTGTTAGGTAAATGGATAGAATGAATATTCTCAAGCTTCTATGACATATTTGTTCAACTAGAAGAGGATACACATAAGGCATACTTAAAGACTGTTTTAGTGCCCCTCAGAGACCTATTCCTCCCATCCATTCCAATTATGGGGAGGAAAATTGTTATAGGATTCTGCAATTTCCCACCCTGGGCAGGTTCCAGAACTAATAAATGAATTTACCAATTTGGTACTTATATTTCCCATGTATAAGACTATACTTTTGTCTAACACTGTTAGACTAAAAATGGATGGTTGTTGTATACAGTGAAGTAAGGAAGGCGAGAACCACACAGTTCAAAAACTGTAATTTTTGGTTGGAAAAGTGGGGGTCATCTTATACACAGGGGTAGGAAAATGGCAGGTTATGACATCCACTATTGCAGCATGCAGTGATACCTAATAGCTTGTATATGCTTTAAAAATTGTTCATGGAAAGTCAGTGTGTCAACGTGTACATTTCAGTGCATTCTGTTTTA
The DNA here is from genome assembly GCA_023846285.1 of Phrynocephalus versicolor. Classification (NCBI taxonomy): domain Eukaryota; kingdom Metazoa; phylum Chordata; class Lepidosauria; order Squamata; family Agamidae; genus Phrynocephalus; species Phrynocephalus versicolor. Next base: position 42,851,569 of record JAHTLZ010000379.1, read on the forward strand.
GGATTTCTAGGTGTTAAGAGTATACAAAGGGGGTCTACCATTCCTTTCTTCTGCTGGCACCCTGGACTGAGTAGTTTTCCCCACTTGGGCTTTTTTTCCTGGGAGGCACACTGGGGATTTGAACTTCTGACTGCTGGGTCCATGACCACATACCCAGACCTCTGAGGTCTTCATGGATTGAATGTCTCAAACATGGTTATAATGTAGCTGACTGCAGACTTAGATTCTTGGTCTTATGCCCCACGTTTCTTGCAACATGGTGGGTATTAGCAGTGGTGGTCATGATTATGATAAATATTGTGTGATTATGACAGTATCAATGCAACAACTTACTAATTACTGATTCAAAAGGTAGGAAACAGTATGGATAATTTTATGGTTCCACTTTGAATAAATTATTTGGGTAATTACAGAAAGAACAGGAGGTGGGAGAAGGAGTGTTAAACAAGCGATTAAATCAGGGTACCCTTTGCCAGCTATTTAAGTAGCTCGTAACTGTTATGCTTCAACAGCTGTGCAGAGCAGAGAATTAGCATCTCTCTGCCCATGGGGATGTCACCTGCTCCTTTCCAGGCAGAAGAAAAATAAACAAGAGAGAGAGACATACAAGCCTCTGGTCTTTCCCCCCCCCAACCCCACCGAAACAGCCGTTATTTCCTTCTAGAAGCCCGGAATCGAAAATGGTCTGCACAAAGTTATGGCTGCTCCTTGGGTTACTCATCCATGGATTAGAATATGCACCTACCCAAGGGATGGATGATGGGGAAGATGAGGAGGATGCTGAAGCGGAAGAAGGAGAATGCAGACTGCTCGGGAAGTTTGACTTGAGAGGCTATGTAAATGCTGAGGATGCCATGCACGTTATAGGGGGGATGTTCCCGATTCACTTCAGGACTATACTTGAAGAAGATCCCACCAGCACCCCACCCATGTCTCCCCAATGTGAGGGGTAAGCTATTTTTTCTTATTCTTTTGTGATGGAGCATGGGCTCCAATAATGGCCATCATGGTATATAATATTTTGATAGTCATGAGGAACTGGGCAAGAAGCACAGAAAAAAGTGTACTTAAGAGTCACCAGTTGAGGAAAGGCATGTTTCAGAGATGCAGAAGGGGATGCAAACAGGCATCCATGCTCTAATGTCTCTTGTGCCAATGTGACCTCTGTTCAGAGAGATTTGGCAGAAAGCACCATGAAATAGAGCCAGTGCAAAGAATAAGCATCAATGGACACCTGCCAATTTACCTGAGTGGAGGGCCTCTCTGTGAGCTCTGGAGCTCTTTTCTGTTGACACACTTTGCCCACTAGCTTCACCCATTTATTTCTCTTTCCGAGTGTGAGTGCTGACAGAAACAAGGAGAAAAAACTCATCTCTGTTTCTCTTGCCTCCTCTCCCTCTTGCGGGTGATCCTGAGAGAACAAAAGAGTGTGTCCAGGAGAAAGTAAGTGGACAAGCTCAGACACCAGGGTTTACCGAGGATTTCACACTGTGAAGACTTCCCCAGAGAGCCAGCTTGAATTGAGCCAAGACTTGACTGAACTTTTACAACATTTATTTCTCGCCTGCTCAAGATATTTTATAACAAATGGTTTGTATAACATAAAATCTGTACAACATAAAACATTCCAGAGATAGGGGAGATTTGCTTAAGAGGATCACCTATGGGGCGAATCCATAAAACATAAAAATGGTCACGATTAGGGATTACTCCATCGTCAATGCATTCCTGTAACAGAATTTCATTTAGAACAAATTAATTCCTTTATACAAGGTACCACTGTATTTTCTTACTCACCAGGACTACACAGTGATATGCAGTAAAATCAGGAAAATACAGTATTCCCCCCCTTCTATAAGTCACCCCCATGTATAAGACCACACTCAGCTTTCCCAACAAAAAAGTACAGTTTTGCAACCATCCAGTTCTTTTCTCAGCTTACTTCCACCTATGAGACAACTCTCAATTTCTAGTCTAACAGTTTTAGACAAAGATAGAGTCATATCCACGGAGAAATATGGTAGCAACCATCCTAAACCATTTTAAAAGCTAACTTGAGATCAGTTTCAAAACAAGCAGCAGTTAGTTCATATTGGCAGTGTGTGTTTGTGTCTCTCTGTGTGTGTAAATTTATTTTTGGGGACTTGAAGGGACAAACCCCCCATCCTGTAAGGACCAGTGTAAGTTGAGGTCCAAAGCACTGACTTTTCCAAACATAGGAATAAACTGTGTTTTCTCAGTTTTGAGAGGAGGGATTGATTTCCTAAGCAAAGGATTTGATCCGAAATAGATATGGATCCCCAGTGGGTGGTTGATGGACTAGGACTTTGGAGAACAGGTTTCAAATCCTCGCTGGGCCACGGAAACTCACATGGGGGAGTAGAAATTGTAAAGCCACTCATCAAATATCTCATTTACCTTGAAAGTACTGTTAAGGTCTTTATAGGCTGATGGCACAGAACAACAGGCAAGTTAGTTTGAATTAGGAAAAAAAATCTACAAAACGACCTTTCAGTTTATAAGTCCATGTGGGTATGGCTTTAAAAGCACATTATTACACCAGTGGCAGAACAGTGTGGCCCCAAACACTCTGATGGCCGTGCACACCAATTCCTATTCTGGGAGGGCTGCTTCACATGTGGAACACTTATGCAGGAAAGTCTGCACCTAGCAAAGGCATTGTCATAAACATAATGCATGCATTTCATAACATGACAAATTGTGCTGGATCAGACGAAAGGCTTCTCTCATCCAACATATGGTTTCATGGAAGTGCTAATTACCTGCCCATGTTAGGCCCCCCAAGCAGGTTGTAAGCTCAATGGCATTCTTAGTTTGAGAGTTTGAATGGGGTAGTCTCCAGCTTGCATATCATGCAGAATGCTACACCTATGAAGGTGTTAGGCTCTGTGATTGCCATTTTGTATAGCATTGGGGTGTGCTAGGTAACTCTTCACACCAATTTCTATGACCTTTGATGATAATAGAGGAAGGATGTACAGCACAAATCTCTCTCACCTGCTCTTTGATTTATGTTACTGACACTGAGCGGTTTGTCACAAACGAAAGCATTCTTTCTTGACATTATTCAAGACTGAAAAATTCCTACATTGGCAGAGAACTCATACAGATAATTCTGCAATTATAATTCTGCTATCTTCACTGACAGTGAGTAAAAGGCCAAGGCACAGCAGCTATTACATCAATATTTAACCTAGCTTTAAAGGCTATGAGCTTGTTTGCATATCCATAGACACAGATTGGCTGAATTTTCTTGTTTAGCATAGTAAGGCACTACCAGAGTAGATCCATTTAATCAGTGGGGATTTGGTGAGCCAGCATTTCCATATGTTCAATTGATTTGGAGGGTCTATTCTAATGGGAGCTTACTTATGTGGAAACACCAGGATTTCAGCCAGTGTTTAAGTCAAGGTTTCAATGAGATGAATACAGAGATGGGCAACCTGTGGAGTTGGGTTGCTGCCAAACTGATGCCACTTGAGCCCAGTTGGAGACACACTGGATTTATTTATTTATTTATTTTCGAGTATTTTTACCCCATATTTCTCCTTGGAAAAAGGACCCAATGCGGCTTACAGTAATGAGGGATAATATACAGTCCAGCACAATTAAGACATGTTCAAGTATTTGAGAACAAAGAATTGAGGGACATCTTACAGCATTAATAGACAACATTTAGGGACATCTTACAGCATTAATAGACAACATTACATTAAAGCTACAAGGTTATAAGTATTTTTATACACAAAGTCTATGTGAACCTATAGATTCATATGAGATACACATGGTAATCCATCATTCAGGGAAAGCTTGTCTGAAGAGAAAGGTCTTTGCCCGTTTCCGAAAGGACAACAGAGATGACGCAGTCCTGGTCTCTAGTGGGAGGGAGTTCCAGATCTGGGCACTGAACACTAATTGAACTGGATCTGTTGGTGCATTTTGTGGGGACCATAGGGCAGAGGCAAGAGCCCAGGGGCACTCACGGAAGGGAGCAATCCTTCTCACACACTTTGTATGTGAAATCCAGCTTTTGAAAGTGAATTAAAATTCAAACATGATTAAAAGCGGGGAAAAGAAAAGCAAAAATATCAAAAGTATCAATTGGTTCCAAGCCTTCCCTATGGATGCTCAAAAATACAGTGTTATAGCAAACACTATTACAATAATGAATGCTATCTATCTATCTATCTATCTATCTATCTATCTATCTATCTATCTATCTATCTATCTATCTATCTATCTATCTATCTATCTATCTATC